>PVKU01003208.1:37585-188776 GCA_004027475.1 Anoura caudifer
TTTTTTTTTTTTTTTTTTTTGCTTTGTGTCACTCTTTGTATTGTTTTAGTTTCCTTATCCTTATCTTTTAAAACTTCTTTATTGTAGTTTTCCATTGCATTTACCCCCTTATAACCCCTTCTTCCTCCACAGTTACCACACTGTAGTCCATATGCATGAGTCCCTTTACCTTCTAAACTCTACCCCCCATAGTTGTCATCCTGCTATCTATTTGTCTCTATTTTCTTTGGTAATTCAATTTCTTCATTAGATTCCACATATGAGTGAAATTATGTATATGTTTTGCACAGGAAAAGAAACCATAAACAGGACTTGCAGCCAAGATGGAGGCATAGGTGGACACACTATGCCTCCTTGCACAACCAAAACTAAGGACAACAAAGATGTAGAAAGAAGAAAACAACCAGAACTGATAGAAAATTGAACTGTATGGAAGTCCAACAACCATTCATCCAGACCGGTAAGAGGGGCAGAGTCGCAGAAGGAAAAAGTGGAGGTTGGTGGACCTGGGTGCGCAGGCAATGGCTGGTAGATCCCAGGTGTACAGGTGGCCACTAGGGCACCCCGGGCACCAGGTGGAAACAGACAGACCCAGTGAGGCCATGCAGGGTTGATGGCTGACCAGGTGGTACCACATTTGTGTGCAGATAATCCAGGAGAAAAAGGAGAGCAGGACAGATCTCGTAACCCAGGGCCCCCGTGCCAGGAAATAAAACCTAAAAACACCGATTGAAAACACTTGTGGGGGCTGAGGTGCCAGGAGAGACTCCCAGCCTCACAGGAGAGTTCATTGGAGAGACCCACAAGGTGCTAGAATGCACACAAGCCCACCCACATGGAAATCAGAACCAGAAGGGTTCAATTTGCTTGGGGGAAGTGGCAGAAAGGACTGGAATCTGAGAGAGAGCAGAATAAATGTCATTGTTCCCTCCAGACCCTGCCCCCACATCCACCATCACCACCCAGCAACTGGGCTGCCCCACCCTGGGGAACACCTAAAGCTCCAGCCTTCACTACATAATAGCCTCGACCAGACCAAAAAAAATGGCTCAAATGGGAGAACAGATCACAGCCCAAGAGCCAATTCATCTAAGCGACCAAGAGACAGCCAACCTATTAAATGCACAGTTCAAAGCACTGGTGACCAGGATGCTCACAAAATTCATTGATTTTGGTAGCAAATTAGATGAAAAAATGAAGGCTACAATAAGTGAAATGAAGGAAAATGCACAGGGAACCAATAGTGATGGGAGGAAAACAGGGACTCAAATCAATGGAGTGGAACAGAAGGAAGAAAGAAACAACCAAACAGAAAAGAAGGAAGAAACAAGGATTCAAAAAAATGAGGAGAGGCTTAGGAACCTCCAGGACATCTTTAAATGTCCCAACATCCGAATTATAGGGGTACCAGAAGGGGAAGAGGAAGAGCAACAAGTGGAAAACTTATTTGAACAAATAATAAAGGAGAACTTCCCCAAGCTGGCAAAGGAAATAGACTACCAGGAAGTCCAGGAAGCTCAGAGAGTCCCAAATAAGTTGGACCCAAGGAGGAACACACCAAAGCACATCATTGCATTAGCCAAGATTAAAATGAAGGAGAGAATTCTAGAAGCAGCAAGGGATAAGGGGACAGTCACCTACAAAGGGGTTCCCCTCAGACTGTCAGATGATTTCTCAAAGAGACCTTACAGGCAAGAAGGGGCTGGGGAGAAGTGTTCCAAGTCATGAAAGTCAAGGACCTACATCCAAGATTGCTCTATCCAGCGAAGCAATCATTTAGAATGGAAGGGAAGATAAAGTGCTTCTCAGATAAGGTTAAGTTAAAGGAGTTCATCATCACCAAGCCCTTATTATATGAAATGTCAAAGGGACTTATGTAAGAAAAAAAAGATTAAAAAATATGACGGTAAAAAGATAACAAACTCACAGGTATTAACAACCACACCTAAAACAAAAGCAAACTAAGCAAACAATAGAACAAGAACAGAACCACAGAAATGGAGATCACATGGAGGGTTAGCAACAGGGGAGTGGGAGGAGGAGAGGGAGAAAATGTACAGAGTATAAGTAGCATAGACAGTGGGTAGAAAATAGACAGGGGGAAGGCAAGAATAGTGTGGGAAATGTAGAAACTAAAGAACTTATGACACATGGACATGAACTAAAGGCGGGGAATGCAAGTAGGAGGGTGTGTGCAGGGTAGAGGGGAATGATGGGGGAGAAATGGGACAACTGTAATAGCATAATTAATAAAATATATTTAAAAAAGAAATAGGAAAGAAAAAAAACATAAACAAAATAAAAAGACAACCCAGGAATGGGAGAACATATTGGTTGATACATCTAACAAAGGGTTAATATTCAAAATTTATAAACAATTTACAAAACTCAAAACCAAAAACTGGAAAGCATTATGCTAAGTGAAATAAGCCAGGTGGTGAAAGACAAATACCATATGATCTCACCTTTAACAGGAACCTAATCAACAAAACAAGCAAACAAGCAAAATATAACCAACGATGCTGAAATTAAGAACAGGCTGACAGTCACCAGAGGGGAGAGGGGAGGGAATTTCAGGGGGAAAGGGGAAGTGTTTACAGGAACAAGTATGAAGGACACATGGACAAAAACAAGGGTAGGCAGAAATGGGAGGGAGATGGGGAGGGTTGGGCAGTGGGCTGAGATGGGTGTAAAAGGCAGAAAACTGTACTTGAACAACAATAAAAAATTTAAAAAAGAAATAAAAAATACAATTAAAAAAGGGTGAGAGGACTTGAATAGGCACTTCTCCCCAGATGACATACAGATGGGTAATAGACATATGAGAAGATGATCAATCATTTGGAAAATTGCAAATTAAAACCACAATGAGATACCATCTCACACCTGTCAGATTGCCTGTCATCAAAAAATCAACAAACAAGTGCTGTCGAGGATATGGAGAAAAGGGAACCCTTTTGCAATGTTGGTGGGAATGTAGATTGGTGCAACTATTGTAGAAAGCAGTATGGAGATACTTCCAAAAAATTAAAAATGGATTTGCCTTCTAACCCATGGACCCCACTTCTTGGAAGTTATGTGAAGCAACCCAAAACACTAATTTGAAAGAATATAAGAATGCCTATGTTTATTAGGGGGAAACACTATTAGCCAACTTGATAGAATCTCACATATGGCACCCATCTGCTGGTTCTGTGGCTCTGTTGAGGAAGATTCAGAAAAGGGACACTGGCTTCTGCTCACCTTTCTGTCTGGGAGAAAGCTGCCCCCCAGGTCTTACCTTGATGGCAGAAACTTCAGTTCCTCCTTGCATGCCACTGGTGCCTTTCAAGCTGCTACCCTGGTGCTGGAGCTCAGAGGGAGTGAGTCTGAGTAAGTCCATGTGTGGGCTCTTTAAAGGGAATTGCTTGGGACTGTAGAAGTTTCTTCCACCGCCTCTATCTACAGTGGGTTCTGCAGCCAGAAGTTGTAGGGACTTATCTTCTTGGCACTGGCTGTGGGGGTGGAACTCCTCACTTCCAGGATATCCCTCCTGAATTTTTATCCACCACATGAGGACATGAGATAAGCCTGTTCCATGTCTCTGCCCCTCCTATGAGTCTGGGTGTGGTTTCTTTAATTCTGTAGTTGTCAGACTTCCATTCAACTAGATATCTGATGATTCTGAGTTATGGTTGTTCTATAATTTAGTTGTAATTTTGATGTGGTTGTGTGAGGAGGCAAGCCATGTTTACCTATGCTGCTATCTTCACATTTTAGAGTTTATCTTGAAAACAACAATGTGGACAAGTATTTCTAAATAAGACTTTTGTAATGGTATTATATAAAATACATAAAATTTAATCATGTTAAATACCACACAGATTTGCATTTTAAAGTTTTTGGTACATTTATGTGATATAAGACAAAAATAAAGTTAAAATATTTACTCATATGGGAAAATGTTTACCATGTCTTAAGGAAAAATTGGCAGAAATAAGCTCTTACAGCAAGACAGCAATTGCATAAATCAATGCTCAAATGAATACTCTTCTGTGCACAAAAGGAAGAGTACACTTCTCTGTCCCCTTGAAATGAAACTGGATCATATAACCTGATTTGGCCAATAGAATGAACAGTAATGACATTTGCTATTTCTAGGAAGAAACACTGAGCAGCCTGTGTATATTTTCCAAGCTTACTTTCCCTGTTTCATAAACTTTGAAGTCTCACACAAAGAATTTTATGTCCTAAAAAATGCTGGAGACTTTATCAGTACATGCCCCTCAGTGAATATTCTATCCAAAGGCTCCATAACAATCTCTGTTTTACATTTAGCATGAGCAAGAAATGAACATTGTTACTTTGATCCACTTACATTTGTAGCCTGATGGTTATTGCAAGATAATGTTTCATGTCTATATTGTTACACAGTATAAAAATTTTTGGCAAATCCCTCTTCTTGAGACATTATTTTTTTTTCTTCTGTGCTCTTTTTCTTTTTTCCCCAAATATTCAAGATTATCATAAATTATATGAAATAATAATGAAAATTAAACACTAAATAAAATATGAAAAAAGTTATGTTTTGACATTAAAATGAAATTTTATTAGACCACTGACAATCTCTTCATTAAAGTCAATATTTCTAAACATATTTCATAGGCCATTTAAAAAATGCTATCATGGAACCTTGAAAAGGATTCTGTGGATTACTGATATCACTAGTATGGAAGTCTTGCATAAAATTTATCCTGAAGATGTAGCAAGCTTTGGACCTTAATTAATAAAATTAAAAAACATCAGAGTGTCATAAAGCTTGAGCTAAAATTATGAGGAAAAATCTATTTCTACCATCTGGTGTCAGTATAAAAATATTTTAAGCATCTGAGATTACATTACCATTTCAATCTCATAAATGAAGAAACCAAATCTAAAATCAGAAATCAATAACATCAAGACAATAGCATAATACAAGAATATGCTAGGCTTTGGCTGGATAGTTCATTTGGTTAGAACATTGTCCTGATACACCATGGTTGTGGGTTTGATCTCAATCAGGGCACACGCCAAAATCAAACAATGAATGTGTGAATAACTGGAACAACAAATTAATCTCTTTCTCTCTCTCTCTCTCTCTCTCAAAATCAACTCTGAAGAAGAATATGCTAAACAAGTATATGTGCACAAATGTGATAACCTACATGAAATAGAAAAATTCCTTCAAAGACACAATTTTTAAAAGCTTACATAAGAAGAAATGGACTATATATAACCTTATATCCATTAATGACATTAAATCAATAATTAATAACTTTTCAAAAAGTAAAGAACTACAATCATATGAGTTCATTGGTAAACTGTAACAAAAATTTAAAAAAGAAATTATACTAATATCTTTCAAAGGACAGAAGCACAGGGAATACTTTCTGGAAAATCATTGTATAAGACCAGCATTACCCTATCATCAAAACCAAGCAAAAACATTACAGGACAAAAAAGTACAGAAAACTCACACAAACACATAAATTCTGAACAAAATATCAATAACCTAAATACAAGAATGTATAAAACAAATATACACCATGACCAAGTAAAATTATCCATGTAGATAATGTTATATCAACATTAGACAATCATTAAGACTTGAAATCATTAAACTCCTAGAAGAAAACATAGGAAGTAAAATTAGCAACATTTATCTTAGTAATATTTTTATGATATATCTCGTTGGCCAAGGCAAACAAAAAAACATAACAAATGGGTCTACATCAAACTAAATTTTTTTCCACAGCAAAGGAAGCCATCAACAAAATAAAAATACAAACCACTGAATGGGAGCATATGTTCTCCAATTATGCATATGGTAAGTGGTTAACATCCAAAATTTTAAGCAATTCATACAACTCCACACCAAATAAACAAACAATTAGATTAAAAATGGGCAAAGGGCTTCAATAGGTACTTCTCCAAAAAGAACATTACAGATGACCAATTGACATATGAAAAGATGCTCAACGTCACTAAATATCAGAGAAATGCAAATTAAAACCACAATGATATGATCATGTGGTTTTTGTTTTTCAGTCAGTGGATAAAACAGCTACAGTACATTTACACAATGGAATGCTATTTGGCCATAGGAAAAAAGAAAGTTTTACCTTTTGCGACTGCATAGATGGACCTGGAGAGTATTATGCTAAGTGAAATAAGCCAATTAAAGAAAGACAATCATCATATGACTTCACTATGTGGAATCTAATGAATCAACTCAAGTAATAAGCAAAATAGAGACAGTATTACAGATAGTGAGCTGACAGCCCTGTGGGGGAGGGCAGGGGTGAAGGGATTTAGCAAAATGGAAAATGGACTCATGGACATGGAAACAGTGTGGTGATTGTGGGGGGTGTCAGCAGGGTATAAGGGACTAAATAGTGGCAACAGGGGGGTTGTGGGACTGAGTGAAAAAGGTGAAGGATTTGAGAAATAATGATTGGTAATTACAGTACAGCCATTGGGATGTAAAGTACATCATAGGAATTATAGTCAATAATATTATAATAACTATGTATGGTGACAGATGAGTACTGGAAGTATCAGGGGGAACACTTTGTAAAGTACATGCTTTCCAACCACTATGTTGCACACCTGAAATTAAAACAAAATAATATTGAATATAAACTGTAATTGAAATACAAATTTTAAAAGAAAGTCAGTGAAAATAATCCATCTCTTCCATAGGCTAAAAAAGGTAAGTCAAATGATCACATCAATAGATGCAGAAAAGAATTTGACAAGCTCCAACACTCATTTATAATAATTAAATAAAAACTATCAGTAAACTAGGAATAGAGGGGAATTTCCTCAACTTCACCATGAATATCTATAAAAATACCTATAGATAACATCATATTTTCCAACAACAATGCCCCCTCTCATCATTCTTTTAAACATCATATTGGAAGTTTCAGCTAAATGCAAAAACAGGGAAAATTAGAAGGTATATAGATTTGGAAGAAAGAAATAAAACAGTCATTTTTCATAAACAGTGTGATTATCTTTGTATAAAATCCAAAAGAACTGAAAAAGAAGTCTTAGAAGTAAGAAGTGATTATAGCAAAGTTGTATGATACAAGGTTAATATACAAAAGTTAATCTTTTCTCTACATATCAGCAATGAATAAGTGGAGTTTGAAATTAAATGTGCAATGCCATTTACATTAGCATCACAATAAATGAAAACCTGAGCTATAATTCCAACAAAATATGCACAGAGTCTATGTGAAGAAAACCGCAAAACTCTGATGCATAAAATCAAAGAAGAATTAAATAAATGGTGAGATATTCCATGTCATGGTCAGGAAGACTCATTATTCTCAAGACATCAGTTCTTCTCTACTAGTCTACAGATTCAGTTTAATCCCAATCAAAATCACAGGAAGTTAGTCTGTGGATACTGATAAACTGCTTCTAAAGTTAATATGGGGAGGCAAAAGACCTGGAGTAGCCAACACAATATTAAAGAACAAAACTGGAGAAGTGACACTACCCAACTTCAAAATTTACTGTAAAACTACAGTATTCAAGACAGTGCACTATTGGCAAACACCTAGACAAATGGATTAATGGTACTGAAGAGAAAACCCAGAAATAAATTCACATAAATATTGTCAAATGATCTTTGAAAAGGGAGCAAAAGTAATACAAAAGTGAAGACAGTCTTTTCAACAAGTGCTGTTGGCAAAACTGAACATCCACATGTAAAAAAAAAAAATGAATCTCAAAACAGACCACAATCAGTTCACTTCACTTAATCACTTCAAAATTAATTAAAAATAAATCAAAGACTGAAATGTTAAAGCCAAACCTAAAAACCTTACAAAATAACATAGGAGAAAACCTAGATGACCTTGGGTATCACTATGACTTTTTAGATAAAACACCAGAGGCACAATCTATGAAAGAAATACTAAGATGAACTTCATTAAATTAAAAAAATTATGCTCTATGAAAGTTAATGTTTAAAGAATGAGAAGACAAGCTACAGACTTGGAAAAATATTTTCAAAAGACATTTCTGATAAAATACTTGTCTGAAATGTACAAAGAACCCTTACAATTCCATTTAAAAAAAAAACAATAAAAAATGGGACAAAGACCTTAACAGACACCTCACCAAAGAAGATATGCAGATAGGAAATGTGTATGTAGAAAGATGTTCCACTTTATACGTCATCAGGAAAATTCAAATTAAAACCACCACATACCTATTAGAATAGAGAAAATCCAGAACACTGACAACACCAAATTCTGGTGAAGATGTGGAGCAACACGAACTTTCTCATTCACTGCTGGTGAGAATGCAAAATATCAATAGTACAGCCACTTTGGAAGAAAATTTAGCAGTTTCTTATAAAACTAAACCTATTCTAACCATATCATCTAACAATTGTCCTTCTTGGTGCTTACCCAAAGGAATTGAAAGGTTATATCCACACAAAAACCTGCACAATACAGCTTCATTAAGACTCATCGATAGAGACCAAGCAGCTCAGAGGAGGATTGGGGGAGTGGAGGGGTCAAACAAACAAACAAACAAAAAGAAAACAAATTAAAAAGAACTCAGGACACAAACAGCAGTGCAGTGATTGTGGGGTGTAGGGTGAGGGTGGTGGAAGAGGGTGTAAGGGGATAAATGGTAATGGGAAAATGCAATCATTTTTAAGAGAAAAGCAGAAAATTGTTAAAAAAACAATTGTTAATACCTTGAAATAAATGAGATACCCTTCAGTAGGTAAATAGGTTAATATACTGTGGTACATCCAAACAATAGTATATTTTCAGCACTAAAAAATAAATGAGCTTTTAAACTATGAAAAAGCATGAAAGAAACTTAAATGAATATTACTTGGTGAAGCAAGCCAATTTGAGAAAGGCCTTGTAGGAAAGAATAAATAATTTTCCCTACACCCTTTTGAATTCTTAGCTGAGATTTTTGTGATAAAAGATGTGTTGACAAGAGAAAAACTGTTTCAATACATGCAATACACATCATAAGAGAGAACCTACACCAAAAGTAACTCAAAATGGTGGTTTAGTATTGTAGTTCAAGTAGCATCTTCAGCAAAACACAATAAATTTGTTGACAAGTGGCAGGATAAAGGAAGGCAGTTTTAGGCTTCCAAGTGTGACAAACTGTTAGAGGTAAATATATGGAAGGAAACTAATGGAGTAAGGTTTCTAGCAAATTCCTCTGTTATCATCTTTGAGGTGATATAAGTTGTTTCCACTAAAGGACAATTTATATCCTGCCTTTAGGCAGGAACAGAACTTTTTCTGTTTCTTGCTTCCTAAATGCCTTCAGTACAAAAGAATTTTTTTATAGCAAAGAGGTATATTTTGGGGTAACATTATGATTTCCTTCAGTTTTGTAGCATAGGATTCCAAATACATGACAATCTGGAAAAGGCAAAAATGTGAAGACAGTAAAATTTCAGTGGTTATTGGGGGTTAGATGGGAGAAAGAATGAATAGATAGAATACAAAGAATGTTTAAGGGAGTGATACTGTTGTCAATGATACTACAATGGTGGATGTATGTCATTACACATTTGTCCAAACCCATAAAATATGTGGTTTTCTTCATTCTTAGTGAAGAACACCAATAGTTCACTCTCGTGTAAACTGTGGACTTTGAGTAATAATGATATATCAATCTAAGCTTATTGATTTTAATAAATTTTCCATTCTAGGAAAACATGCAGATAGACTGGGAGACTACGCTTGTGTGGTAACAGGCGTACAAGAACTCTCTCTACTCTCCCTTTAATTTTATGCAAATCTAAAATTGTTGTTAAAATATTCTATTAAAAAGTGACATTTCAAATAAATAATGATTTTCATAAATGTGTAAAGAATTTAAATAGGAATTTATTCAAAGCTACACAAATATTAATTAAACTCATGAAAAAGTATCTAATATGACTAGCCATCAGGAAAATGCAAATAAAACCACAAAGAGATATTACTTCACACCCATTGGCAGGGCTATAATAAAAAGAGTCAATAACAGTGTTAATGAAAATAATAGCCAATAACAACTCTTAATGAGGATGTAGATAAATTTGTTTCTTTTATATTATCAGTGAGAATATATAAAGGCACCACCACTTTGGAAAACAATCCTGAATATTTAAACATAAAGGTACCTTAGGTGTTAGGAATCATACTTTTAGGAAAATACACAAGAGAACTGAAAACATATATCCACATAAAGATTGGTTCATAAATGTTCATAACATCAATATTCATAAGTGCCATAAAGTGAAAACAGCTCAAAGGTCATGCAACTAATGAATGGATAATGAATAATCGTATATCCATACAATGCAATTTAATTCAGCTATAAAAATAATGAAGTACTGTATATTTTACATACAGATGAAACTTGAAAATATTATGAAAGAAACCAGTCACAAAAGACAACATATGAATAGGTAGATCCATAGAAACAAAAAGCAGGTTAGTTTCCACAAACTGGAGAGAAGGAAAATGAGAAGTCACTGCTACTGAGTAGCATTTTTTTTCTTTTAGGGAATGATGAAATATTTTAGATATAAATACTAGTGATTGTTGCACAACTGTGTGATCATACTAAAAGCCACTTATTGTACATTTTAAAATAATATATTTAAAGTTTTTTGAATTATATCTCAATATTTTTTAAAAATAAAAGTGATAGCATAACTGTACACATATTAATTTTTTAAAAAATGAAAATAAACTCATGGGCATAACAGTGTAGTGATTGCTGGTGGGAGAGGGCATAAGAGGAGTAAATGATAATTGCAAAAATGCAATAAAATTAAATTTAAAAGGTATACAAATATAAATACCAAATCAACTGCATTTGAAAATGTAGCAAATATTCCTTAGTCTTATTTTCCATGTAAACCCTACTCTTTCTTGTCTACTAAGTGCTCCCAGAACATAGTGGACTACTTTATCTATTCCTTCTTTGAATTCTTAATAGCATTTATTATCCATTATACTTGTTGGCCCACACTATATAGTCCTTTGCATTACAAGTCATCTCTTCATACATATGCAGTGTTTATTCAAACAGAGTTTGGGTTCTGTCACAGAAAAAAACCCACATTTATAAACAATTTATTAAGGTAAAATTATATACAAAAATACTGTAGATGAAGTATACAATTGGATGAGTTTGAACATATACATACAGCCATGAAAGTATCACCACAATGACAACAATAGACATATTCATTACCTCCAAAAGTTTCCTTGTATCCCTTTTTTTGTGGTAAGAACATGTGAGATTTCCCCTCTTAACAAAAATTTAAGTGTGTAATACAGTATTGTTGACTATAGTAAATATGCTATAGAGCAAATCTGTGGAACTAATTGATCTTCTATAATTGAAACTTTATTCCAATTGAACTATTCTCCATTTTCCCCTCCCACAGATGCTGGCAATCACCATGCCATCATCTGCTTCTCCAACTTTAACAATCTTAGGTACCTCATGTAAGTGGAATCATGCAGTATTTGTCCTTCTCTGTCTGACTTAATGAATTTTTCAGACTGTAAGATGCACCTCGGTTTTAGAGGAGAAAAATAGGAAAAAAAAACTTTGAAGTGAAAAATGTGTTAAAATATTTAATAACATAAATAACATAGGCTGCTGCCCCCCCTCCCCACAGTGAGCCAGGTAAGCTACATTTGACTGTAAGATGCATCCCTCCTTTTCCCCCAAATCTGGGGAGTGCATCTTATTGTCCAAAAAATACTGTATTTCACTTAGGATGATTTCCTTAAGGTTCATCTCATTTTATATAACTTTGTTTCCCAAAATATAACACAGAGAATGGACTAACTGAATATTTTAACAAGTGATGATGGATTTTTGACTTCTCTGATCTATAGTGTAGAAAAACCCTACATGGGGCAACAAGTAGAAAGTATGTGAAATAATTATTAAACCAGCTTGTTACACTTCTGCACTGATTTATTTTATCTGCCTTATGTTCATTTCAGTGAGTATTTTAGGTCACCTTTTAAGTGTATATCTATTGATTCTACTTCTAATAAAAGTTTGACTATAACATTGGATTGACTTCTGGTCAAGAAAGTATTTGCTCAGCCAAAATGTGATTTTTATTGAATTTCTTGGAAATACTTTATTTTTATAGTCATAAATTTCTAAAAAATTACTTGGAAGACATCATTATGTAATGCTTTTTATATCTCTCCAATTTTCCATTGACTTTTCTTTTAGCAATATAGACTGATAAGATGTATTTAAGTTAACATGAACCAGTTGGCTAAAATTTACTACAAACTTACAAAAGGAGCAGAAGCAATATCATTTTCTTTTTTTCTTCTTACTTGGAAGGGATTGTGTCTTAGATGAATTCATCAAGAGGGAGGTACCACAGTCGACCTGGGAGCTGGACCATGAGCTGGACCCAGGCAATTGGAGGCTCCATACTCCCTCCACTGGCATTCCAATGTATGTTCTGTCCACTGTTCCCACACTAGAAGAGGCTTCTTTGAGGACACTACCTTGAGAGAGGAAGGTGTTGTTGAGACCACCTGGAGCGCAAACATGACTGAACTCAGTGAAGGCCTCTATAAAACTTTCAGATTCTAGCAGGCAGGTACAGCAACTAAATTGTCTTGCAGCTGCCCAAGACAAGCCTAGTATATAAGTTCTCTCGATTATTAAAACTTCCACTTACCAATCTGGAGTGCTCTTTGTCTTTCTTTGGTCTCTCCCTACCCTCCATGAATGGGGATCAGTTTCAGATTTCTCCCAGGGAACTCTCAAAGTTGCAAACCAACATTGTGTCCTTGACAAAAAATGAGCTTGTGGGAGCACTGTTGAAGAAGCTTTGATATTCAGAACACCATATATGAGTACAAGGAAACTTCCTTTTTTTACCAGCTAAAAACAGTGAAACAAAACAATCACATTCCTCCATACCCTTATGCTCAAAATAGCATTAGGACATTTCATCTGCTTATCCAATAACTTATTTTAAAGATTCGTATTTGTTTATCTTTATAGAGAGTGGAAAGGAGGGTGAAAGGGAGGGTGAGAAATATCAAGAAATAAGAGAAAAACACTGCTCAGTTGCCTCTTGTATGCACCCACACTGGGGACTGAACCCACAGCCCAGGAATGTGCCCTGACTGAGAATCAAACTGGCAACTTTTCACTTCACAGGATGAGCCCTAAACAGATGAGCCACACCCATCAGGACTTATCCAATAACTATTTTTTACTTGAACATTTAACTGTGCTTTTTGTTTTTCTATTTTTTAAAAAATTTAATTGTATTTTTGCATTATCATTCAGTACCCTTAAACCTCCCTCTCCCCAGGAATCACCTCACTGCTGTCCATGTCCATGAGTCTTTTTTTCCTTTTTTCTGGATCCTTCCACACCCTAGACTCCCCCCACCCAATGGCTGTCATACTGCTTTCTATCCGTGAGCCTTGTCTCTATTTTGCTTGTTAGTTCATTTTGTCCATTAGATTCCACATGAGTGAATTGCATGGTATTTGTTATTCTCTGGTTGGCTTATTTCACTTAGCATAATGTTCTCCAGGGCCATCCATGCTGTCGCAAAGGATAAAATTTTTGATGCAACCACTGTGGAAAGCAGTAAGGAGATGCCTTAAAACATTAAAAATAGATCTGCTTTTTGACCCAGCAATCCCAACATTGTGAATATATCCAAAGAAAACTAAAACACTAATTTAAAAGAACATAAGCACCCCTAGTTCATTGCAGCATTATTTACAATTGCCAAGATGGGGAAGCAGCCCAAGTGTCCATCAGTAGATGAGTGGATAAAACAACTATGGGACATTTACACAATGGAATACTACTTGGCCATTAAAAGAAAAGAAACTAATTATCCAATAACTTTTAACTGAGTCCTAATAATTCTCCAAATACTTAAGACTCTGTCACTATAATGATTTATTAAAGTTATAACCACTACAAACCATCCTGGGACTGCTGCTTTTCAGAAAGCTAACTTTATTTTTGTTTCTGCTAAAGATAAGAAGAAAATAATAATGACATTATTAATGCCATCATATCATTGATCTACTAATAAAACTATTTGGAAGAGTGAAATTTTGTTTCACCAGTGCTTAACAAAGTTTCTCATGATACTAATGGGATGAAAGCATAGAACAGTATAAAACACTCAGGCATTGGAAAATGAAAATTTGAATATTGAAAATGGAGCTTACTAGTTGTGTGATTCTGGGGATGCTAATAAACTCTTCTTCTCTTCAACTTCTTTATCTGTACATTGGTGATAATAAGGCCTGTCTTAAAGGTTGCAGTACTGATTAAATTAAATAACATTAAAGTATCTAAAACTTTTTTCTAGAACATAGATGTGCAATGAAAAACAATTTCCATTGAAAGGTACTAATCCTGAAACAGGAAAGGTAGTATTGCTTACTAGGAATTGCAAAAATTCAGGAAGACATTATTTAAAGGTAACAATAAAAAGGAGGTAAAAATTAGTCAATTTTGCAAAAATCAGTTTAGAGGCTAGATCCAAATGATGCAGCATATTAAATTATATTAGGATTAAAATTTTATTTTTTATTGTTTTTCAAGTACAGTTTTTTGCCTTTTCCCTTCATGGATTAAAATTTTAAATATTTTTAAAACTATAAACATATAAAAGAAAATAAAGGTCAATCTTTGCATAAAATCTGTATGAGGAAGAATTTCCTAAAAGTTAATGAATTAAATACATCTAAAAATGATACATTTCATTGCACTGAAATGGAAAACTTTGCATTACAAAACATTATTAATAAAATAAAGTTTTAATATAATCAATAGGCTTGTAAAGTTTGTATGGAAAAGGTAATATGCGTATTAGAATAATAGATGATTTATTCTGTTCTATAAAATTTTCTGTACTTTGCGTTTCCAACAATTAGTGTTATCTAAATTACAACCTGAAAAATATACATATGTACATACCCACACACAGAACACAAATATGTAGACTTTGTAGTCAATGATCTGAGTTCACGTCCCACTTAATTTTGTGTAATCTTTACTGAGCAAGTTATTTGACCACTGAACCTCAGTTTCTTCACCTGTGAGAAGAGGAATGATTTGTGCCTTTCAGGACTATTTTGAGAATTAAAAAGTGAGTATAAACTTCCTAATAAAATATGCAATATTATTATTTTTCACTATTCATATGACATTCAATAAAATGCAGTGTATTAGTTGGTCCCTTACAGGTTATAAAATTTATAGTTACCAGGACTTCTCAGTTGATGAGTGTTTACTTGAAACATTGATTCAAAAGTAGAAAAAGAAAACACAAGCAATATCATAGCACCTTTGGATAGCTGGAAAAAATACCTCATCATCATTTGCATTACATAAACAGCTCTTGTGAACCAGTAGTAGCTCTGGTGACACTGTCTCATTTTGCCAATCCTGAGTAGTATTCCTTGCTACTCACACTAGTGACTTTACCAAATTCATGATTAAACATCTCTTTTCTAGATCAACTTTCTTTTTTTCCCTACAATTTTCTTTCTCTGCCCTTAACTCCACCTATGTCTCACTCCATTTCACACACTGAAAATGCCTCAAGATAAATGTTCAGATTGAGTTAGTCACAATTGAATATGGATTGCCCCATTTAGACAGAGTTCTTGAACAAAGTCAATTTAGACTCTACTAGTCTCCTTGATGATAAGAGGCCCAGTATGTGGACAATTAATTCATTTCTTATCAATGTGAGAGCTAAGCAAACTGCATATGGCTCACAAGTGCCTGGGTTGAGAACGTTGCTCTAGATAATTACCATTGCCTATAGAGCCTATTCCTGGTTCAATGAGTTACAAAAGATAAAATGCATGAAATATTTTTGCAAACTATAGAGGCAGGCATTTAGTCTCATGGGCTCCTCTCAAGAACACAGAACAAACAGGGGGATGCTCTCTCTGGTGGTATGTCATGTAGCTCTGTCCTTGTCCATGTCAGTCAGATCTCTATAGGCAACTTCAATGATAACATCAGGGAAACTGTATTAAATTTGCCAATAATATGCAGCTGAAATGCATTGTTATGTTATATAATAGAATCACGATTTAAAATGACTGGTAAACTGAGGTGATTAACATAACATCCTCCATTTCTGTTTATACATTCACGCATATTTGAAAAATGTGATAGTACAAAAATAAGGTGAGGGGTTTTAACTTTGGACTAAATATAAGGACTGGCTTCCAACAATCAGAGTATTTTTATAAATGGATCAGTTTGACTTTTAGATATCAAGCCCGTTCTTCAATTGTTCAACCAAATGACTAATGCTCATATATGAGGAATGTCATAGAAAAGGTTTCTATACGGAAGTGAGATTGTACAGGATGACAAATCAGGGTCTTTGGGACTTAATTCCCATGAAACTATGTTTCTAAAAAAGTTGATTTCTTCCTTTTTGTAGTCATCTCTTTAAAAAAATAAGAAAATAATAAAAGTAAACTAAATCCTTTGCTAAGATTTTGTTCAAAGTTACCAGTTCACCAGTTCAGAACCAGACAGAGAACACACAGGAACTCACCCAGGCACCAGAGCAGTGCCATTTCCACCAATACATTGCTTCTTTCCTTAGCAGTTACAAGGGGTTACCACTGGTATAATCATGCTCCTGTCCTCTTTTAGCTTCACCTATTTCTGTCCATTTAGGTTATCTTTTAATGCAGTCTTCGAATGACAAGTAAGTGCATTTCTGGGCACAGAGCAGCAGATGATAAGTATATGTAGAGATAATTCATGTACTTACCTACATCTATGTGAATTTCCTCATTTCTATTTGTGATTTTTAATAAAAATGGAAAGCTATTAAAATGGCACTCAAATGTTACCTTTTGTTATCTATATATTTCTACTTTAAAATAGCTCAGTCTCTCCTTGTACATCAGAAAATGTTATTAGGAAATTGTTTCCATTTTTATATAGTTGCTTCCATTTTTATATAAAGGTCTGACACAACCTGGCATTTATTGAGTCATTCATATCCATACAATTGTATATAGACATTTAAATACACCCTATTGAGAAAAGGTTCTATTGATCACAATTTTCTGAAGAGCATATGAAAATACCATAGAACAGCCATTTCTTATCATTCCAGGCTAAAAGACATTAAAGTGATTTAACCTATATTTACATTGTGCATTTTGTAGTACAGTAATTTTACTTTGGAATTATGTGCTTTTTAAGCAATACAGAATTCAAAAGCTTTGACATGATAGCCACTACAAAAGAAAATAGGGGAAAATGTCTTGAACTTTATAGCTCTAAAAGGTGATATTTACAAAAAACCACTCAACCTAATAAATGAATATGGCATAACAGTGGAGTATAAAATCAATATTCAGAAATCAAAGGCATTTTTGTATACCAACAATGAAACAGTAGAAGCAGAAATCAAGAAAAAAAATCCCATTTAATATAGGAAAAAGAAAAATAAAGTACCTAGGAATAAACCTAACCAAGGAGGTAAAAGACCTGTACTCAGAAAACTACACAACAACTGAAAGAAGAAACTAAAGAAGACACAAATAAATGGAAGCATATCACATGTTCATGGATTAGAAGAATTACATCATTAAAATGTCCATACTACCTAAAACAGACTATAGATTCAACATGATTTTTATCAAAATAACAATGACATATTTCATACATATAGAGAAATATTTTAAAAATGTATATAGAATCATAAACAACCCTTAATAGCCTCAACCATTTTGAGAAAGAAGGCAAAGTAGGAGAAATCACAATACCTGATATCAAATTATATTACAAGGCCACTGTAATCAAAATAGCCTGGCGCTGGCATAAGAACAGACACATAAACCAATGAAACAGAATAGAATCCAAAAATAAACCCAAGTCTCTGTGGTCATTTAATATTTGACATGGGGGAAGCAGCATACAATGGAGTTAAAATAGTCTCTTCAAAAAAAAGATTTTGGGATATCTGGACAGCTACACACAAAATAATGAAACTCAACCACCAATTTACACCATACATAAAAATAAATCGAAGATGGAAAAAATTTAAATATAAGTCATGACACCATAAAAGTCCTAGAGGAAAAGAAGAAATTGTAGGCAGTAAAATGTCAGATATCCAGGCAGCAATATCTTCACCTATATATCTCCTGGGGCAAGAGATATAAAGGAAAGAATAAGCAAATGGGTTTACCTCAAGTTAAAAAGCTTCTGCATGGATAAAGAAAACATCAGCAAAATGAAAAAGGAACCAACCACATGGGAAAACATATTTGCCAATGATACCTCCAACAGGGCCTTGATCTCCAAAATATATAAGGAACTCATACAACTCAACACCAGGAAGACAAATATTCCAATTAAAAATGGGCAAAGGAGTTCAACAGATGCTTCTGCAAGGAGGACATACAGATGGTCCACAGATATATTTAGGGATGCTCAATATTACTAGCCATCATAGAGATGCAACTTAAAGCCATAAATAGATACCACCTCACATGGGTCAGAATGGCCATCATTAACAAATTAACAAACAGCAAGTGCTGGTGAGGTTGTGGAAAATAGGGAACCCTAGGTCACCTTTGGTGGGAATGCAGACTGGTGCCAGCACTGTGGAAAACAATATGGCATTTCCTAAAAAAAACTAAACATGGACCTGCCTTTTGTTCCAGTGATCCTACTGCTGGGATTATACTCTAAGAATCCTGAAACACCAATTCAAAAGAACCCATGCACCATAATGTTCATAGCAGCACTATTTACAATAACCAAGTGCTGGAAACAGCCTAAGTGTCCATCAGTAAATGAGTGGATCAAAAACTGTGGTACATCTACACAATGGAATACTATGCAGCAGAAAGAAAGAAGGAACCCTTACACCCTTCACAACAGTATGGATGGAACTGGAGAGCATTGTACTAAGTGAAATAATCCAGGCAGTGAAAGACAAATACCGTATGATCTCACCCATGAGTGGAATCTAATGAACAAAATAAACAAACAAGCAAAATAGAATCACAGACATGGAAATAAGGAACAAACTGCCAGTGACTAGATGGGGGGAGGGGAGGGAAAATAAGGAAAAGAAGAGGGATGGTATAGTTAAGGAACATGTATAAAGGACCCATAGTAATGAACACCAGGGTGGGGACTGACAGGGAGTGGGGGCAGGGCAGGAGGAAGCAAAGGGGAAAAATTGGGATATCTGTACTTGAACAACAATAAAAAAATAAAACACAGGAACAGGTTTGGAGCAAAGTGATATTTGCCATTTTACTTTCAGTATGGGTGAATATTGCAATAATTGATAATGTCTTATTTTAAGAGACCCATACACTACTATAACATTTGTGTACAGATAGTTTTGAGCTTAAGCAGCCTCTATTTTTCCCTTCATCCACTTTAAAAGTAAAACATTCCCTTACATTGACTTTAACATTTCCCTTCTCAACCCTGATCCCATTTACTGACCATCAAGTTCTGCAATAGGAAAACAACAGCAGAGGATGTAGTGTGGGGAAGCTTTTTCTCAGTATAGCTCTTTTTCATGCCCCTCCTTCTGACCTACTCTTTGATTATCTCCACTATGTTTACATTTCAGTGAGCTGTCTTTTGATGTCTCTAAAGAGTAGTTCCCCTCCCCCCCCAAAAAAAAAAACAGATTGGCCCTCTCAGACTCTCATCAGAAACACATAAACAAGACGTCTGTTTTTTATCATCACCTGAACAAAAAATATCTGAAATAATAAAGTTAACTTTCCTCTTCCTCTTTCAAATATATCTAGATAAGGATAAAAACAATCCTTTCACAAAGGCATTTCATCTGGTTGAATGTATAACATTGTCAATGAGAGCCAAACCTGCCTTCCAAGGACCCTGTTGTTCCAGCCTTTAGTGCTGCCCATCATATTTATCACAATCAACATTCCAGGCAAATTCTGTACCACCACACTGTCCTGGGTCACAGTCCAAATGGGATAGAACTTAAATCCATTTAGCTCTCTCTTTCCAACTGTTTCCAGTGTATAATGTTCACACACAATGAAAGTTTTCCATCTCCTCCTTGAGTTATTTCTTGATAAGTAACTCTGAATGGTACAATCTTGAAACTAGGGTAAAGAATGAGAATGGCTTCAAGTTCCATACCTCCTAGAAGAGAGTGGTATCTCTGTGGCACTTTGGCAAATAGTAGAAAGGGCTCCATTTAAAAAAATTTAGTCCCTTCAAAGCAAACACACCAAGATGTAGCCCCTCCTCTTTTGCTCAGGCATGGGAATAGTCCTGCTTCTATGAAAAATTACTGTGGATCAACTAACATTATCTTTTTTTTTATTTAATAGTACTTTCCCCATCCCTCGGGGAACCTTTGGTCCTCCCTTTCATTCTACCTTGATGAGGACACAACAGAGTACCCCAAAAGGTTTCAATAATTGAATCATCAAAATATATTTTGGTCTTTATTGTTAAACTCAGCATATCAATGTTTCTCCACAAAAAGTTGCTTTTATAGATACCCTGTTTCATAATAATTTGTAGAACAGGTGCATTTAGAGTCACAATTCATACAGATTGAAGGGAAGTTATCTTTAAATTGAAATTTTCACTAGTCTATTTCATGTTTGCTGTAATGCAGTTATGCTCAACTTTACCACAGTGAGGCAGTAATGTGCAGTGGTACAAAATATGTATCTGAGTCAAACATAAACACATTTAAATTCTAGCTTTTCCTATTACTAGGTGCAAGATAAACATCTTATTCACCTCTTCCAAAACTCAGTTTACTCATCTGTAAAATAGGAAGAATAATAACTCGCTCAAAAGGTTGATATTAAGATTAATGTACTTAGTATAAGGCTTTGTACTCAATAAGAGTTCAATAAATGACAGCTTCATAACAAAAACAAACAAGGTGCTTACATGTAAAAAAAAATCAGACCAAACTACATACTATTCTAATATAAAACAGAAAAAATGATAATCATAGTGACTTGCTATTTTTTAATTTAAATAATTCTATAGTTGTTCAATTACAGTTGTCTGTATTTTCACCCCATCCCCCACCACCTCCAAACCCACCTCACTCCCTTGCTTCCACCTTCCCCCTTCATTTTGTCCATGTGTCATTTATAGTACTTCCTGAAAACCCTTCTCCCCAATGTGCCATCCCCCTTCCCCTCTGGCTATTGTTAGATTGTTCTTAATTTCAATAAGTCTCATTATATTTTGTTTGCTTTTTTATTTTTTCCTGTTCCAGTTAAAAGTGAGATCATATGGTATTTGTCCCTCACCGCCTGACTTATTTCACTTAGCATAATGCTGCCTATAGTTCCATCCATGCTGTATCATAAGCTCCTTCTTTCTCTCTGCTGCGTAGAATTCCATTGTGTAAGTGTACCACACTTTTTTGATCCACTCATTTGCTGATGGGCACTTAGGTTGCTTCCTGCACTTGGGTATTGTAAATTGTGCAGCTGTGAACATTAGGGTGCATTGGTTCTGTTGAATTGCTGTTTCAGGGCTCTAAGGGTATAATCCCAGCAGTGGGAATCCTGGGTCAAAAGGCAGTTCTATTATTAGTTTTCTGAGGAAATTCCATACTGTGTTCCACAGTGGCTGCACCAGTGTGCATACCCACCAACAGTGCACTGGGGTTTTCTTTTCTCTGCATCCTCTCCAACATTTGTTTATTGATTTATTTATGCTGTCCATTCTGACCTGTGTGAGGTGGTATCTCATTGTGGTTTTAATCTGCATCTCTCTAATGGCTAGCGATATTGAGCATCTTTTCAGGTGTCTCCAGGCCCTAAGTATGTCCTCCTTGTAGAAGTGTCTATTGAAAGCTTTTGCCCATTTTTTAATGGAGTTTTTGTCTTCCAGGAGTGGAGTTGTATGAGTTCCTTATATATTTTGGAGCTAAAGCCCTTGTCTGAGGTGTCACGGGCAAATGTTTTCCCATACAAATGGCATTCTTTTCATTTTAATGCAGTTTTCTTCACCCATGCAGTAGCTTTTTAATTTGATGAGGTCCCATTTCTTTATTCTTTCCCTTATGACCCTTGCTTTAGGGGACATATCTGTGAAGATGTTACTGCATGAAATGTCTGAGATTTTCATGCCTGTGTTTTCCTGTAGGACTTTTATGGTGTTATGACTTACATTTAAGGCTTTTATCCACCTTGAATTTATTTTTGTGTATGGTGTAAATTGGTAATCGAGTTTCATTCTTTTGCATGTAGCTGTCCAGATCTCCCAACACCATTTGTTGAAAGAGGCCATTTTTGCTCCATTTTATTATTCTTCCCCCTTGGTCAAATGTTCATTGACTGTAGAGACTTGGGTTTATCTATGGGCTCTCTATTCTGTTCCATTGGTTTATGTGCCTGTTGTTTTATGCCAGTACCAGGCTGTTTTGATTACAGTGGCCTTGTAATACAGTTTGAAATCAGGGATTGTGATCCCTCTTACTTTGTTCTTCTTCCTCAAAATTGCTGCAGCTATATGGGATCATTTACAGTTCCATATAAATTTCTGAAATACTTGTTCTAAATCTGTGAAGTATGTCATGAGCACTTCAACAGGGATTGTATTGAATCTATAAATCGCTTTGGGTAGTATGGCCATTTTGATGATGTTAATTCTTCCAATCGATGAGCATGGTACATGCTTCCATTTGTTTATATCTTCCTTAATTTCTTTCTTCAGTGTTGTATAGTTTTCTGAGTACAGGTCCTTTATCTCTTTGGTTAGGTTTATTCCTAGGTACGTCATTTTTCTTCTTGCTATATTAAATGGGATTCTTTCCTAATTTCTGTTTCTGGTTTTTCATTGTTTGGTGTACAAAAATTCCTTTGATTTCTGAGTATTGAATTTGTATCCCACTGTTTTCCCAAATTCATTTATTAGGTCAAGTACTTTTTTGGTGGAGGCTATAGGATTTTCTATGTACACTATTATGTCATCTGGAAACAGTGACATTTTTGTTTCCTCCTTTCCAATTTGGATGTCTTTTATTTCTTTTCCTTCTCTGATTACTGTGGCTAGGACTTCCAGTACTATATTGAATAGGAGTGGAGAAAGTGGGCATCCTTGTCTTGTTCCTGATCTTAGTGAGAAAACTCTAGTGTTTTTTTTTTCCATTGAGTATGATGTTGACTGTAGGTCTCACATATATGGCCTTTATTATGTTGAGAAATGCTCTGTCTGTTCTCACCTTGCTGAGTATTTTTATCATAAATGGGAGCTGTACCTTATCAAATACTTTTTCCGCATCTATTGATATGATCATACAATTTTTGTCTAGCCTTTTGTTTATGTGGTGTATTATGTTTACTTATTTCAGAACATTGTACCATCCTAGCATCCCTGGGATGAATCCCACTTGGTCATGGTGTATGAACTTTTTAACAGTATTGCCGGATGCAGTATGCCAGTATGTTGTTGAGGATTTTAGCATCAATGTTCATCAGCAACATTGGCCTGAACTTTTCTTTCTTTGTTATGTCTTTATCTGGTTTTGGGATTAGGATGATGTTGGCTATATAAAAATTGTTTGGAAGTCTTCCATCTTCTTGAATTTTCTTAAATAAACTGTAGAGGATGGAGGTTAACTCTCCCTTAAATGCTTTATAAAATTTTCCTGTGAAGCCGTCTGGTCCAGGACTTTTCTGTGTTGGGAGCTTCTTAATTACTGTTTCAATTTCATCAGGTGTTATTGGTCTGTTCAGGCTTTCTGCTTCTTCTTTATTGAGTTTTGAAAGATTATAGTTTTCTAGAAATTTGTCCATTTCATGTAGGTTTTCAGATTTCTTGGCATACAGTTCTTCATAGTAATTTCTTACCATCCTTTGTATTTGTGTGTTGTCAGTTGTAATCTCTCCTCTTTCATTTCCGATTGTGCTTATTTGAGTCCTCTCTCTTTTTTCTTGATGAATCTGCTTAAAGGCTTGTTGATTTTATCTTTTCAAAGAACCAGCTCCTGGATTCATTGATCTTTAGAACTGTGCTTTTAGTCTCTATGTCATTAAACTCTTCTCTGATCTTGGTTATTTCCTTCCTTCTACTTGCTCTGGGCTGTCTTTCTTGTTGTTCTTTGAGTTCTTGTAGGCACAGGGTTACTTTGTTGTTTGAAATGCTTCTATCTTTTTTTAGGTGGGCCTGTATAGCTAAGAACTGCCCTCTCAGGACTTCCTTCACTATGTCCCATAAGTTTTGGATTGCTGTGAGTTTATTTTCATTTGTTTCCAGAAACTTTTTGATTTCTTCACCAATCTCATTCTTGACTCATTCATTGTTTAATAGCATGCTCTTCAATCTCCATGATTTTGAGTGTTTGGGAGGGGAGTTCCTTGAGGTTGGTTTGTAGTTTCAGCCCCTTGTGCTCAGAGAAAATGTTTCATATGATTTCTTTCAGTTTTCTTTAATTTGTTGAGGCTTATTTTGTGTCCTATCATGCGGTCTATCTTGGAAAATGTTCTATGTGCGCTTGAAAAGAATGTGTATTTAGTTTGTTTGGGATGAATGGCTCTATATATATATCAGTGAAGTCCATTTTCTCTAGGGCATTGTTCAATGCCACAATATCTTTGCTGATATTTTGTTTGGAAGATCTTTCCACTTTTGACAGTGGTGTGTTAAAATCTCCTACTACAATTGTTTTGCTATCAATATCTTTCTTGAAGTTCTCCAAGATTTTCCTTATGTATTTGGGTGCTCCTATGTTGGGTGCATATATATTTACTATATTTATGTCTTCTTGATAGATTCTTCCCTTGAGTATTATGAAGTGACCTTCTGGGTCTCTCTTTATGGTTTTTTTTTTTTTTTTTTAGTCTATTTTGTCCAATATGAGTATTTCTATCCCAATTTTTTTGTCCATGCCCATTTTCTTGAAATATTTGTTTTCAGCCTTTTGCTTTAAGTCTGTGTAGGTCTTTTGTTCTGAGGTGGGTCCCTGGGAGGCTGCATATGGGTGGGTCATATTTTCTTATCCATTCTGCTATTCTGTGTCTTTTGGTTGGGTCATTTAATCCATTTATGTTTGAGGTTGTTATTGATAGTACTTATTCATTTCCATTTTTCATACCTGTGTTCCTGTCTCTTTCACTGTTCTTCTTCCTGTTCTTAAAGCAAACCCTTTAGCATACCCTGCAGAACTGTATTGGAGGAGGTATATTCTTTGAGACTTCTTTTGTCAGGGAAGTTCCTTATTTGGCCTTCTATCTTGATTGAAAGCCTTGCTGGGTAAAGTAGTCTTGGTTGCAGGCCTCTGGTTTTCATTACTTGGAATATTTCTTGCCATTCTCTTCTAGCTTGGAGTATTTCCACTGAGAAGTCAGCTGCTAGTTTCATCTGGTCTCCCTTGTATGTTACTTCCAGTTTTCCCCTTGCTGCCTTTAAGATTCTCTCTTTATCTTGGAATTTTGCTATTTTAATTATGAAATGTCTTGAAGTGGGCCTCTTTGGGTTCCTCTTGATTGGGACTCTCTGTGTTTTCTGGATTTGTGTGACTATTTTGGTCATCAAATTAGGGAAATTTTCCATCATTAATTTTTCAAACAGGTTTTCTATCCATTGCTCTTCTTTTCTCTTTCTAGTATCCCTACTATATGGATATTATTACATTTCATGTTGTCATGCATTTCCCTTAATCCCTCTTCTTCTTTCTGAGCCTCTTTTTCATGTCTCACTCATTCTGGGCCTTTTATTTTTACCTTGTCCTCCAGATCGCTGATCCAATCCTCTGTTTCATTGAGCAGCTTTTGATTCCTTCTACTCTGTTCTTCAGTTCAGAAATTGTATTTTTTGTTTCCTCTTGCCCTTGTTGATACTTTCTATTTCCTTTTTCATATTGATACAGTTTGTAGCGAGTTCCTCATAGCTTCCCTGTAGTGTCTGGTAGTTCATTGAGAGCTCTTGGAGCTTCCTGACAACCATTGTTTTGAACTCAATATCTGGTAGTTGACTTGCCTCTATTACATTTAGCATTCTTTCTGAGACTTCCTCCTTTCCTTTCATTCAGGGATTGTTTCTTTTGTCTCCCCACTGTTTGTGAGACTCTTCTCATTAGCTTTTGCTTCTTAAATTGATCTGTTCCGACTCCCTGGGTTTATGGTGTGAACTTCTATGGTTGAATACCTGTGAGATTCAGTGGTGCCGTCTCCTTGATCTCCTGAGCTCACTGTTCTTGGGCTGTCATTTATGTTGGCTCTGTGTATGTATTTTGGTTTTGATTGCTGTTGGGTCTTTCTTTGGTGGGTCTTTTCCACCAGCTGGTTAACTGAGGGTCACTGTCCACCAACTCTTGTATTTTGTTGTGCAGCTGTGGGCAGGCTGTGTTGAAGCTGCTTCTTCTGTGTGTATAAGGTTTTGAGGATTCTCTTTTGCTCTTGTTCAGTTCTTTGTTCTGAGTAATTTCTCCACTATTTAGTGCTATTTCCAGATAGGTCCTGGGTTGAGTTGGTGTGGCTTACCCTCCCTCTTTCACTTTCTTTTGTTGTTATCTCTTGGTGGTCACTTTGTTGATGAGTTTCCTTTTCCAGAGGGTATCCTGGTGTTCAAAGCTTCCACTTACTCAATATGCAACAACATGCAAGTTCTCTGTAGTAGCAAAGTGAAATTTGTCACACTGTCTCAGCTGTTGGGATGCCCCCTCTTTGTGTCAAACTCTGGGCTTTTCACAGTTCCAGGTTTATTTGTCTTACTTGTGGGAATTAAAAAAAAAAGAAGGAAGGAAGGAAGAAGTGATAAAAAGGCAAAGAAAGGAAGAAGGAATGAAACAAGAAAGAAGGAAAGAGAGGAAGAAGGAGTTAAAAGATCAAAATAATAAAAAATAAAGAGTTACTTAAAAAAAAGCTGGGGGGAAGGAAGATGACCGCAGAGAGAGGAAGCACATTCCTCTTCCCCCTACACACAGGAGAAAAACCTGGCCAATTTATAGTGGAGCACAGCAAACAGACATCAGAAACACAGCATATTTGAAAACAGGAGATCAAAAATTGCAGTGGACATTGAGAACCCAGATGGTAAGAGAGTACTCCAGCAGCATGGAGACCGGAGTAGGGGGCTGAGGTCCCAGGCCACTGCTGGCCATAAGACTCCAGGGACAGAGGGAACCAGGCCAACCACTCCCTGATCACCCAAACAAGGTTTCAGCAGCACCAGGACAAACCTGGTTGCTTGAAATCTCACAGAGAGAAGTTAAGATCTCATAGCCCTGGGAGGATTGCAGATCAGAGCTCACACAACTGTCTGTGCCCACAGGCCATTGGAAACAGCTGCACAGGGATCCATCAGCGCCAGCGTGCCACCAGGGGACCTGTGCTGCAGTCTCTCAGAACTGTGCAGCACCAGGGACCTGTGCTGCAGTCGCTTAGTGCCCATGCGCCATCAGGAACCTGCACTACAGTCTCTCGGTGCCTGTGCAGCACCAGGGAACTGTGCTGCAGTCGCTCGGCACCGGCATGCCATTGGGGACCTGCGTGGACTGCTGGGAGACCTTAGGCACCTGCGTGCAACCTGCATGGGGGTCAATTCATGCTCGTAGGACAGTTGGCGCCTGTGCATGGATGGCTGAAAGATCATTAGTGTTTGTGTGTGACCATAGTAGGCGCACGCCACCTCAGAAGATACGCCTGAGGTCCTGTGCAGAGAGGCCCCGGGCTAGCTCTGAGGACAGTAGCTCAAAGATAACTCAGTGCTATACAGGGAAAAAAAAATATGGTCACCCCTTGGCCAGTGCAGTCAGCAAGGCCAGAAAAACATGCTTGGCAAGATTGATAACAGCAAGAGTTGTTTTGAGGTTTTTTATTATTTTTTATTATTTTTATCTTTTTTACCCCTCAACTCCTTTTGCTTCTCCTTACTTCTTTCTTCTTTTATTCCTTCTTCCTTTCTTTCCAATATTACCTCTTCTTCCTTTCTCTTTTTTCTTTTTTTCTTTCTGCTTTTCTTTATTCTCTTTCCATTTTTCTCATTTTCTTTGTTTTCTTCCTCTTTTCTCTTTTTAAATATCCACAAGTGAGACAAAAACAAAACAATACAAAACAAAACCCCCCTGAACTGTGGAAAGACCAGAGTTGGTCCCAAAGAGGGGGTATTTCAACAGCTGAGACACTGGAAGCCATGAACACCAGGATACCCAAAGGAGACAGCACCACTGAATCTCACAGGTATTCTACCACAGAAATTCACACCATAAACCCAGGAAACCAGAACAAATCAATTTAAGAAACTGAGCCTAACAAGAAGAGCCTCACAAACAATAGGAAGACAAAGAAACAATGCCCAAACAAAAGAAAAGGAGGAAGCCCCAGAAAGAATGCTAAATGAAATGGAGGCAACTCAACTATCAGATTTTGAGTTCAAAGCAATGGTTGTCAGGAAGCTCCAAGAGCTCTCAATGAGCTACCGGGAACTACAGGGAAGCTACGAGGAACTCACTGCAAACTATATCAACAAGATAAAGGAAATAGAAACTATCAACAAGGGCCAAGAGGAAATGAAAAATACAATTTCTGAACTGAAGAGCATAGTAGAAGGAATGAAAAGCAGAATTGATGAAGCAGAAGATTGGATCAGCAAGTTGGAAGACCAAGTAGAAAAAAAAAGACCCAGAAAGAGCAAGAAAAGGAAAAGAGGCTCAGAAAAATGAAGAGGGATTAAGAGAAATGCAAGACAATAGGAAACGTAATAATATCCCTATAATAGGGATACCAGAAGGAGAAGAAGAAGAGCAAGGAAAGAAAACCTATTAAAAAGTAATGATGGAAAACTTCCCTAATTTGATGAGAGAAAATGTTACATAAATCCAGGAAACACAGAGAGTCCCATTCAAGAGGACCTCAAAGAGGCCTAATTCAAGACACATCATAACTAAAATGGCAAAATTCTAAGACAAAGAGAGAATCTTAAAGGCAGCAAGGGAGAAAAAGGAAGTAACATACAAGGGAGCCCCAACAAGGTGAGCAGCTGACTTCTCAATGGAAACACTCCAGGCCAGAAGAGAATGGCAAGAAATATTCCAAGTAATGAGAACCAAAGGCCTGCAACCAAGACTACTTTATCCAACAAGGTTTTCAATCAAGATAGAAGGCCAAATAAAGAGCCTCCTGGAAAAAAAAATATAAAAGAATACACCTCTACCAAACCAGTTCTGCAAAAGGTACTAAAGGGCCTGCTTTAAGGAAAGGAAGGAAAGGAGAGAAAGAGGGAGAGGAACACAAGCACGAAATTCGCAATGGATAAGTACCTATAAATAATAACCTTAAACATAAATGGATTAAAAGTTCCAGTCAAAAGGCATAGAATAGCTGAATGGGTAAGAAAGCATGACCCACCCATATGCTGCCTACAAGAGACCCACCTCAGGACAAAAGATGTACACAGACTCAAAGTGAAGGGCTACAAAAAAAATTTCCAAGCAAATGGACAGAAAAAAAAGCCAGGGTAGCAATACTCATACCAGACAAAATAGTCTTCAAAAGAAGAGCCATAAAGAGAGACCCAGAAGGTCACCTAATAATACTCAAGGGAAAAATCCACTGAGAAGACATAAACATTGTAAATATATATACAGCCAATATAGGAGTACCTAAATACATCAAGAAAATCTTAGAGGACTTCAAGAAAGATAATGACAACAACAAAATTATAGTACGGGATTTTAAAACCCCACTGTCAAAAATGGACAGATCTTCCAAACAAAAAAATCAATAAAGATATTGTGTCATTGAACAACATTCTAGATGAAATGGACTTAACTGATTATATATATATATATATATATATATATATATATATATATATATATATATATAGAGAGAGAGAGAGAGAGAGAGAGAGAGAGGCATTCATCCCAAAGAAACTAAATACACATTCTTTTCAAATACACATGGAACATTTTCAAAGATAGACCACATGGTAAGACACAAAACAAGCCTTAACAAATTCAAGAAAATTGTAATCATACCAAGCATTTTCTCCAACCACAAGGGACTGAAATTAGAAACTAACTCCAAGGGGAAAAACCAAAACACTCAAAAATCGTGGAGACTGAATAGCATGCTATTAAATAATGCATGGCTCAAGAATGAAATTAGGGAAGAAATCAAAAAGTTTCTGGAAACAAACGAAAATGAACTCACAATGACCCAAAACTTATGGGACACAGCAAAGGCAGTCCTCAGAGGGAAGTTCATAGTGATACAGGCCACCTAAAAAAGATAGAAACATCACAAACAAACAACTTAACCCTATGCCTACAAGAACTCAAGGAAAAACGACAAAGACAGCCCAGAGCAAGTAGAAGAAAGGAAATAACTAAGATCAGAGCAGAATTAAATGATATAGAGACTAAAAGCACAATTCAAAGGATCAATAAATCTAGGAGCTGGTTCTTTGAAAAGATAAACAAAATTGACACAACTTTAAGCAGGCTAATCAAGAAAAAAAGAAAAACGACCCCAAAAATACCATCAGATATGAAAGAGGAGAGATTACAACTGACACCACAGCAATACAAAGGATTGTAAAAAATTACCATGAAGAACTGTATGCCAAGAAATTTGAAAACCTAGGTGAAATGGACATGTTTCTAGAAAAATATAATCTCCCAAAACTCAATGAAGAAGCAGAATACTTGAATAGACTAATAACAGCAGATGAAATTGAAGCAGAATCAAAAAACTCCTGACACACAAAAGCCCTGGACCAGATGGTTTCACAGGAGAATTTTACAAAGCATTTAAGGAAGCACTAACCCCTATGCTTCACAAACTTTTTGAAAAAATCCAAAATGATGGAAGGCTCTCAAACTCTTTTTATGAAGCCAGGATCATTTCAATACCCAAGCCATATTAAGACATAACAAAGAAAGAAAACTTCAGACCCATATCGTTGATGAACATAGATGCTAAAATCCTCAACAAAATATTGGCAAACTGCATCCAACAATACATTAAAAAGATAATACATCATGACCAAGTGGGATTCATCCCAAGGATGCAAGGATGCTTCAACATTCGCAAATCAATAAATGTAATGCATCTTATAAACAAAAGTAAAGACAAAAATCACATGATCATATCAATAGATGCAGATAAAGCACTTGATAAGTACAGCACCCATTTATGATAAAAACACTCAGCAAAGTGGAAATTGAGGGAACATTCCTCAACATAATAAAGGCCATATATGAGAGACCTGCAGCCAACAACATACACACCGGGCAAAAACTAAAATCTTTTCCACTAAGATCAGGAACAAGACAAGTTGTCCACTTTCACCACCCCTTTTCAATATAGTATTAGAAGTCTTAGCCACAGCAATTAGACAAGAAAAGGAAATAAAAGGCATCCAAATTGGAAGGGAGGAAACAAAATTATCATTGTTTGCAGATGATATGTTACTGTACACAGAAAATCCTATAGACTTGGCCAAAAAGCTGCTCAACCTAATAAATGAATTTGGCCAAATAGCTGGATACAAAGTCAATATCCAGAAATCAAAGGCATTTCTGTATACCAACAATGAAAGAGCAGAAGCAGAAATCAAGAAAAAAAATCCCATTCAATACAGCAAAAAGAAAAATAAAATACCTAGGAATAAACCTAACCAAGGACATAAAAGATGTGTACGCAGAAAACTACACAACACTGAAGAAAGAAATCAAGAAAGACACAAACAAATGGAAACATATACCGTGTTCATGGATCAGAAGAATCAACATCATCAAAATGTCCATACTACCCAAAGCAATTTACAAATTCAATGAAATACCTATTAAAGTACCAACAATGGCATATTTCACAGACATAGAACAAACACTTCAAAAATTTATAGGGAACTATAAAAGACCTCGAATAGCTGCAGGAATTTTGAGAAAGAAGAGGAAAGCAGGAGGGATCACAATAACTGACACCAAACTGTATTACAAGGCCACTGTAATCAAAGCAGCCTGGTACTGGGACAAAAACAGGAACATGGACCAATGGAACAGAACAGAGAGCCCAGAAATAAACATAATTCTCTACAGTCAATTACTATTTGACAAAGGGGGCAGCAACATAAAATGGAGTAAAAGTAGCCTCTTCAACAAGTGGTGTTGGGAGTACTGGACAGCTATGTGCAATAAAAATGAAACATGAATACCAATATGCACCATACAGAAAAATAAATTCAAGGTAGATAAAAGATTTAAATATAAGTGGTGACACCATTAAAGTCCTAGAGGAGAACATAGGCAAAAAAATCTCAGATATTTCATGCAGCAACATTTTTACTGGTATGTCCCCTAAAGCAAGGGACATAAAGGAAAGAATAAACAAATGGGATCTCATCAAAATAAAAAGCTTCTGTACAGCTAAAGAAAACAGTATTAAAATAAAAAGAGAACCAACTGTATGGGAAAACATATTTGCCAATGATACCTCAGGCAAGGGTTTAATCTCCAAAATATATGAAGAACTTACACAACTCCACTCTAAGACAGGCAATCCAATTAAAAAAAATGGGCAAAGGACTTGAACAGACAGTTCTCCAAGGAGGACATACAGAGGATCAAGAGACACATAAAAAGTTGGTCAATATCGCTAGCTATCAGACAGATGCAAATTAAAACCACAATGAGATACCACTTCACACTGGTCAGAATGACCATCATAAACAAAGCAACAAACAACCTGTGTTGGAGAGGTTGTGGAGAAAAGGGGACCCTAGTGCAGTGTTGGTGGAATAGCAGACTGGTACAACTACTATGGAAAGCAGTATGAAATTTTCTAAGAAATCTAAAAATGGATCTACCTTTTGACCTAGCAATTCCACTGCTAGGATTATATCCTAGGAACTCTGAAACACCAATCCAAAAGAACCTATGCACCCCAATGTTCATAGCAGCACAATTTACAAATGCCAAGTGTTGGAAGCAACCGAGGTGCCCATCAGTAAATGAATGGATCAAGAAACTATGGTACATTTACACAATGAAATTCTATGCAGCAGAGAGAAAGAAGGAGCTCCTACCCTTCACTACAGCATGGATGGAACTGGAGAGCATTGTGCTAAGCGAAATAAGCCAGGAGGTGAAAGATAAATATCATATGATCTCACCTTCAACTGGAACCTAATCAACAGAACAAACAAACAAGTGTAATATAACCAAATACTGAAATTGAGAGAAGGCTGACAGTCACCAGAGAGGAGAGGGGAAGGAATTTAAAGGGCAAAGTGGACGGGTTTAGAGCAACAAGTATAAAAGACACATGGACAAAAGCTATGAGGGGGTGGAAATGGGAGGGAGCCCTGGAGGGCTGGGGTGATGGGCTGGGATGGGAGTAGAAGACAGAACTGTACAAGAACAATTAAAATTAAAAATTAAAAATAAAAAGCCTCCTGCTTGCTCAAACTGTCCCTGAAAGTTTTGCTAGTCTTCCTGGCTCTAGCAGGCTGAGGGCTAATTGGTCTGGTTTTTCTCCCTGCCTGATTGGCACTTGGTCAGTCTCCAGCTCAGTTCCCCAGCAGCCTCCGTGTGTTCATGTGCGCACTCTCCCCAGGGCTTTAGGTGTGAGCTCGGGTCCTCTACAGCAAGCACTCTCCCCAGGGCTGCGGGCATGCATGCTTGGCCTGGCCACCTTCTGTCCTTGGGTTCAGGTGCACACTCTTCTCAGGACTACAGAAGTGTGTGTAGGGCCTTCTCTGCCACCTCGGGGGTGCTGCATGGCTGAGTGGGGAGGAGGCCAGATTGGCTGCTGCAGAATCCCCTAAGCAGCCACTGAGTGCCTCTTTTTTTACTTATTCTTTTTGAGAAATTCCTCCTGCTCTAGCTTGCCACTCCATACAAAGGCCAGGCCTCTCACACAGCCCAATTATCCAGCCAGACCGGGGATATCTGGGTCAGGGGCCCTCACGGCCCAACACTCAACTCTCCCCAGCTAGCACACATAGTCCCCATGAGTGCTCACAGCCCCTGAGTGTTGGCCACTTCGTTCTTATTCCCTTCTCTGCGACTTTGAGCAACCAGGTCTCTCCTGGGGCTGCTCAAACCTTGTTTGGCAGGGGAGGGAGCCGTTGATCCGCCTCTCTCCCAAGAACCCTGTGGCAGACCCAGCAGGCTCCAGGCCTGTTGTTGCAGACACCCTGGTCCCTGTGCTGGTCCCAAGTACCTTATTGTCCTGAAGCACTCTCCTACCATCTGTTTTTTTCAATGTCCTCTACAATTTTTGGTCTGCTTTCTTCATATATGCTGGGATACTGTTGAGTGTTCGCTCTGTTCCTCATTAGATCAGCTATCTGTTTCATCCATGTGCAGGGGGAAGTAGACTCCGCTCCCACCTACCTCACCACCATCTTAAGACCCATAGTGACTTTCTTTTTACCAGTATATATACTCAAAAAGAAAGAGCTATATAAATGGATCACATAAATGGAGCAGAGTCCTCATCTTCCCTCTGACACTGACCTCTTTCCCTTTGAGTGCTTTTAAGAGAGTTTTATGATTTGAATTGCCACTTGATAAACTGCAATGGCTTTTTAGAAATGCCCAGATAAATGCCAGTTGCCATTGTGTTTGCCCACAAAGGGAACAAAAAAGGAAATGTGTCATATGCATATGCTCAATCAAGTCCCAGAGAAAAGAATTGCTCTAACTGCTTCACAGTCTCACCACTATCTTGGGAAGGGGCTGGAGGTAAAAAGGATCTAGGGCAAAAAATGTTGATGCTGCAAGTCAGTCTGGATTTCTCAATTGTCTCCTGGGACTTAGGATGCTAAATAATTACCACAGGCCCAGTGACAAAAAACTTTGCAAACAGGTGAAAAAGTTCATCTCTACTTTCTTGAAAATCTAGGCCATGACTTTTGTGGCACATTAGTTTTCTAGTAGAGTCATAAAGGTGTTACCTACACACCATTTGCTCTTCTTGAGTATATTTACCAAAGGAACATAAAGACTCAATACAACTCTACTTGAACAACAATAAAAAAGATGGTGGGGGAAAATGCAGATAACTATAATTGAACAAAAATAAAATAATTTAAAAATAGAGATAAAAATAAAAAAAGAAACCACATTCACATTAATAAAAAGAACTGAGGGACTACATGTGATTATGTATACATTCATTAGACTGCCTAGAAGTGAAATAAAAGAAAAAATGGATAAAGGCTAATTGTATCTGCTTCTGGAAAGAATATGTACTCTAGAATGCAAAAAAATATAATAAAAAATGAAATATTTTTCATAGAGTTAAAACAACTATATTTCTTTAGACTGGGGGAAAGAGAAGCTTAAAAATAAATCAATAGATTAGGATTAAAGATAATTCTTTGTGCTCCCACTGTGATAGATATAGTTGATAGATATAGCATGTCACAATTTTTGTATAGTAGGTGGATAACTATGACAAATAATAGAAGCTTCAATAATTCATATGGTGTAATTTGGATATGACTTATGGAAAATCAGCTTGATAAACATTTATTGATAACCTATTATGTACGACCGTTAAAATTGCAAGTCACAGGACCAAATCTCTAAGGATTTACTATCTAGAATAATTGGTTAAAATCTTATTTTAGTGGCATATTACTTTTTTCTTTGTAAACATGCAAAATTTCATGAAATAGAGCAAAAGTGTAATGTATATTGATAAGCACTTACAAGAATATCTGAAGAAGAAACATTTCCTGATTAAACTGTCATTGTGATAGAAATTCTCCAAACAACCACCAACCCTAAAAGAATCATGTTTTTTCATTAAAGTAAGGCATTATGATATTTAGGAAGTTTAAACATTATCCAGACAGAATTTACCAATGGAATTTATTACCCTCTAGTTATAAATAGTCTGATAAAGGGAAAAGAGTACAGATGCATTTTGATTTTTAAGAAGTTGAGAATCAAAAATTTTAGAGCTGAAAAAAAGTGAGTATTTAGTCCAATAGTGTCATTTTATGGAAGTATATCCTAAATCTTTAAACGACCAAGAGTCAATAATGAGTTAGAAAAAAGAGAAATAATATTTAAACTCAGACTATCTAAATCTCAGTACCATGCTCTTTTATCTATTATTACATCCTACAGAAGACATTGGGTTCCATATTGTATTCCAATGTGAGGAAGGGGCAAGAGATGCCAAAGATCAACTTGGTGTACCTAACCACTTTGTCTAGAGTAGTTGCTGGGCATTGGAGACAGCTGGATCAGTTACCAGTCCCACCTGCCAATATATCCACAGCATCACAGACATACCTTGCAACCAGTTGGCCTGAATACCAATTCCACCCACCCAGCATACCCATAGCAATTGCACCCCAACCAAAAAACAAGAGCACATACAACCCATACAAGTGACATTCCTAGAGTGCCAGGATGTGGTGATCAAGGATACTACACCACTATGCCTCACAGGACACCTTCAATATAAGGTCATTCTTTGAAGACTTGGAGACATAATTGATCTACCTCATGTATATAGAGATTTAGACAAAATGAGCACACATGAGAATATGTTAGAAATGAAAGAACAAGGCAAAAATATCAGGAAAGAATGAAATGAAACAGAGACAAGCAGTCTAAGAGATTAAAAGTTCAAAGTAATGTTTATAAAAATGCATACCAAACTCTAGAGAAGAATGAATGAACACAATGAGAGCTTCCACAAAGAGACAGAAGGTATAAAAAAACACCAATAAGAACTGAAGAATAAAATAACTGAAATGAAAATTACACTAAAGTGAATCCACAATAAATTAGATGATGCAGAAGAACAGATCAGCAATCTGGAGGACAAAGTGGTGGAAAATACCCAAAACAACAAAAAGATAAAATAATAAAAAATGAGGATTGTTTAAGGAACTTCTGAAAAAAATATAAGGCATGCTAACATCCACATTATAGGGGTCCCATAAACAATAAAGATGAGAGAGAGAGAGAGAGAGAGAGAGAGAGAGTTATAGAAAAACTAATTTAAAAACAATGGCCAAAAACTTCCCTAACCTGTTAAAGGTAACATTCAAGTCCATAAAGCAGAGTCCCCAATAACATGAACCTAAATATACTCACCCCAAGACTTATTATAATGAACACATCAAAAGTTAAAGACAGAGAGAGTTTCAAAAGTTTGAAGAAAAAATACAGGTAATTACTTACAAGAAAGCCTCTATGAGATTATGAGCAAATTATTTAGCAAAAACTGTGCAGTGCAAAAAGCAGTGACACAACATATTCAAAGTGATGAAAGGTAGAAACCTAAAACCCAGAATATAATACCAGGTAATGCTATCATTCGGAACTGAAGGAGAGAGTTTTTAGACAGGCAAAAGCTAAAGGAGCTCATCACCGTGAACCAGGAGAACAAAGTTGGAAGCATCATGCTCCCTGATTTCAAACTATACTACAAAACTGTAGTAATCAAACAGTATGGTACTGGCACAAAATTAGACTGATAGATGAATGAAACAAATAAACCAGAAATAAACCCTTGTTTATACCATCAATCAATTTACAAAAAAAAAATAGGAAAAATATACAATAAGGAAAAGGCAGTGTCATTTATAAATGGTGCTAGGAGAATTGGCAAACTACTTGCAAAAAATCAATCTGAACCATTTTGTTACACCATAACAAATACAAACTCAAAATCTATTAAAGACTTAATTGAAACACATGAAACCATGAAACTCCTGAAACAAAACATAGGCAGGAAATTCTTTGACATCTGTCTCAGCAATATCTTTCTGGATAAGTTGGCTTGAAAAAAGGCAACAAGAGCAAAAATAAACAAACGGGACTACATCAAACTAAAAGCTTCTAAAGAGTGAAGAAAACCATCAACAAAAACAGCAACCTACTGAATGAGAGAAAACATTTGCAAATGATATATCTGATAAGGGGTTAATATCCAAAATATATGAAGACCACATGCAACTCAGCATAAAAACAAATAATTGGATCCAAAAAAAAAAGGCAAACAACCTTAACAGATATTTCCCAAAGAAGAAATACAGATGGCCAACAGACACATAAAAAGATGTACAACATCATTAATCATAAGGGAAATACAAATCAAAAGTACATATCACCTCACACCTGTCAGAATGGCTATTTTGAAGAAAATAACAAATAACAAAGGTTGGCAAGGATGAGGAGAAAATATGGCACAATCGGTAAATGATGAGGAAATGATTATCACTGTGTCAAGGCTCCAACTTTAAGTTTATATACTTATAGGATCACATTTTAAGATGGGGTTGATATAGCAGAACACTAGCCAGTTATGGGAAGATACAAGCAAAGAAGGTTACCTTATAATCTAATGCCAAGACCATCAGCTAGATAAATGAATGCACTTAGTTTCTTTTGTTTACATAATGTTACACAACTGGCTTGACTACATTGAAAAAATATTATTTGTCCAAAATGAATTGATATTTTTGGATATTTATAGAATTATAGAATTGTAATTTGACCATAAATAGAAAATATTTTCTATTTTTTATCTTTTAAAGCAAATGATTTAAGAAAGAAAAATTGTCTCATATATTCTAGGCTTTATTGTATCATCATCCCCTCACCTATAATGGAAATCTATTTCTGAATCTCTGTTTTCCTGATAATTGGACTTTCACTGCTTTTCTCAGTTAATATATATAGACTATTTACTTCAAAACAGAAAGAGAATGGGCATATGTCCATTGGCCATCTTTATGTCTCCTACAGAGAAGTGTCCACTCATATCCTTTGCCCATTTTTTATTTGATTGTTTGGAGATTTTTTTGGTGTTGAGTTGTATAAGTTTTTAATTTTTATACTAACCCATATCATATGTATCATTGGCAAATATGTTCTCTCATTCACTGGATTTTCTTTTCATTTTTGTGATGCTTTCCTTTGCTGTGCAAAATCTTTTTAGTTTTATGGCCCAGTGATTCCACTCCTGGGAATATATCCAAGGAAACCAGAAACAATAATTAGAAACAGTATATTGCACCCTTATGCTCATTACAGTATTATTTACAATAGCCAAAATTTGGAAGTAGACCATGCTCCCATCACAGATGAGTGGATAAAAAACTGATACATTTACACAATAGAATACTACGCAGCTGTAAGAATGGAGGAAATTTTATCTTTAATGAAAGGAGGGATGGATCTGGAGCATATGCTAAGTGAAATAAACTTGTCCAAGAAAGAAAACTTCCACGTGACCTCACTTACATATGGAATCTTGTGAACAAAATAAACAAACAAAATAGAAACAACCTCATATATACAGAAAACAAACTGACAGCTGTCAGAGTGGAAGGGAGTTGGGAACTGGGTGGAGAAAAATGAAGGATTTAAGTAAAAAAAAACAAGCAAGAGCCCTCATAGATCACAGACAACAGTATGGTGATTACCAGAGGGAAAGTGTATGGGGGGAGGTAGAAGAGAGTAAATCAGGAATAAATGTTGACTGAAAGAGAACTGGTTTTGGATATTGAACATACAATACAATATACAAATGGTGTATTATAGGACTGTACAACTGACACCTATATAATTTTATTAAACAATGTCATCCCAATAAATTCAAGACTTTTTTTAAAAGTAAAGCTTAAAAAAAATGAAAGAGAATTGGCAAACCAACTACCGTGTCTATGGTGAAATCAAATTTCTTAGTACAAAATACATTCTTCCTTCCACTAATAATACATAATTATCGCCATAGGTAAATATATAGGTCTAGATTTTTTCTTCTACAGATTCTCTTGTCTTGAAATAAGTAATGCTTGAGAACCATTATCCTGAAAATGAAATATTTAGAGCCACAGCAAACATCCAAAAGAACACTTGAATATTTTTCCTCCTTGTAATTAAAACTTATTATCTAAGGTTGTACTTAAAGTGTAGAATTATATTTTGTTCAAGGTAATCTCACTTTGAGTTTGGCAATGAGTTTTGTTTTTAAATTATTTTTATTTTGATGGATTCCTTGAAAATTATTTTTCAAGTTGGTTTGACAATTCCTAAATTACGCACTCAAGGGCCCTTGAGTTAACTAGTATATCACAGCAATAATGGAACTCTTCTCCAATTCTAGAAATTCATGGAACATAAACTATAAAGAATTAACAAGATTCACAAATTAGATATTTTTAATATGTTGTTTTACTTTATGTATTACTCTTTAAAATCACCTTTCTCCCCAACATTTTCTTTGTAAACCTCATTATGATCTTGCTCCGGCAAACGGTTCTTATAATAGGAAAGTGTTATAAATCACTATTGTTTAATAGCTTTAATATCCTTCTAGCCATTTTCTAACCAGCCACTGGGTAATAAATTTAGCTATGGTTGAAACTTGGACATGGCGTGTACATGATTGAATCTTCAAATAACACTTATTTTGCAACTTGTTAGCAAAGAATTTGGTGGAATATTATAGTGCTATAAGTGATCTTTCCACATTAAAAGAGATTATATCAACACAAAAATAAATCATCATAATATACTATCAGTATTCCCCAAATCAAGCTTGATATAAGGATGATGACAATTTCATTGTATAATATTTTTATTATCATATGACAGTCAACAATCATTATTTGACATTCCTTATTTGGGAAGACTTGGATTGAAGAAAGTACCTATTCTGTCATAAACTTTAGATTATGATTAGAATGTTTAGATGCTCATAAAATTATGCATATATATACAAAATTAAGTAGGATTATAGCTCAAAAAATAATTATATAGGGTTCAATTTCTTACTACAGCATTGCAAGGGATGATAATTCAACTTAATGGATAATTCCAAAACTAACTGTCTTACTATCTCATGAGATGGCTCATAACTTGTGAATTTTTTGGAGGATGTCCATTTCTAACACTAAATTGTAAATGTAATGCTGGATTCCCAGTACTTGCAAGTGTCTGGAACATAGTATATACTCAAAAATACTTTGTTGAATGAATGTACTTTTTAACATCAAGTCAATAATTTATCTCCGTGATTTCTTCTCCTAGAGCTACACAAATTTGCTCTCTGAACAAATATAGAATGATACTGGACTCTTTTATAGTATAGAACTTTAAGTATTAGAAACCAGTTCTTCTCATACCACTCAACTCCAGGAAAACAAACAACCTAATTAAAACTGAGCAAAGGACTTAGATGCCTCTCCAAACAAAACATAGGATGCTCAGCATCACTAGCCATTAGAGAGAAACAAATTAAAACTGCAATGAGATACACTTCATTCTGGTCAGAATGGCCATCATAACCAAATCAACAAACAAGTGTTGGAGAGAATGTGGAGAAAAGGGACCCCTAGTGCACTGTTCATGGGAATTCAGACTGGCATAGCCACTGAGGAAAAGAGTATGGAATTTCCTCAGAAAACTAAAAATGGAACTGCTTTTTGACCCAGCAATCCCACTATAGGGATTATACCTTAAGAACCCTGAAACACCAATTCAGAAGAACCTATGCACCCTAATGTTCATAGCAGCACAACTTATAATAGCCACGTGCTGGAAGCAACCTAAATGCCCACCAGTATACGAGTGGTTAAAAAACTATGGTGTATTTACACAATGGAATACTATGCAGCAGAAAGAAAGAAGGTGCTCCTTCCCTTTACTACAGAATGGAGGGAACTGGAGAGCATTATGCTAAGTGAAATATGCCAGGTGGTGAAAACAACTGTTATATGATCTCACTTTTAACAGGAACCTAATCCACAAAACAAACAAACAAGCAAAATATAAACACAGACACTGAAATTGAGAACAGACTGACAGTCACCAGAGGGGAGAGGGGAGGGAATTTCACAGGGGAAGGGGGAAGGGTTTACAGGAACAAGTATAAAGGACACAGGGACAAAAACTAGGTGGGTGGAAATGGGATGGAGGTGGGGAGGGCTGGGGTTGTGGGCTGGGATGGGAATAAAAGACAGAAAACTGTACAAGAACAACAATTAAAATAAAATTTAAAAATAATAAAAAATAAAAATAATAATTATTTTTTAAAAGAAGCCAGTTCTTAAAATCATACAGTTTCAAAACTGAAAGGGCTTCTTGATTTTCAAGTTAGAGTACGCAGCCACCAGGATATGTGCCAGGGCAACAGAGAAAGCCATGAGAGAAATAGACTCATAATTTTCTGCAACATCTACCCAAAAATTGACCATAAAATATTTTACGTTAAAGTACAGTTACCTCATGAACCACTGTGGAAAATTCACATAAATTTGTCAAATAAAATAATAAAATTCAAAGCAAAATCATATTTGAAAAGGCTATAAACATATATTCAAGAAACTCAACATAATTCAAGTACAATAAATATGAAGAAATCCACATTGAGACATTATATTCAAATGATCAAAAGACAAAGAGAGAATCTTGAAAGTTGAGACAGGGAAGCAACTTCTCATCAGGCTTGAAGTGCCAGAAAGTAGTATGATTACATGTATAAAATGCTAAAAGGAAAACAAATTATCAAGTGATTCTATTTCTGACAACACTCCCCCTCATCATGAAGGGGAAATTAGGGCATGCCTAGATTTTTAAATAAAGGAAACAGAAAAATGAAGTGAGAGAATCTGTAGTTAGGAAATCTTCCCTACAAGATGTCCTTCTGTAGGCTGAAACGAAGACATTACTCAGTAATTCAAAGATATAGAAGAAAAAACTAACAACTTTAAAAGTAACTACATAAGTAAATATAAGAGACAGTATTTCTATATTTCTGATTTTTAAACCCTATTTGTTCCTATATTATTTAAAAAGTACAATGAATTAAAATAATTATAAACCTATATTCATGGGCACACATTCTATGAAGGTGTAATTTGTGACAAAAGTAACATAATGAGGAAGAAATGAAGCTGTATGAGTGAAGAGTTATTGTATTCTATTGAAGATGAGTTAGTGTTAACTCATTACTAAATTGTCATAAATTTAGATGCTAATTTTAATATCCATAGTAGTAATTTAAAAATATTTAAAATACACAGAATAGGAAATTAACAATTGAAAATGGTACACTGTAGAAAAACGAAACACAAAAAAACTCGGTTATGCAAGAAATGAAGAACCAATAATTATACAATTTACAGAAAACAAATATCAAAATAGCAGAGGTCCTTTCTTTTTAATAATTACTTTTAATGCAAATGGGCTAAGAGACAGAGATTGGCAGAATGAATAAAATAACATAATCCAACTAATTGTTATGTAAAATATGTCATTTTATATCAAAAGTTACAAATAAGTTGGAAGGAAAAGATGGAAACATATATTCCATGCAAATTATAATCAAGAGAGTAGAGATGGCTATACTAACATTATACAAAATAGACCTTAGGTCAAAGTTGTTACAAGGGACTAAAAAGGTCATTTTATATTGATTAAAGTGTCAACTGATAAAGATACAAGGCTTGTAAATATAGACACCTAAAAATGCTTCAAAATATATGAAGCAAAATTTGACAAAGTAGAAGTGAGAAAGAGTTCTACAATGATATTTGGGTATTGCAATAACTTATTTACAATAACAGGTAGAACAATGAAATGGATTATCAATAAGGAAATAAACTACTTGAATAACACTAACCTGCAACTAGACCTAACAGACATAAACAAAACTACTCAACTCAGAAAGAGCAGGATAAGTATTTTTCTCAAATATACTTGGGATATTGTGCATGATAGACTTTGTGGTCACAAAACAAATCTCAATAAATTTAAAAACATTAAAATCCTACAAATAATCTTCTCTGACAACAGTCAGTTTTATTGAGTGGATCTAGAAATCAGTATTAGAATAAACCTGCAAAACTTACAAATAACTGAAAATGAAAGATCTCACCCTTAAACAAGCAATGAGTCAAAGAAATCACAATAGAAATTAGAAAATATTTAGACATCAATGAAAACAAAAATACAACATACCATAACTTTTGTCATGCAGTGAATCCAGTAATTATATGTACTCTAAACAAACATGTTAAGAGAGATGAACGATTTCAACCCAATAACCCAAGTTTATAGTTTGAGGAACTAGAAAAAGAAGAGAAAACTAAACCAAAAACTAGAAGAGGGAATAAAATAGTAATGATTAGAACAGAGAGAGAGAAGTTTAAAAAATGAATGAAACCAAAGTTGGTTCTTTGAAAATATCAATAAAATTGATCATTCTTTAGGTAAAATGACAAATACAAAAGAAATAAGACAAAAACTTAAAATTATAAATTAGAAATGGGACATTATTACTGACCATATAAAATACAGAAAGATTATAAAAGAACATTATGAACTATAAATAAACAAATGATACAATCAAGATGAAATAGATAGATTCCTAGAAATATACAAGTTACCAAAACTGAATCAACAAAAAAAAGAGAATATGAACACACCAAAAACAAGTACAGAGATTGAATCAGTAATCAAATACCTAACCAAAACAAAAAGCTTAAGTGATTTCTGCAGAGTATTTAAAGAATAAACATTAATCTTTCTCAAATTCCCTGCTCCAAATTTAAAAATAGATAACACTCCTTATTTATTCTATGAGGCCAGTAAAACCCTGATATCAAGGCCAGACAAGGACATAAGAAAAGTACAGACCTGCCCTGTCTGCTGTGGCTCAGTGGATTGAGCACCAGCCTATGAACCAAAAGGTTACCAGTTTGATTCTCTATTGGGGTATATGCCTGGGTTGTGGGCCAGGTTCCTCAGCTGAGGCATGTGAGAGGCAACTGATCAGCAGCCAATTGATGTGTATCTCACATACTGATGTTTCTCTCTGTCTCTTTCTCCCTTCCTTCCCTTCTCTCTAAAAGGTAAATAAATAAAATCTTAAAAAAATATATAGATAAAAATATTTCATGAATATAGATGCAAAATCCTCTAAACACTGAAAACAAGAGTCCAGCAGCATATTAAAATGACTAAATGGGATTTATCCTAGAAATGTAAGAGTCATTCAACATCTCAAAATCAATCAATGCAATACACCACATTAATAGAACAAACAAAAAATATATATGATATCTCAACAGGTAAAAAAAAGCAAAAGATTTTTTAACAAAGTCTAACACTCTTTCATACTAAAAACACTAAAGAATTTTAGGGATAGAATGGATCTTTTCTAGCATGATAAAGGCATTCATGAAAAACCCAAAGCTAACATTGTAGTCAATGGTATAAGAGTAGGAACAAGACTAGGAATCCCATGTTCAACCTGTTATTCAACACTGTATTGGGAACTCTAGTCAGAGAAGTTGGGAAAGAAGAGAAAATAAAAACATCTAAATTGGAGAGAAGTAAAACTAAATCTATCCACAGATAAATGAACTTATATATAAAAAACTGTAAAGAATCCACAAACAACAAAATAAAATTTAGAGTTAATAAACTAAATCAGTAATATTGCAGAATACAAGATTAACATACACAAATCAGTTGCATTTATATACCATATTAATGCACATAAAATATAAAAAGGAAATCAGGAAAACAACTCAATTTACTATAGAATCGAAAAAATAAAATACCGACTTCTGGCCAAGGTGTAGGCATAGATAGACGCACTTTGCTTCCTTGCACAACCAAAAGAAGGATATCAACAAATTTTTAAAAAGTAACCAGAGGACTTTTGGCCAAGATGGAGGAGTAGGTGGACACACTGTGCCTCCTCACACAACCAAAATTAAGGACAACAAAAATTTAGAACCAAAAACACTCAGAACAAATAGAAAATCGAATTGTTTGGAAGTCTGACAACAATTCACCCAGACCAGAAAAAGGGGTGGAGTTGGCAGCCGGTGGAGAGGGATCACAGCAAGAAAAAGCAGTGGCTACTGGTCCCAGACACGCAGGCAATGGATGGCACACCCCAGGTACACAGGTGGCAGTTATTGGGTGCAGGGAAGCAACAAGCAGACCCAGTGAAGAGCACAAGGTGGCTGACCACTGTCACACATTCATGCACAGATAAACCAGGTGAAAACTGTCTGCAAGACAGACTATGCAACCCAGGACCCCAATGCAGAGAAATAAAGCCTAAAAGCACTGATTGAAAATACCTGTGGGGGGTTGACGTGCTGGGAGAGAATCCCAGCCTCACAGAGGGGACTGAAATCCCAGAGAGAGCTGAGCAAGCACCATTGTTCCCTTTCTGACCCCACCCCCACATACACCTTCACAGCTCTGCAGCTGGGTTGCCCTGCCCTGGTGAACACCTAAGGCTCCACCCCTTATCACCTAACAGGCACGACCAGACCAAAAAAAATGGCTCAAACCAAAGAACGAATCAAGCCACCAGAGCCAATACTTTTAAGTGACCAAGAGATAGCCAATCTATCAGATGCACAGTTCAAAGCACCGGTAATCAGGATGCTCACAGAACTGGTTGATTTTGGTCGCAAATTAGATGAAAAACTGAAGGCTATGCTAAGTGAAATGAAGGAAAATGCACAGGGAACTAATAGTGATGGGAAGAAAACTGGGACTCAAATCAACAGTGTGGACCAGAAGGAAGAAAGAAACAACCAAACAGAAAAGAAGGAAGAAACAAGAATTCAAAAAATGAGGAGAGGCTTAGGAACATCCAGGACATCTTTAAACATTCCAACATCCAAATTATAAGGGTACCAGAAGGGGAAGAGGAAGAGCAACAAGTTGAAAACATATTTGAACAAATAATAAAGGAGAACTTCCCCAATCTGGCAAAGGAAATAGACTTCCAGGAAGTCCAGGAAGCTTAGAGAGTCCCAAAGAAGTTGGACCCAAGGAGGAACACACCAAGGCACATCATAATTACATTACCCAAAATTAAAATGAAGGATAGAATTCTAGAAGCAGCAAGGGATAAGTGCACAGTCACCTACAAAGGAGTTCCCCTCAGACTGTCAGCTGATTTCTCAAAAGAGATCTTACAGGGAAGAATTGGCTGGAAAGAAGTATTCTAAGTCATAAAAGTCAAGGACCTATATCCAAGATTGCTGTATCCAGCAAACCTGTCATTTAGAATGGAAGGGAAGATAAAGTGATTCTCAGATAATGTCAAGTTAAAGGATTTCATCATCACCAAGCCCTTATTATATGAAATGTTAAAGGGACTTATCTCAGAAAAAAAAGATAAAAAATAGGACAGTATAATGACAGTAAACTCACAGTTATTAACAATCACACCTAAAACAAAAGCAAACTAAGCAAACAATAGAACAGGAACAGAATCACAGAAATGGAGAGCACATGGAGGGTTAGCAACAGGGGAGTGGGAGGAGGAGAGAGGGGGAAAAGGTACAGAGAATAAATAGCATAGACAGTAGAGAGAAAATAGACAGGGAGAGGGCAAGAAGAGTATGGGAAATGTAGGAGCTAAAGAACTTATGACACATGGACATGAACTAAAGTGGGGAATGTGGGTGGGAGGTGGTGTGCATGGTGGAGGGGAGTGAAGGGGGGGATGGGACAACTGTAATAATGTAATCAATAAGATATATACATTTTTAAAAAGTAACAGAGCAGCCAGAAAATCGAGCTGTATGGAAATCCAACAACAAGGAGTTAAAGAATAAACATTCATTGTGACTAGTAGGAGAGGCAGAAATGGGTGGAGAAGATGCATGGCAAGGAAGTGACTGGAGGATCAGATGGGCAAGACAGCAGCAGATAGACTGGGTAGTCCCATATTTGCGTGTGGATAAACCAGGAGAAACAGTGGAAGTTGCAGCTATGGGAGAAACTCCCAGCCTCACAAGAGAGTGCTTTTGAGAGGCCCACAGGGTCCTGGAATGTATACAAACCCACCCACGCAAGAATCAGCACCAGAAGGGCCCAATTTGCTTGTGGGTAGCAGAGGACGTGACTGAAAACCAGTCAAGAGCCAAGCAAGCAATATTGTTCCCTCTTGGACCCCTCCCCCACATACACCACCACAACGCAAGGAAGTGGGTTGCCACACCCTGGAAAATACCTAAGGCTCCAACCATAACAACATAACAGGTGCACTGAGAAAAAGAAATATGCCTCAAATGAACGAACAGATCAAAGACTCAAAAATAGAACTAAGTGATGAAGAGATATCCATCCTATCACATGCATAGTTCAAAACACTGGTAATCAGGATGCTGACAGAAATGGCTGAGTATGGTCTCAAAATAGAGGAAAAGGGAAGGCTATGCAAAGTGAAATAAAAGAAAATGTACAAGGAACCAACAGTGAAAGGAAGGAAACCAGGACTCAAATCAACAATTTGGAACAGAAGGAAGAAGTAAACATTCAACCAGAACAGAATGAAGAAACAAGAATTCAAAAAAAAAATGAGGAGAGGCTGAGGAATCTGTGGATCAAGTTTAAATGTTCCAACATCCAAATCAGAGGGGTACCAGAAGGAGAAGAGGAAGAGCAGGAAATTAAAAACTTATTTGAAAAATAATGGAGAACTTCCCCAATCTGGCAAAGGAAATAGAGTTCCAGGAAGTCCAGGAAGCTCAGAGAGGCCCAAAGAAGTTGGACCCAAGGAAGCACACATCAAGCCACATAATAATTACATTACCCAAGATTAAAATAAGGAGAGAATCCTAAAAGCAGCAAGAGAAAAGGAGACAGTTATCTACAAAGGAGTTCCCTAATACTATCAGCTGATTTATCAAAAGAAACCTTACAGATAAGAAGGGGTTGGAAACAAGTATTTGAAGTCATGAAAGGCAAAGACCTACATCTGTGGGGGAAATAGTACAGGGAATAAGAATTATAAATGGTAGGTACAAAATATGCAGGAGGAGGCTAAGAATAGTATAGGAAATGGAGAAGCCAAAGAACTTATATGTACAACCCATGGATATGAACTAAGGGCGGGGGCAATATTGGAAGGACAGGGGTGCAGGGTGGAGGGGAAACATGGGACAACTGTAATTGCATATTCAATAAAATATACTTAAAATAAAATACTTATGTGTCAACTTAAGGATTATAAGAATTTTATAGTAGAAATTACAAAATATTATTGAAATACATTTTTAAAACCTGAATGAATGGGAAAGTACCCTATGTTGAAAACAGGAAGATAATGATGTAAAAATGGCAATTCTACCTAAAGCAATCTAAAAATTCAATGCATTTCCTATCAACATTTTAATAGCCTTTTTTTCAGATGTGGAAAAGGCCATCCTTAAATTTGTGTAAAATTGCAAGCAACCCCATATACCCAAAACAATCTTGAGAAAAGAACAAGTTGGAGTATTTATATTTCCCAATTCTAATATTTACCACAAAGCTGCAATAATTATGCCAGCATGGTATTGGCACACAGATAGGCATGTCAAGCCATGGGATAGAATTGAGAGTCCAAAAGCAAACCCAAAAATGTATGTTCAGTCAATTCTCAACGAGATTGCCAAGATAATTTAATGGGAAAAGACAGTTACCAGGGGGGAGAGGGGAGAGAATTTCAGGGGAAAAGGAGAAGGGTTTAGAGCAACAAGTGTAAAAGACAAATGGACAAAAACCAGGGGGGGTGGAAATGGGAGGGAGGTGGGGACGGCTGGGGCAGAGGGCTGGGATGGGAGTTAAAGACAGAAAACTGTATAAGAACAACAATTAAAATTAAAAAATACAAAACAAAAATAAATGAAAAAAAAAGAATGGTCTGTTCAACTGGCGTTGGAACAACTGGATATCCATATGGGAAAGAATGAAATTGGTTTCCGTACATCATACTGTATACACAAATCTACTTGAAATGAATCACAGACATAAATTAGATCTAAAACTGGAAAAATCTTAGAAGTAACATGGGTAAATTTTTATGTTTTGAGTTTTGGCAGTGGTTTCTTACATATGACACCAAAAGCATAAGCAACAAAAGAAATAACACATACATTGTTCTTTATCAAAATTAAAAACTTTTGTGCAAAGGATACTATCAAGAAAGTGAAAACAACATATGGTACTGTTACAGAAGGAAACGACTCAACATGCAGTTGGATGGCGGAGCACAACCCTTTATTAACGTGCACGGGCCCAGAGGAGTACAGACCCCAAATTCTGAGCCCCAAGCCTTGGCTGAGCAGGGCTTTTATTGCTTTCTGGACACCCTTCCCTTAGTAGCAAAAGCAGGAGGTACAGAAGCTGATGCAAAAAATAACTAGCCTTGAGGTGTCCTTATCTGAAGCTGGGTGTTCTGAAGCCAAAGTGGGAGTTAGCTGCTATGTGCAGATGGGAGTTAGCCTTGAAGAATCATAATCTGAAGCTGAGTGTACAAAAACCTAAAAATTATGGCTGACAGCTTCTAAGTAACCTAAACAAACTCCTAAAAATTATGACTGCCTGGCTGAAATCCAACAGCTGGCTGACATCTTCTAAGTAACCTAAACAAACTCTTTCCTAGTTCCCGGTCCCTCCTCTGGGTCACCTTAACCTATCTGACTTTTCCTCTACAGTACAGGATTCAATAAACTTGTTTCCTGGTATTCACTCATAGCATTTAGCACATGTTTGTTTAATGACTTAATTCTGCCAGGTATGATGCTGGCACCCATTCTTATTTATTCTTTATAAATCTCAACTGAGTGGCTTGATTATTCAAGTGATCAATACTTCTGTTTAGTGAACTATTGAATGAATGCCAATTTATCCTTAGTTTCCCTGATACTTATGACCATGATACTTTAGAACACATGAACAGACTGCCTTGATAATGAAGGAATAACTGTAAGAAAATTTAGAATAAAGGAGTAATCAAATTCACTTTGGTATAATAAAGAATACATCCTCATCATATCTTTGCAAAATATCTTTCCAGAAAATAGGTTTTAGAATATTCAATTACATATTAATTTTTGTGACCTTATGTAGGCCCTGTGCTGTTAAATCTTTTTTTAGTTGTTGTTCAAGTACAGTTTTCTGCCTTTTATTCCCTTCCCAGCCCACCCCCCAGCCCTCCCCACTTCCCTCCTGTTTCCACCACCCCCTTGTTTTTGTCCATGTGTCCTTTATACTTGTTCCTGTGAACCCTTCCTTCTAAAAAATAAAATTCATGAAATTGAACAATTAAAAAAAGAATACACCCTAGAGAAGTTTTTAAAACAAATTTTTGAATGAAGTAAAGAAGTACTTTATTGGTAGTTGGTCTAAATCAATCTATGGAGAAATAGGTAGAAAATAATAGAATAAATAAAGGCAGGGCCAAACTCAATATTGTTGGTGTGAAGTGGGGTGAAAAATAAATGACATTGTGTGCGATGCATTATTATGAGATAAAATAAGAGGAATTTCTGTTGATTATTTAAGTAATTTATCTATTATTTAAATGTGATTCAATGGCCTCTTAGGCAAGTCAGAGGAGTTAGATTTTTTCCTATTTGTTATATTATCTATTATCTCAGAGGTACAATTACTAGGCATGGTACAATATCTCTCATGATGCTATATTAAACCCACTGTTTGAAATATGAATAGATAACCTTGATATATTACATTGATCTTACATGGCAATATCTCACAATATAATGAAACAAGTGAGGTATGGAAATGTGGATTGCTTTAGGAATCTACCTACTTACTGGTTGGATATAGATTATACTAAAGCCTTAGTTCTAATTTGAAAGATGGTATTCACTGTTCAATAGAAATAAATCATTCATACATTTCCCTAATGCCATGGTCATACATGGCCAGAAAAATAGTCTGTAGCATTGCAAAATCAGTCATTATAATTTGATGGGACTATTTTATGTGTCTGTGTGTGATCAATGCACATTGATACAAGCATGTTTATTTAAGTGTATTGATTATGAAACCTGCTTTAGCACTGTGTACCAATGATGATTTTCATGATGCAACCTTGTCTGGTGCTTGCCAACTATTGAATTCTGTTGTTTTGTTACTCCTAGTAAGGCAGAGTCTTACAAGAGCTCAATTTCTGTATCAGCTAAATGAGTACAATAGTACTGGCCATGACAACCTCCTTCACCCCACCCAAAACGATTACAAAGACATGCCAGAGCTAGATTGCTGATGGTTTCTTCCAAACTGCCAGGGTGACAAGGTAAAATTCACAACAGACTCTTATTAATAAAGAAAAACTTACAAGTATATTAAATATTTCACTTATGTGCTTAAGTACTTTGAAAGCCCTTTTAATTTTGACAAACATAAAGAAAAAATCTTCTTGACAACAATCAAGATTGGAAAAGCATTTTGCAATCTGGTTGCCTGCCAAATGAAGGGAACACTAACTTCTCCATTTCTTTAGAATGATGGTACCGATTGAAAAGGAGTTCAGCAATATCTGAGTTTAAGTATATTTACTTCATAGAAAGTGGATTGAATCTTTGGACTTTAACAGGAATACAAAACAAAGATGCTTTGCTTAGATTAAGGAAGGCTATGGGATTCTCCCTTTATTTATATCCCTTGAACCTATCTCATATGCCAGGAGTCATTCTTCCTCTCTCTCCAAATTCCCTCCAAAAAACCCTGAAGCCCAGAAAATAAAAATATTCTGTCTGTGGTTACAGTGATTATCTCAAATCCACCTAAGGGAAAACATAAAATAAGATAAAATAGTCTACGTCATAAATCAACACACCTTGTTTCAATGTATATTAATACGGTATTTGGACTGATTTGTTGAATAATTTGCCATGTGCTTCTAAATAAAATAACTCATTTTCTCCTCACATAGAAAACTTTTGAAGTTGAGCAGGTGGAGGAAAGTGTTAGCACTTGGTTTTACAAAAGGGAAGAGTTAGAAAGGTAAAGTGACTTATTCAGGGTAACAGTTAGGAAGCGGCAAAGCCAGAACCATGATAAGGTCTCCTGATTCGAAATCCTATCTTTCTTTTCCCATTATCATTTGCCTCATAGTAACATGTGACATTTTTACAGAAGTTTTATGGCTTCTAAGGGACTTTCACATACATTATGTGGCACAACATGAAATTGCCCATATCTACCCATTTTTTTCACCAACTCAAGTGAAAATTTAATATTGTTCAAATGAACATGGAATTTTTCATTTTCACTGTCTTCCTGTAGGCCACCCTCATCCCCAAACATAACAAGGGACTACTGTTGCCAGGTGCTCTACATTTAGGAAGTTACATGTGCTGTGATTTTTTTAATTACTCCCACCTTCCTAATTTATTCACTCTTTTCATTCTTCTATCTAGATCCTCCAAGTGACTGAAAAATGAGCATTCCCACCAACAGTGCAATAGGGCTCCCTTTTCCTCACGTCCTCACCAACATTTGTTGTTTGTTGATTTATTGATAGAAACCATTCTGGCAGGTGTGAGGTGATATCACATTGTGGTTTTAATTTGCACCTCTCTGATGATTATTGACATTGAGCACTTTTTCATATGCCTATTGTCCATCTGTATGTCTTCTTTGGAGAAGTGTCTATTAAGGTCCTTTCCCCGTTTTTAAATTGGGTTGTTTACACCTTTTCTTATTCAATTAACACCTTTCCTGGTGTTAAGTTGTATAGATCTTTATATATTTTGGAACTTAACCCATTATCAGAAGTATTGATGGCAAATATATTCCTCCACATAGTAGGTTCCTTTTTCATTTTGTTGACTGTTTCTTTTGCTGTGCAGGAGTTTTTTTATTTTTTTTTAGTTTGTTGTGGTCCCATTTGTTTATTTCCTAATTTCAAATTTGGATGCCTTTTATTTCATCTTATTGTCTGATTTTTTGTGGCTAGGACTTCCAGGACTTTGTTGAATAAGAGTAATGAAAGCAGACATCCCTGTCTTATTTCTGATCTTAAGGGAAATGATTTTAGGTTTTGCCCATTGAATATGATGTTGACTGTAGGTTTTTCATATATGGCCTTTATCATATTGAGGTGCGATCCCTCTAATCCCACTTTACTGAGAATTTCTATCATAAATGGGTACTGGATATTATTGAGTGCTTTTTATGCATCTATTGATATGACCATGTGATTTTAATTCTTTAATTTGCTTATGTGATATATCACATTTAGTGATTCACAAATGATGTACCAACCTTGCCTCCCCAAAAAGAATCCTACCTGGCCATGGTGTATGATCTTTTTAATGTATTGCTGGATCTGAAATGTTAATATTTTGTTGAGGATTTTAACATCTATGTTCATTGGGGATATTGGCCTATACTTTTCTTTCTTTGCAGTGTCTTCATCTGGTTTTGAAATTAGAATAATGCTGGTCTCATAAAAGAATTTGTGAGTGTTTCACCCTCTTGAACTTTTTGGAATAGTTTGAGGAGAATGTGTGTTAGCTCTTCTTTGATTATTTGGTAAAATTTTCCTGTGATACCATCTGTTCCAGGACTTTTGTTTGCTGGAAGTTTTTTGATTAATGCTTCAATTTCATTATTTGTTCTTGGTATTTACAGATTTTCCAACTCTTCCTGATTTAGTTTTAGAAGATTGTATGTCTAGGAATTTGTCCATTTCATACAGGTTGTCCAATTTGTTGGCATATAGTTGTTCATATTTTCTTACAATCCCTTGTAGTTCTTTGATGTCCATTTTTACTGTCCCTCTTTCATTCCTGAGTCCTCTCTCTCTTTTTTTCTTGATGAGTCTGGTTAAACATTTATCAGTCTTGTTTATCTTTTCAAATAACCAGATCTTGGTTTCATTAATCTTTTGTATTGTTTTTCTTTTTTAAGACTTATGTCACTTATTTCCACTCTGATCTTTATTTTTTTTCTTCTTCTACTTATTCAGGGCTTTTCTTGTTGTTGTTTTTCTAGTTATTTTAGGTGTATGGTTAGATTATTTATTTGAAGGGTTTTGTTGTTGTTGTTGTTATTTTGCTTTTTGAGGTAGTCTTGTAATGCTATGAGCTTTCCTCTCAGGTCTGCTGTAGCCATGTCCCATAGATTTGGGGTTGTGTGTAAGTTTTCATTTGCTTCCAGGTAGTTTTTTATTTGCTCCTTGATCTCATTGATAACCCATTCATTGTTTAGTAACATTCTACTCAGCCCTTATTTGTTTGAATTTTTTGAGTTTTTTCTATTGTAGTCGATTTCTAGTTTCATGGCATTTTGATCTGAAAAGATGTTTGATATGATTTCAATCTTCTTGTATTTGTAAAGACTTTTTGCTGTGTCCTAATGTGTGGTCTATCTAAAAATATGCCACGTACCCTTGAGAAGAATGTATATTTAACTGCTTTGAGATGAAATGTTCTGTAAATATCAATTAAATCGATCTAATCTAGTATGTTATTTAAAGTCACTCTCTTTTCATTGATTTTTTTTTTTTTTTGGTCCAGGAGATCTGTTTTGATTTCAGTGAAGTGCTAAAAGTCCCTTATTTTGATTGTATTGCTGTTGATCTCTCCTTCAAAGCACACCAAGAGTATCTTGGTTTCTGTTTTTGTTCTTTGTGGCTTTTTTGGTATACATTTAGGTACTCCTGTAGTAGGTGTAAAATGATTATCAGGGTTATGTCCTCTTATTGGAATGGTTTAGTATTATGTAATGACCTTGTTTGTGTTAGATCTATGCAGGCCTAGGAGGAATGAAAATCACCAGGTGAGAAAATAACACTGTGGGAAGCTATTTGCAGACCCTACCCAGGAAGATTAGGGTCTGGGGTCAGCTTATCCGGCGTAACAGGATGCAGTGTTCACCCAGCAACCAGCTCTAGTCAATCAGACTCTAATACCCCAACTGCATGTTTTTGCATTTAAAAACCCTGATCTAAGAACAACTGAGTAAGTCCCAACCTCCCTTGGTTGGCCCCACTTTCCTCTTAACCTCCCTTGGTTGGCTCCACTTCCCCTCTTATTCCTGCTAATAAGCTCTGCTCTCCTTAGCTAGCTGCATCTGTCTGGTTTCTTGAGCAACTCCAACCTAACAGTTTGTCTCTTGATATGGCTATTTTTCTGAAGTCTCTTTTTCCAGGTATAAATACTGTTACTTCAGCTTGTTTTCATTCCATTTGCATAAATATTTTTCTATCTCTTCACTTTCAGCCTGTGTGAATCTTTTGTTCAGAGGTGGGTCTCTTGTAGACAGCATATATAAGAGTCATGTTTCTTATCCATTCAGCTACCCTATGTGTTTTCATTGAAGCATTTAATCCATTTACATTTAATGTTATTATTCATAGGTACTTATTTATTGCCATTTTATTCTTCATGCATTTTGTTCCTCTCTCTATTTCTTCCTCTTTCAGCAACTTCTTTTTTAAAGATTTTATTTATTTATTTTACAGAGAAGAGAAGGGAAGGAGAAAGAGAGGGAAAGAAACATCACTGTGAGGTTGCCTCTTGTATGCCCCATGCTGGGGACCTGGCCTGCAACCCAGGCATGTGCCATGACTGGGAATTGACCCCACAACCCTTTGGTTCACAGTCCGGTGCTCAATCCACTAAACCACACCAGCCAGGGCTCAGCAACTTCTTTAACATTGCTTGCAATGTTGGTTTGATGGTGATGAAGTTATCATCAGAGGTTTTTTTTGTTTGTTTGCTTGTTTTTGTTTTGTTTTGTTTTGTTTTGTTTTAACCAACCTAGGCATGTACCCTGACCAGGAATAGAACTGGTAACCTTTTACTTTGCAGAATGACACCCAACCAACTGAGGCATGCCAGTCAGTCCATTTGTCATTATTTCTTCAAACAGGTTGCCTATCCCTTGTCCTTTTTCTTCTTCTCCTGGTACCCTTATGATGTGGATGTTATTACATTTCATGTTGTCCCAAAGATCCCTCAAGCATTCCTCCTGCTTTTTAATTCTTTTTTCCTTTTCTTGATTTCACTAAGTGATTTTTTCTACTTTGTCTTCTTATCCACTGATTTGACGCTCGACTTCATCCAACTTCCTGATCATTCTTTCTAGTGTATTCTTTATTCAGATATATTGTTCTTCATTTCTGTCCTTTTGCATGGTGTTGAGAATCCTTATAACCATTACTTTGAACTCTGATTCTGATAAATTGCTTACCTGAATTAATTTAGATGTTTTTAAGAGATTCCTTTTATTCTTTCATTTGGGGTCTCTTTCTTTGCTTCCCATGTTGGCTGTCCCTTTTTTTTGTTTCTATATATTAAATAGGACTGTATTGACTCCCAGATTTGGTGGGATGGTATTCTGTAGTAGGTGTCCTATGGGACCCAGTGGTGCAGTCTCCTCGATCATCTGAACTGTTTACTCTAGGAATGACCCTTCTGTGAGCATGTGGGCCCTCCTATTATAAATGGTTCTTGATTGATGTTGTCCCATTCATGGATGAGCTTGACCCTCAAGCTGGTTGACTATGAGTCTCAACCCTGTCCACATCATGCAAATTATTGTATAGGTGCTCTTTGAATGAAACAAGACAATGCAATACAAAACCTAGAACAACTCAACAAAAAGCAAACCAATATCTACCTCAAAAATAACAAACAAATCAGAAAAAAGACAAAAATAATAAATAAATAAAATAAATAATAATAAAAGACAAGAAACAATAAGACTTGAAGAAGGACAAAAATGTGAAAGACAATATGAAAGGAGAGAAGGGACAAAAAAGAAAAAATAAGTAAACATATAAATATAAAAATGAAATGAAGAATAAGAAAGAAAAAAAGAATAAAATTGAAAAAAGAGAAAAATAGAGCGAGAATGAGAAACAGAGAATAAGAAATATGAAAGCCAAAAAGAGAAGAAAAGGACAAAGATGAAATAAGAAAGAAATAAAAGAGAAAAAAATGTGATTTGCCTCAGCAGACTGTTATACCTGCTGTAATCAGTCTCTAGATAATTTGAAGGGGGTTGACCACTTGTTGTGCTGATCTTATTGGGTCTCCTGAGAAGTCCTGTGTTACAAGCCAGTGTCAGATGCTCTCCATACCTGGCCTTCAGTGAGTTGGCCAGAGTGCAACTTCTAATAGACCAGCAGGTGGGGCCTCCGGATGCCAGAGTTTGGGTCTGTCTTGGGTTTCACCTTTTCAATGCCTTTGTTCAGAGCTGCTGTTCCTTCTGTGGTAGAAGTGTACTCAGTGTATGTAACCAGGATTTGGAAGAAGTAATTCAAACAGATTCAGGAGTGGTACTCTCATTCTGTAGGCTGGGGAGCAGGCACTTCCTCACTTCTGTTTCCCATGGCTGCATGGGTTGAACATGATGGGAAGCTCTGCTCTTCTTTCCCATATTGCAGCTACAGAAGCCAGCACATGCCTGTCTGACTTCCTCATTGAAACCTGCCTTGGAAATGCAATCACAAAAAACCAGCTCTGCATGGCTTGCTGGCACCTCTGTGCTTTCTAACCAAGGAGGAGAAGATAAAAGAAGTCTTTCTGTGCAGGCAGCAACAGCAGGGCAAGACCAAAACTTCCAACTCCATCCATACTACAATCTGGCTAAATGTCCCACTCTCCTGTGCCACCTAACTGAGCAGAAGGAGGACAAATTTCCAGCCCAGAGCCATACTCCTTTGCCTTGGTTCAGACACAGCGAATCCACAAGCGTGGGGAGGGAAACAGACCATGCTCTCAGTGCGGGCAACAAAGGCCCCCTTCCTGAAGACTCATCGCCCTGACTCTGTCCAGTTCTCTGCCCAATGTCCTTCCAGAAAACAGAGGACCTTTCAAATTCACTGCGGTGTTTATGAGCAGACTCTTTCTCTGGCCCCGAAATACTAAGTGGCCCCTCTAGCATTCACAGTTTGGAGCAAACTTTCCAAGTTAATGTAACAATGGGCTTGCTACTTCTCTGCAGCTCAATATGAACTACTTGGAAAAGTGGCTTTAGTGAATGATTATTCAGGGGAGAGAAGGAGGAGAATAATAGTGTTGATTTTTTATTTTTGTTTGTACATCAATGACTTTGCTCCTGAGGTCTTTTAATGAGTTAAGTTGTTGTGAAAAAAATGTATTAAGTATGTGAAGGAAGAGAAATAAACTGCAAATAAATGCTTAGTATCTATAATATGCTAACTCAGTATTCAGGATGAATTTTTTTTAATCTTACACATAGGGATTTATTTTGAATATGTGTGCTGTACCCTATATATGTATACTGTAAGTAATATAAAATTAAATTTATCTCCTCCAATAATTTTTCTTACATTATTTTTAATGTACAAGATAAATACAGGCGTTAGTCTTGCAAGAATGGATTGTGATTCTTTTGTCTCATGCCATAGCTCTGAAGGTAATACTTTTGAAACCTCTCTTGATTTAATCACTAGTTTTCTTGTTCTCCATGGTAATAGCTTAACCTGAAAAGCTAGGCTCTCAAAGAAGGATTTTAGAAAATGTCTCTTTATATTTAGTTAACCCAAAGTAAAACCACTTACAAGTGCTATTTTAATGCTTGAATTCTTGGGCTAATAATTCTTCTATGGGAGAAAAAAGTGAGACCACAGACAGGGCTCATTCTCTACCTCCTCAACTCTTCTTATATTTCATTTTGCAGAGCAGAACATTGCAAGTAATAAACCCTCAATAAACTTAAACACTTGGTTCTTAGCCAGTGAGCATGCAGAGTTTTCTCTTTCTTTTTAAAGATTTTATTTATTTTTAGACAGAGGGGAAGGGCAGGAGAAAGAGAGGGAGAGAAACATCAATGTGTGATTGGTTCTCCACGCCCCTGGCTCAGGACCTGGCTGGCAACCCAGGCATGTGCCCTGACTGGGAATCGAACTGGAGACCCTTTGCTTCGCAGTCCAGTGCTCAATCTACTGAGCCACAACAGCCAGGGTGCAAGGTTTTCATTGAAGGCAGTACTTCATGTTTAGGCTGAGTTTTATGAACCTTTGGCACCTTGATCATGGTTTAATCCTTTTATGCCATGCAGAGGGGTTTCTGTGTCCTATGTTGTTTCAGAGCAAAAGTTGTGGCAATGTGCCTGGGGCAATCATCTTTATTTGCCATTGCTTCATCTTTCTCAGCTGCAAAATGGGTCTGATAATTAGTGTTTGGCTGTGCAAAATGTTATTTGAAAATAAGAAGCCAAGACTCATTTAAAAAGGATATATGCCCTGGCCAGTGTGGCTCAGTTGGTTGGAACCTCTTCCAGAAACCAAAAGTTAGTGGATTCCCTTCCGAATCGGGACACATGCCTGGCTTGTGGGTTCAGTCCCCAGTCACAGCTCATGTAAGAGGCAACCAATCAATATTTTTTCCACATAGATGTTTTTCTCACTCTCTCTTTTCCTTCCTCTCTAAGCATGACCTCAGGTGAGGATTCAAAAAAAGTATATATGTGCAACTGTACATATATACTACTATCACAATTCTTACTAATAATTACCCGATTAGTGCATATGAACATAATCTGTAGTAGAGGCAATTTTGAATTACTTATGTTAATAATTTATAATTTCAGCACAAAATAAATCCAACTCTAGAATCATTTGTTCTTTCTGCATAACATACTGACCTTGCCTCTGGAATCCAGCAGAGATGCGAACCTCCATTCACAATAAATGGGAGCTATGTATTAGTACTTCGCCATGCTCTATTTTTTATCTTTTTTCCCCAAATCCAGTTACTCCAAAGCTATTTTCAAGCAGCTAAATTGCCTTAATTTTCTTCCAGGCTCCTGCCTACTTTGTAAGGTGCCGAGGAGACAAGCTACAGCCACTTACAGCTGAAAACTATTGTTTTATTAATTGGTCTTCAGATTATCAAGAGTTCATAGAAAATTTAGATCTATTGATATCCACTGAGTTTTTCTATCACTACAAAACTCTTCTCTTGGAGTCATGAATTCTTAAAGAAAATAAATTAGGTTTCAGATTACAGAACTAAATGGAAGGGCAGCTTGGCTTAAAGAAATATTTTTTCTTATTGTCTTCTAATGTAATGCTTATTGAAAACATCCACAAATGAAATGGAATCCCTTAGGACTAAATGAAAATTAATGATGAATTAAATGACAGCTCAAATAGGAATCAAAATACTTTATACAAAAATACTCCACAGTATAAAATGAAGCCTTATATTCATCCATTAAAAAGCAGGATTATAGTTTTAAAATAATATTATGAAATATATGAATATATATTTACAGTTAACGTGAAATAGTATGATGATAGTAAAGATTCTGGAACCAATTCTAATGTGTGTGTTTGTGAAGAGGGTGGATTTCTTGACACCACCAAACAAGTCTATGACATCACCTGGGTATCATACAATTCAACTGAATTCTGACACTGAGTACCCAGGCATAGCATCAGATTCCACAGGTTAGTTGCTCATTCCCACAATACAGCCCTCGACTTCAGATACTAATCATTAACTCAGGTTGTCACTTCTGCTTCAGACAGACCTGCTACAGATTGGAGGTTCCCAAAACCCTCTCCTTAGGTTTAATCAATTCATTAGAGAAGCTCACAACACTAAAAAAAAAAACCATTTACTTGCTATAATACTGGCTTACTACAAAATGATATAACTCATGAACAGCCAGTGGAAGAGATAGATGCATAGAGCAAGGAATAGGCAAAGAGCGTGGAACTTTCATGCCCTCTCCTGGCTTGCCACTCTTCCCAAATTTCCATATGTTCACCAACTGGGAAGCTCTCTAAACCCCATCCTTGTGAGTTTTTATGCAGGTTTCATTACCTAGGCTGCTTGATTAAATAATTGACCACTGCTGATTGATTCAACCTCCAGCCCCTCTCCTTCTTGCCCTGCAGGCCATGGGTGGGGGCACTGAAGGTTTCAATTCTCCAATTACATGGTTAGTTCCCCTGGCAGGCAGCCCCCTTCCTTAGGTGCTTTCAAAAATCACCTTATTGACATAAATCCATTTCTGGTGGAAAGGGGCTTGTTATGAATAACGACATGCTTTTTTACCTTCATGGCTTTCAAGAAATTTCAGGAACTGAGCACAAGAGACCAAATATTATGAGAAAGCTACTCCCATAGCATGTATTAAAATTCCAAGAATTTTGGCCCTGACTGGTGTGGCTCAGTTGGTTAGAGCAGTGTCCTGTGAACTGAAAGCTTGCTGTTCAATCTCTGGTCAGGGTGCTTAGGGGAAATTAACCAACTGATGTTTCTCTCCCCTCTCTCTTACTCTCTTCCCTTCCCTCTAAAAATCGATGAGCCTGTCCACAGGTGAGTATTAAAAAAAATCTAAGATTTTTGGAACTGTGGATGAACATTTAATATATATGAGAAATACATCTTGCTCATCTGAATGTCCAAATATATGTTTTTTTATAAATCACAATCAGATGACGATAACTTTTCATAGAATATTTAGATTGATAGCACTTAAAATACCTTATAATTTTTTCTTTATGGCATTTGCCACTTACATTGCAAATTACATTGTAGTAAATCTTAAAAGGTTTATATTTATTTATAGATACTTTATGGCCTAAATACCCATAAAAGTTTTAAGTGCCTAGATATACAGTAATTAGTAGTGAGTACTGTTGAAAATTAACAACAATTAAATTATTTCTTAAAATAAATCATTGAATGAGAAAATAGTTTAGGATTGTAGAAACCAAAGAATTGAGTGATCCTGGATTTTCTAAATTTGGAGCAATTTCATTAATTTCAAAATTTCAATTTCAATTTCAAAATTTCAATTTCAAAATTTCACTAATTTGAGGTCCATACTCAATTACATTCAACCCTGCACAAATTAGCATCAAACTAACTTTCAAACTTATTTTCCTTAATAAATTTATTTCAATCTTATTTACATCTACTATTTATTCTCTAATCACTCATTAATTTTTCAACAAGTATACATTAAAATCTTTTTAAATATCCAATAGCATGCTAGAACTTAGAATAATATATAATGAGACAGATATCTGGCCAACGACTCTAAGTTCTAGATCAGGGGTGTCAAACTCATTTTCACTAGGGGCCACATCAGCCTCACATTTGCCTTCAAAGGGCTGAATATAATTTTAGGACTGTATAAATGTAACTACTCCTTAACTAGGAGCAAGGAGGTCAGTGCTGCTGCCAGATAGAAACAAGGTGCTGATAAAACAAGGTGGAGGGCTGGATTTGGCCCACAGGTCTTTGTTTTGCCACTGGTGTTCTAGAGGAACAAAGGGATCAAATCTCAAAAACAATTACAAAACTATGTGGATGTACAACCATTGAGAGATGTGCAGGCTACTAGGAAAGTACAGAGGATGTAGAAGAAAACATCATCTGTGGATATGGCAGGGCTTCAAGAAGGGGTTTTTGGAAAAAGTGACCTTTCAGTGAAACCTTTAGAGATAAGTAGGACTTAGCAGAGCTATGGACTGGGTGGGGTACAGCACAATAAGCCAAGAAGAATAAGGAACATGGAAATAGTAGTAGTGTGTGGTATGGGCAAAATCTTATAAGTGGTTCGGTATTGCTGAGGCACAAAGCATGAAGCAGGGAATGGCAGGAAATGAGGCTGGGAAATTAAACAGAGGGTGGTGGACCCTGAGGAAGTAGATAGCTACTAAGAAAGGCTTATTGTGGTTTACTGTGTTCAAATTTTAAAATAAATGAACAAACAACAACAAAAACAAAGCCTACCAGTCATTTCTACACAGAGACCTCTCATACAAACCACACTTCCGGGAGAAGGCTAGGTTAAACTGCCTGCCTCCTGCACTGAACAGCTGATCTCTGCTGTGTTCTTTCCTCCTGAGCCAACCATTATAAAGGAACTTCTGAACCAATATGTCAACCCATTTACAAAGGCTTTTCCCATTTAATTGGAGTTGTGCAATTATAACCCCATCAGCATTTTCACTGACCGATCATCATAGTACTTTTTGGACCAATCAAATGTGAGGATTTGGAATTCTCATTTGCATGAGGAAAGACCAATCAGGGACCAAAGACAGGGATTTCTGTCTATATCAGTCAGCATTTTCCTTTCTGGAACTGAAACACAGAAAATAAATCACCCAAGATGTCTCATAGGAACAGAGAGGAGAAGCCCAGCACAGGGCAGAGGAGACTGACATGGAGCAGAGTGTAGCAGAGCTATCTAGCCAGTGAAGGACCTGGCCCTCAGGACTGCTTGGCCCCAGTGTTGCCTCTCCCAAAGGACACATAACAGCTGTGCTGTGTCATAGACATGGTGCTTCATAATTGAGCTGTAGTATTATTTGTTCCACAGCCCTGCTGATGTATCACCATTGAGCTGTTTGCACTGAATAAAGTTTCCTTCCTCACCATACCCAAAACTAGGGATTCCTGGTGGTATCGAACTGGCACCAATGACCATCAGCTGACAGGATAAATCATACAAAGCACATAATATTGTCTTTTGTATTGTTGGTAGGCTTTGAAAGGTTAAGGAACAGTTTTTAAGAAAAGAAATTTTTAATTTTAAATATTCTTCTTAGTGAGCATATAATATATATCCACTGAAAGAATGAATAAACTTTACTAGATTTGTAGGCAATTTAATTATTAAAAGATTGAAAACAGGGTTATCCATTAGAAAGATTATACAATAGCTAACATGAGATTATGCAGGCTAAACTATTACAATATTGTCATGGATAAAGAGAAGGAGATGACTTCAAAAATATTTGGCAAAATATCACAAAGATACACAGATAATTGAATTTAGACATGGACTTCTACTTCTGGCAACAAAACAGACTAAATAACATAAAATACTTACTACTGTAAATATCAAAAAAGGCTAAATAAAATATATATGATAGGAAAATATAAGAGAATTTTATGGATGACTTTATGCCAATAAATTACATGAAATAGACTATTTCCTTTAAAAGTGACTTTTCAAAATTGATACAATATAGGGTGAAAAACTGGATAGAATTATAATCAATACAGAACCTGAATCAGTAATTTATACTCTAATATGCACCCACGAACACATGCACACCACTACCAGATGGTTACATAGGGAAGTTTTCTCTAAAAACTTTGTGAAAGTAAAAAAACACAGACCCAAAATGGTTTAACTCATGCTAAAAGCCCATGATACCAAACCTACATTTAATACCTAGTCTAATTATAGTTTCAACCTCTCCCAGAAACATAATCCTAATTAACCAGTCTGGAATTTTCTGGTCAAGCACCAGAAAGGTAATCTGTCACAATGGCTCTCTCCACCCCCCTTAGAAATTAGAGCAATCTACATGGGAAAAACACTACCCCACTCTTCCCCCAATGGCGATATGTGTAGACCACAAAATAATCCTTTGTTTTCTTTCTCTAATAGCTCCCTTTTCCCACCATGCTTCATATAAAAGTCTTCCATTTTGTACAACCCCTTGGGGTGCCATTCTAGTTGCAAGAAGGGATGTTGCTTAATTCATGAATTGTTTAATTAAAACCAATTAGATCTTTAAATTTACTTGGATAAGTTTCATTTCTTAAAGCCCAATCTTACATATTTTTTCCTTTTTTGTGATATAACTCACATATCATGAAATCTACTTTTTTAAGGTATGAAATTCAGCTTTTATTAGTACACTCACAGAGCTGTAAAAACATCACCTATGTTTAATTCCAGAATATTTTTGTCACTTTAAAAGAAACCCTGTATCAATTATCATTTGCACTCTCCTATGCCCACTTCCCATCATGTACTAACCTGTTTTCTGTCTCTATAAATTTGCCTACTCCTGACATTTCATATGAGTGAAATCATACAATAATGGCTTCAATGGCTTCTTGTGACTGATATCTTTCACTTGCAATGTGTTCAGGATTTACACATACTGTTGTATGCATCACTACCCCATTTTTTTAAATGACTGAATAACATTTCATTGTATGGATATACCATTTTTCTTCTCTCACTATAACAACTTGAGGTATTCAAAGATCAATGCAACAAACTATTTTGAAATAAATTTTCCTCTACTCATCTACATTCTCAGCTGACATCCACCCCCATAATAAAAAGACAGATTAACAGGGAAAAACAGAAATTTAAAACCATGTATATCTCCTGTATACATGGTAGATACCCAGGAAAACTGATTAACTTTCTGAAATGGCCTAAGACACCACTTTAAATACCATCTCCAGCAAAAAGAAAACAGGAGTTGGGATATTCAGTTATGGGAGGTTATCAGGCAGAGACCAGTAAACAAGGATATGGTAGTTATGCAGATTGAAGTCTAGGCTTTATTCATTAATATATTTGTAGAGATTGAGTTACCTTTCTCTTCCTGATAAAGAGAAGGAGACACACAATGGAGATTTCCCTTATTAATGTAAATGTCTCTTACAAAAAGGCCAGTTCTATTCCTTTTACAGAACCTCTCCTGTGTCTGTTATTTTAGAATAATAAGCTAAAAGTAGTCCTAATGCTAAAAAAGGCATTTTTGGGTGTCATATTCTGCTCCCCTTCAGCACCAAGAATAAAGAATATAAAATTTAATTTTTAAACTTCCCATTTATAATGACAACCAAAAAAAATGCAGTGTCTCAGAATAAAACTAATAAAATTTGGAAAAACATTTTTGCAGAAGTTGTAGACATGTAATGAAACTTATAAAATAAACTTAAATAGAGTGATATATTATGTTTTTGAAGGCAAGGCAACATAGTATATATGGTAGTAATCCCTTGAACCCTAAATTCAATGCAATTTCCCTCATAATCCTAAAAAAGATTTTCTGCCATGAAAATTGGCACAGAGATTCTAAAATTTGCATGGATATACAAGACATCAAGAATATATTATTTAATTTTTAAAAATAAAGGAAAGCATGCTAAACAGTATACAAAGATATTATAAATATTGAGTAAGAAATGTATTGTTATTACAAGAATAGACATTCTCCAATGAACACAAGTTGAGCCTATACATATATAAGGACATAATATATAAAATATTACAAATAAGTATAGAAAAATATGAGTATTTAAATGAACTGTACAGGGGCAATCAGTTACACTTAATGAAAATATACTTATTCCATATTTTACACTATAGAAAAACAGAAATCTCAGATTGAGTAGAGACTTAAAAATAAAAAATAAACTCGTAAACTCTAAAACTTTTACAAAGAAAAGAAGAGAAAATATCTTTGACTTCAGGGTCGGAATAGATTTTTGTAAATAAATCACACACAAAAAACCCTTAATTGCTTTAAAAAGAGTAATACATTTACCTATGTTATCATTCAGCACTTCTGTACAGTAAACACAATTAGAAAAAAGCTCTCATATTGGGAGCATTATTTTGCAATGCATCTATCTGACAAAAGGTCATGTTGAGAATGTGCATGTGCTTACATCATAAATGAATGAGAAAAATATAAGAATTCAAAATGAAAGAGAAAAGAATGTGCACAAGTGATAATGTATGTATGGAAATATGCCCAAATACTCTAGAAATCAGGAAAATATGCATTAAAAGAAATGAGACAGCTTTCATACACACCAGAAAAGAGAAAGAAGTAATATCTGACATTATCAGGTGTGTGAAAGGTTTTGAAACAAAGAGACTCTTACCTGCTGCTGGTAGGTGTATAAATGGTACAACTACTTTGGATAAGAAGATGATAGTAGCTATTAATGAAAAAGATGAGTATATCAGGCAATTGCATTCTGAATAATTACTTAGAAAAGCTCTCATATATGAACTGGCAATGTAAAAGATGTCCAAACCTGTAGAGGAATTTATATAAGAATTTATCTGAGCCTAACTGATGACAATTGCCTGGAAGTAAGATCTCAAATGCTTGGGAGAATAGTTTCTTTTATGAACATGAAATTAAAGAGGGAACATGAGGAAGATTACATGAATATGGGAGAAACCAAGGTAGGGACTGGATTATAGGATAGTTAAGATTATGTTCTCTCTTGAGGGTGGTTATACTTATTTTCAAAGTTGTGTTAACCTACATACACAAAAACAATGGGTTGGGCTTGCTTAAGGCAAAGATACTAAAAATGTTAGTATCTGGGGCTTCATTACCCACCATGACCTGCCCATTTAGGAATTTATGATCAGATTACCTTGTGAGATTATTTTTCACAGAACTACTTTTTCCTCCACAGTGCACATGGAGACATTTTAAGGGAAAAAATGTAGCACTTGTAGTAAAACAGCAACAACAACAACAACAAATTTTAATTAAGAAAGTGGACTATGGAATGCCTCTACACTGGAGTGCTATAAAGCAATAAAAATGGATCAAAGCACATGGATAAATATCAAAGTTAATGTTGAACAAAAACATCAGGTTATATGTGTGTATGTGTTGGATCATTTTATTTATATGAAGTTTGAATCATGGATCTATTCAGTATATGTTTATAGATACACGTGTTTGTGGATACATCACAAAAACATTGCTGGAAATCATGAAAACTAAACTCAAAATACTGGTCATTTCTAGAGAGTGAGAGGGAGAATGGTATATTGGAGGTATGTATCTATATACATGTCTCCAAAGATTTGTTTATTTAAAATAAGGACCCAAAATAAATATGACAAACATTTAAGTCATGACAAAGTTGGCTGATAGATACACAAGTTTCTACATCTTACTTTAAGATTTTATGTGCATCTAAAGTATTTTATGACATTGTTTAGGGGTGACAATACAATTCAAGGATATTGTCAGATTCTATCTAGGATTAATGTGTGGTGTGGTTGTGACATTAGGCAAGATAGTGAATAAATAAATTAGAGCACGTTTTGAAGATAAGAGGATGAATTTAAGTCTGGTCACGTTTTATTTGAGAAGCCTTGAAGAATCTATGAAGAGATCTCTAGCAGGCACTTAATAAATATGTCAGAATATTATAATGTCAGTGGTGCAATTGAGGCTAGAAATAGAGACTAGGTGTTCATTGCCTGTATGGCTTTGGTGAAACCATGAGCTTTTATGAGAGTCACAGGGACACTGCAGCAGTTAGTGTTCTGGAGGCAGAGCCATGGGCAAATTAATTTTTAAGGAATGGATAGGGGAAAGAGATCCACAATGAAGCAGAGGAAATAACCATCAGAGTTATTAAGAAACCTCAGGAATAGTTGTTTCCCAGAAGTCTGTGGAATTGAGAGTGTTAAGAAAGAGGAAACAGTCTAACTTCAATTAAGAGAGATGGTCAGGACAACAGACACTGAATATTTTGTTGTACCTAGCAACATGGAAGTTCTATAAAGTAAGTAATAGTGTTATTTCTGTTTTAAAGATGAGGAAACTGATGACAAAACCATACGTAATTTACCTGACATAATGCTGATATTAAGCATAGAATCAGAATTCAAACCCAAGTCTGAAAGCCTGCAAAGCATAAGTCTTTTTATCTCTGTACGTTCAACACTTGAATATAGTCACTGTTTATTATGTTGAATGGATGCATGAGTGAATAGGGACACACAGGTGATTTTGATAGTTTCATTTTTCTCTGGAGCTATATATTGAGTACATGTTGGAAATAAAAGATTTACAAGTAACAACTATTTTCTTTGCTTGTGTGACAAGCGTATTGGCATCCATTAGTGTTTTGTGAAATATTATGTACTGCAAATCAAAGTAATTTCTAGAAGGTATGTATTACTCTGTACTGGTTATTTACAACCTTTTCAGAATTACAATGACCTATTATTTTTCAGCACTACTGAAATATATAAAATGTTATTATTAAATGAATCAAATAATCTGTTTTCATCTAGATTTAAGAACTTTTTGTCACTTTATTTCACATAGGAAGAGCTATTGAGTCCATTTAATTATCACTGTGACTGATATGCCCCAAGTCAAAATTACCATTATTTCTTGCCTAAACTACTATAATAGCCACCCAATCCATCTTTCTGCATCAACTACTGTTTCCCCTCTAATTCATCCTTCATATTGCAGAATAATATTGCTGCCTTGAATGTTCTCCTCTCTCCCACATCCAGTTATCCCCTGCTCATACTTCCTCTTTGAGCCCAAATGTCACCTCCTCAAGAAAGCTTTCTTGATTTGCCAGATCTGTTCTATGCTTTTATTGCACCTTGTACTTTCTTGTTTTATTTTTATGTAGTTGTAGATGCATATGCACTTATAAGAAATAATGCAGAGTTTATGTGCACCTTTTGCTAAGTGTCTCCCAATTGTAACATGTTGCAAAACTATATAGTATGATAACAAAGGTAGACTATTGACATCGCCACAGCTAAGTTTGAAAATATTTCAGTCACCGCAAGGATCCTTCTTAATGCTCTTTTATAAACCCTCCCATGTGCCACCCAACCTCACCATCTCTCTAACACATACCAATGTCTCCTTTTATATAAATTTGTCCTATCAAAAAACGTTATCATAAATAGAGTCCTCCAATATCTAATCTTATGGGATTTTTTTTTTACTCAGTATAATTCCCTAGAGCACAGGTGACAAACACAGGCCCGTGGGCCAAATCCGGCCTCCCACCTTGTTTTATCTGGCCCAGCACCTTGTTTCTACCAAGAAGCAGTGCCTAACTCTAGCTTAACTGTTAAGGAGCAGTTACGTTTATACAGTCCTAAAATTACATTTGGCCTTTTGAAGGCAACCGCAAGGCTGATGTGGCCCCTGGTGAAAATGAGTTTGACACCCCTGCCCTAGAGATTCATCCAAGCTGTTTTATGTATCAGTAGTTTGTTCTTTTTTAATGCTGAGTAATAATCCAACTTCATAGCATTTTATACAATATTTGTAAATATTAATTTGTATTATTGCTTAATGAACAGCTGTTTCTCTAACTCAACTGTATAGTCTATCATAGCAGGCACAGTTTTTCTTAGGGTACCCTTGTACCTCCTACACTAGAATAATTTATTAAATTACTGGTTATTATATTATTAAGTCAGTAGAATATCTGGGAGAAGAACATTATTGGCAGAAGAGAGAGCAAGTGTTGAGTCTTCTAAGAATGAATAAGCAAGAACTAGAGTTGAATGAATGAGAAGGAAAGTATTAGTCAATGAAGTGAAGGAAGTAATGAAGAACTCACTCTACATTATCCAATGCAGTAGCCACTGGCTGCATCTGGTTATTGAGCTGTTGAAACATAAATAGTTCAAATTGAAATATGATGCTAGTATAAAATGCACAACCAATTTTGAGGTTTAGTATGAAAAAGAGAATGTAAAATAATTCAATAACTATATTTTATATTGGTCACATAATAAAGTCATAGTATTTGTATATACTGAGTGGAATTTATTAAAATCAATTTTTCCATTTCTTTTCAATGCAATTATTAGAAAATCTAAAATATATAAACTGTTCTCATTAACTTTATATTGGAGAGCACTGAAATACATCATGTAGATCCCAGTATGTAATTTTAATGCTTTTGTCTTTCACTTTGAGACAGAAAACCATTGGAGAGTATTGGTCAAAGGATTCAATTATCTCATTTTCACTTAAAATATTACCTGGTCTGCTCTTTTGACCAGGCAATATTGTGATTGTGAGGGCAAGGATGGAAGCAGAGGGACCAGATTTGTAGATATTACACTAATTCATATGAAAAATGATGATGGATTAGGTCAGTTTAGTAGTGGTGAATTTGATAGAATGTGGTAAAAACCTGGACTTATTTTGAAAATAGAACCAATAGAATTTTATGACGGATTGAATAATGTGGAGCATGAGAAAAAGAGTCAAAAATGACTACAGTTTCTTGCTTGAACAACTGGAAGGATCAACTTACCATTAGCACAAAAACTGCAGGTGGAATAGATTTGGAGAAGGAGATCAAAAGTTTGGGTTTGTACATATTAAGTGTGAGATAATAATTACACATTGAAATGAAGATATTCAATAGGCAGTTGGATAGAAAAGTATAGATTTGAAGAAAAAGACCTAGGCTGAAAGTAACACTTGGGAGTCATCAGAATATAGGTAGTATTTAAAGTCTTTTGAAAGTGGATGCTATCACCAGAAAAATTAATTTAGATATAGCAAAAAAAGATCCAAGGAATGAGTCTTGAAACCCTCTAAATTTATGGAGGAAAGAAAACCTGCAAAGAGACTCTTACTTATTCAAATGCATTTTACTGTTAAAAATTTGTGGTTTTTATTGAACTTAGTTTTCCAAAATCAGCAGACATTCCTTTTGCAGTTATTGAAGCACAAGTCCTTCTTTTCTTTAATCCCTCTGGTTTTCAAAGATAGCCAGCCTTTGGTCATATACTTTCATGCCCTGAAATGACCAGGGACTAATCTGCAAATATAACAAACTAATTTAAGTGGATAATAATGATTTGTTCACTTAGATTGGTCACCACATAGGGAAAGCATACTGATCTTTTAAATGGGGACTTCAAATGTTCCAATTCAAGGATATGGATATGGAAGATTATTTATAGGCTTAAGAAGTAAAGCATTTTGTGCACTGGTTCAATCATATGAAATAGGTGACTAATAACAGCATGGCAGAACAACAGCAAAGATAGCCCAGAGCAAGTAGAAAGAAGGAAATAATAAAGATCAGAGCAGAATTAAATGACATAGAGACTAAAAGTATAATTCTAAACATCAATGAACACAGGAAATGGTTCTTTGAAAAGATAAAAAATCGACAAGCCTTTAAGCAGGCTCATCAAGAAAAAAAAAAGAGAGGACCAAAATAAACACAATCAGAAATGAAAGAGGAGAGATTACAAGTGACGCCACAAAAACACAAAGGGTTGTAAGAAATTACTATGAAGAACTGTATGCCAAGAAATTTGAAAACCTGGGTGAAATGGACAAGTTTCTAGAAAAATAGAATATTCCAAAAATCAATGAAGAAGAAGCAAAAAGCCTGAACAGACCAATAACACCGGATGAAATTGAAACAGTAATCTAAAACTCCCAACACATAAAAGCACTGAACCGGATAGTTTCACAGGAGAATTCTACACAGCATTTAAGGAAGAGCTAACCCCTATCCTTCACAGACTATTCCAAAAAATACAAAATGATGGAAGACTCCCAAACTCTTTTTATGAAGCCGGCATCATCCTAATCCCAAAACCAGATAAAGACACAACAAAGAAAGAAAACTTCAGGCCAGTATCGTTGATGAACATAGATGCTAAAATCTTCAACAAAATATTGGCAAACTGCATCCAATAACACATTAAAAAGATCATACATCATGATTAAGTGGGATTCATTCCACAGATGCCAGGATGGTTCAATATTTACAAATCAGTAAATGTAATACATCACATAAACAAAAACAAAGACAAAAATCACATGATCATATCAATACATGCAGAAAAAAACATTTGAAAAGGTACAGTACCCATTTATGATAAAAACACTCAGCAAAGTTGGAATAGAGGGGGCATTCCTCAATATAATAAAGGCCATATATGAGAGACCTACAGCCAACATCATACTCCATGGGCAAAAACTAAAATCTTTTCCACTAAGATCAGGAACAAGAAAAGGTTGTCTACTTTCACCACTTCTATTCAATATAGAATTGGAAGTCTTAGCCACAGTGATTAGACAAGAAAAGGAAATAAAAGGCATCCAAATTGGAAAGGAGGAAACAAAACTATCATTGTTTGCAGATGACATGATAGTGTACATAGAAAATCCTATAGACTTGTCCAAAAAGCTGCTTGACCTAATAAATGGATTTGACCAAACAGCCAGATGCAAAGTCAATGTCCAGAAGTCAAAGGAATTTTTGTATACCAACAATGAAACAGCAGAGGAGAAATCAAGAAAAAAAAAAAAACATTCAATATAGCAAAAAGAAAAATAAAATAGCTAGAAATAAACCTAGCCAAGGAGGTATAAGACCTGTATGCAAAAAACTACACAACACTGAAGAAAGAAATCAAAGTAGACACAAACAAATGGAAACATAAACCATGTTCATGGATCAGAAGAATTAACATCTTCAAAATGTCCATACTACCCAAAGCAATTTACAAATTCAATGCAATACCTATTAAAGTACCAATGGCAAACTTCACAGACATAGAAGAAACACTTCAAAAATGTATATGGAACCATAAACGACCCTGAATAGCTGCTGCAATTTTGACAAAGAAGAGCAAAGTAGGAGGGATCACAATACCTGATACCAAACTGTATTCCAAGGCCACTGTAATCAAAACAGCCTGGTACTGGCATAAAAACAGGCACATGGACCAGTGGAACAAAATAGAGAGCCCAGAAATAAACGTAATTCTCTATGGTCAATTAATATTCAACAAAGCATCAGCAACATAAAATGGAGCAAAAACACCCTCTTCAACAAGTGGTGTTGGGAGAATTGGACAGCTATGTGGAAAAAAAAAAAGAAAGAAAGAAACTCAAGCACCGAATCACACCATACACAAAAATAAATTCAAGGTGGATAAAAGATTTAAATATAAGCCATGACACCATTAAACTCCTGGAGGAGAACATAGGCAGGAAAATCTCAGGTATCTCATGCAACAATGTTTTTACTGATATGTCCCCTAAAGCAAGGGACATAAAGGAAAGAATAAACAAATGGGATCTCATCAAAATAAAAAGCTTCTGTATGGCTAAAGAAAACAGTATTAAAATAAAAAGACAGCCGACTGTATGGGAAAACATATTTTCCAATGATACCTCAGACAAGGGTTTAATCTCCAAAATACATAAAGAACTTACATGACCCCACTCTAAGAAGACAAGCAGCCCAATTAAAAAATGGGCAAAGGACTTGAACAGACACTTCTCCAAGTCGGACATACAGAGGATCCAGAGACACATAAAAAGATGCTCAATATTGCTAGCTATCAGAGAGATGCAAATTAAAACCACAATGAGATACCACTTCACACCAGTCAGAATGGCTATCATAAACAAAGCAACAAACAACAAGTGTTGGAGAGGTTGTGGAGAAAAGGGGACCCTAGTGCACTGTTAGTGGGATTGCAGACTGGTACAATCACTATGGAAAACAGTATGGAATTTTCTAAGAAAACTAAAAATGGATCTACCTTTTGACCCAGCAATACCACTGCTAGGATTATATCCTAAGAACCTTGAAACACCAATCCAAAAGAACCTATGCACCTCAATGTTCATAGCAGCACAATTTAGAATAGCCAAGTGTTGGAAGCAACCTAGGTGCCCATCAGTAAATGAATGGATTAAAAAACTATGGTACATTTACAAAATGGAATTCTATGCAGCAGAAAGAAAGAAGGGTCTCCTACCCTTCGCCACAGCATAAACGGAGCTGGAGAGCATTATGCTAAGTGAAATAAGCCAGGCATTGAAAGACAAATACCATATGATCTCACCTTTAACAGGAACCCAATCAACAAAACAAACAAACAAGTAAAATATAACCAAAGGCACTGATATTGAGAACAGGCTGACAGTCATCAGAGGGGAGAGGGGATGGAATTTCAGGGGAAATGGGGAGGGTTTTACAGGAACAAGTATAAAAGACACATGGACAAAAACTAGGGGGTGGTAATGGGAGGGAGGTGGGGTGGGCTGGGGTGGTGGGTTGGGATGGGAGTAAAAGACAGAAAACTGTACAAGAACAACAATTAAAATAAAATTTAAAAAGACCAACAAGGTGTAGTGAAAAAAGCCCTGCACCAAGGAGTCAGGAATCCCAAATTCTATTCCTACCTTTACCATTCATCAGCTGTCTCCATGGCTCTCCAAAGATTGTCTGAATAGAGTACCAGTTTTTATTAATGTTTTTATTGTTTAAAAGTAATGACAGAAGATCCAAGATGGTGGAAGAGTGAGTGTAGACTACACTAACCTTCCAGGGCCAATATGGAATTATAACTAAATTGTACAGAAATCACCCAGAGTAAACAACTAAACAATAGTGTGAGAGAAACATTATAACCATGGATGGAAAAAAGAAACAGCTTCACAAAAACATGACTGGTATGGAGTACAGAGGAGACATGAGAGGGCTGGCTGGGCTCCCATGGGTGGTGGCTGAAGTGCTGGAGGAATATTTCAGCAGCCAGGGAGATCACTCTGAGAAGTGTGGGGTTTAAACCACAAGCTGGGCTTCCTCACCTATAGTACCGGAGCCCAAGTACCCAGATACTATCCAGCTGTCAAAATGTCAGGGTTTCTTTCTGCTAAATATAGAAAGCTGGAGACACAGAGAGCCTATTAAAAGGTCAATGTATAAATTTTCATTTGTAGCTATTTACCCTGGACTCCAGCAATGGAGGGCCAGAGTGAACTAGAGACCCTTGAGTAGACTAGGACCATTGGCTTTGGGGAGAGAACTGAGAGCAGCTGCCAGGATTCTGGTACTAATTCATCTCCCATACTGCAAGAGCCATCTTGTTCAGGCAGCCCAACCCTTCCAAGTGACATCAGCCTAAGGGGAAGTAAAATCCTCACCCACAAGCATTACTCTGCTCCACCTTGTGGTGCATAAGTCTGACTGCTAATTACAGAGTGACTAGAGTAAGAATTGAAGGAGTCAGGCACAGACAGTGGATCAGTGGAAGTTTCAACTAGGCTGCCTAAAGCCAGACTGGGACACCATGTGACATCACCAGAGGTGAATGCAAGAAGAAAAAATCAGTGCACCTGCACAACAGCATACAACACATGGTGGGTGGAGTGACTCTCAGTCAGACAGCCAAAGGGAAGGACCCACCAAGGAATGACCCAGCAATAATCAAAACCCAATTACATCCAGAGATCCAACATAAACAGCATAAAGGGCATCCCAAAATCATCAAGTTCAGGAAATCAAGGAGACTGCACCACTGAGTCACATAGATCACCTACCATAGAAGTTCACACCACAAAGACAGGTAGTCAAAACAGTTCAATCTAAGAATCAGAAACAAACAAGAAAAGTCTCCACTAAAATGGGGAGGCAAAGAAACAACCCCCAATGATAAGGAAAGGAGAAATCTACAGATAGAGTGCTAAATGAAATAGAGGCAAGTAAACTATCAGACACTGAATTCAAAATAATGACTATAAGGAAGCTCAATGAGCTCAGTGAGAATTACATAGAACTAAAGGGGAGGTACAAGGAACTTACTGTGAACTATATCAGCATGAAAAAGGACATAGAAACTATTAATAAGAGCCAGGAAGAAATGAAGAATACAATGTCTGAATTAAAGATCAGAGGAGAAGGAATTAAAAGCAGGCTAGATGAAGCAGGGGATTGAATCAGAGAGGTGGAGGACAGGGTAGAAATAAATTCCCAGGCATTACAACAAAATGAAAAGAAAAAGAAGGAAGAGGGTTTAAGGGAAGTTCAAGACAACATGAAGTGTAATCATATCCATATCACAGGAATACCAGAAAGAGAAGAAGAGGAGCAAAGCATAGAAAACCTGTTTGAAAAAGTAATGACAGAAAAATTCTTTAACTTGATGAGAGAAAAAGTCATGCAACTCCAGGAAGTGCAGAGGAACACAATCAAGCTGAATCCAGTGAGGCCTACTCCAAGACATATCATAATAAAAATGGCAAAATTTAAACACAAAGAGACAAGGTTAAAGGCAGCAAGGGAAAAACAGCAAGTAACATACAAGGGAGCCCTGGTAAGGTTTTTAGCTGATTACTCAACAGAAACACTACAAACCATAAGGGAATGGCAAGAAATATTCCAAGTAATGAAAAGCAAAGGCCTGCAACTGAGACTACTCTATCCAGCAAGGCTCTCAATTAAAATAGAAGGTAAAATAAAGAGCTTCCCAGACCAAAAAAAAAAAAAAAAGACTAAAAGAAGACATCTCCACCAAAAGAGCATTGCAAAAATGCTAAATGGACTACTTGAAGAAGATGGAGAGAGAGAGAGAAGAAACAAGAAAAAAGGAAAAAATGGCAATAAATAAGTACCTATCAATAATAACCTTAAATGTGATTGTATTAAATGCTTCAATCAAAGGACACAGGGTAGCTGAATGGGTAAGAAAATGTGGCCCACATATATGCTGTCTGTAAGAGACCACCTGGTAACAAAGGTCTACACAGACTGAAAGTGTGGGTAAGGAAAAATATTCTAAGTGAATGGACCTGATAAAAATGCTGGGGTGACAATGCTTATATCAGACAAAATAGATGACAAAACAAAGGCTATAAAAAGAGACAGAGGACAATATATCATATTTAACAGAACAATCCATCAAACCCTTATAAACATATAGGCACCCAAAATAGGAGCACCAAAATATATAACAAAAATCTTTGAGGACTTCAAGAAAGATATCAGCAGCAACCCATTCATAATAGGCGAATTTAACATCCCACTGTCAACAATGGATAGATCTTCCAAGCAAAGAATCAACATGGATATTGTGGAATTGATCAACACTCTAAGTCAAAATGACTTAATTGATATATACAGAACCTTTCATACAAAGAAGCAAAATAAGCATTCTTTTCAAATGCACATGGAAATTGTTTAAATATAGACCACATGGTAGGTGACAAAACAAGCTTCAACAAATTCAAGAAAATTAAAATCATATCATGCATCTTCTTGGATCACAATGACTTGAAACTAGAAGCCAACTTCAAGTAAAAAACTCAAAAACATTGAATTAATGGAGACTGAATAACATGCTATAAATTAATGAATGGGTTAACAATAAGATCAAGAAAGAAATCAAAATGTTTCTGGAAAGAAATAAAAATCAATGTGCAGCAGCCCAATTCCTATGGGACACAATGGAGGCTGTCCTGAGATAGAAGTTCATAGCAACACAGGACTACCTAAAAAATAAAATTTCCAACAAATGACTTAACCCTACATCCAAAAAAACTAAAGGAACAACAACAAACAAGGCCCAAAGCAAGTAGAAGGAAGGAAATAATCAACATCAAAGTATAATTAAATTATATAGAGACTGAAAGAACAATTTAAGGGTCAATAAATCCAGGAGCTTGTTCTTTGAAAAGATAAACAAAATTGACAAGCTTTTAATCAGACTCTGTACAAAAATAAGAAGGAGAAGACCCAAATAAATAAAATCAGAAATGAAAGAAGAGAAATTACAATCAACAGCACAGAAATATAAAGGATTGTAAGGAATTACTATGAACAAATATATGCCAAGGAATTTGACAACCTGGTTAAAACGGGCAACTTTATAGAAACACATAACCATCCAACACTGAATCAAGACTTGAGAAAGAAGAACAAAGTAGGAAGGATCACAATACCCAATATCAAACTACACTATAAGGCCCAAGTAATCAAAACAGCCTGGTACTGGCAGTAGAACAGACAGGTAGTTCAATGGTGCAGAACAGACAGCTGCAAAATACATCCATGTCTCTATGGTCAATTAATAGCTGACAAAAGAGGCAGAAGCATAAAAGGATTAAAAATAGCCTCTTCAACAAATGGTGTTGGGAGATCTGGAATGGTACATGCAAAAAAATTAAACTAGACCATCAACTTACACCACACACCAGAATGAACTCAAAATGGATAATAGACTTAAATATAAGTCATGACACCATAAAAGTCTAGAGGAAAACATAAGCAGTAAAATTTCAAATATCCCACAGGGCAATATTTTCACCAGTACACCCCCTAAGGCAAGGGAAATAAAGGAAAAAATAAATAAATGGGACTACATCAAATTAAAAATTTTCTGCACATCTAAAGAAAACATCATCAAAATAAAATAGGAACCAACTGCACGGGAAAATATATTTGTCAACAATAACTCGGACAGAGGTTTGATCTCTAAAATACATAAAGAACTCCAAGGACTCAATGCCAGGGAGACAAATATTTAATTTTTAATCCAATTAAAAATGGGCAAAGGATATGAACAGACAGTTCTCTAAGGAGGACATATGGAGGGCCCAGAGATATAAGAAAGGATCCTTAATATCATGAGCCACCAGAAAGATACAAATTGAAATCACAATGACATACCACCTCATACCGATCAGAATGGCCATGATAAACAAATCAACAAACAACAAGTGCTGGTGCGATTGTGGACAAAAGGGAACCCTAGAGCCCTGTTGGTGAGGATGTACACCAGTGCAGCCACTGTGGAAAACAGTATGGTATTTTCTCCAAAAAACTAAAGATGAAACTGCTTTTTGATCCAGAGATTCCACTGCTGGGATTATACCCTAAGCATCCTAAAACACCAATCCAAAAGAACCTATGCACCCCAATGTTCATAGCAGCACAGTTTACAATAGCCAGGTGCTAGAATAAACCTAAGTGCCCATCAGTAAATGAGGGTACACTTGCCCATCAAAAAACAGTGGTACATTTGCACAATGGAATACTATGCAGCTGAAAGAAAGAAGGAACTCATACCATTTTGCGACAGTATGGATGGAACTGGAGAATATTATGGTAAGTGAAATAAGCCAGGCAGTGAAAGACAAATACCGTATGATCTCACCTATATTTGGAACCTAATGAACAAAACAAACAAATGAGCAAAATAGAACCAGAGGCATGGAAAGAAGGAACACACTGACAGAGATCAGGGCATAGACATATAAGAGAGGAAAGAAGGAGACAGATGTAATTGAAGAACAAGTATAAATGACCCATGGACATGGACAACAGGGTGGGGATTGACTGTGGGAGCATGGAGTGGGTGGAGAAGGGGATAGCAATGAAGGGAAATTGGGACAACTGTAATTAAAAAATGTAATGACAACATAGAGAGCTTTCTAAATAGCTAAATCTATTTACTTTTAATAGCTATCCACACTACTGAGGGTATTTCCTAATTGTTGCATTAAAATGGGTGCTGGTAGATTGCAAAAAGTGTAGCAGGTATGAGAGTGATGTCATTTTAAAGATTTTTCTTGGTAAACTCATACCCAGTTATCAACTCCCATTTTTATTTATTTACAAATTTTCCTATTCCATGAAGCCCCAAAGTCTAAGAACCACTAACAATAGATAGGTGACTTCAGCATTCTGGGCTTTGCTTATTCCTGTATACATAAATACATAGTAAGAGTAACTGTATATGCAAGGGAGTGATACACACTAACTAACATTAGAATAAAACAACCTCTAGGGTGGAGTTTAGGTTTTAGCTGTATCTATTCAATATATGATTTTAAGGAAAAAAATCCATGAATCCAATGTAGCACTATGATAATGTCTGTACGAAATGGGTGGTGAGTACATAGATGTTATTGTCTCTTTTATTTTGAACATCATAATGAAAATAAAAATTAAAATAATAATTAAAATTAATTCAGGAAGAGGTTCAAATCTTTTCTTTGGCATTTACTGGTATCTGACCTTGAAAAGTCAATTAACCATTTTATCCAATCTTCAGTTACTCTTTGATGATAATAATCTTTGCCTTGTAGTGTTGTTGTAAATGTTACTTTTCAAAGCAAGGAAGAAAATCTCACTCAATTTACTTTAACTAATAAAAGTTTTACTTTGGGGAGATATTAGCCAGAGTGTGAGGCCTTACTGGACTGTCCATGCAGTTAAAATATTATTAGAACTTGAAGAATGTTGAAGAATTAGAAGACTTCCAAGCAACTCCCATGACTCAGTTATTTTGTTACCTTCTAAGCAAGAATCAATCTTCTACCATAGGTGTTGCTCAACTTTTCTTTGTGCCTCCCCACATTTACTCCTAGTTGAAGCCTCTCTTTAATCATAATTTCTGTCACTTTATGTTAGTCAAATAATACCTTCAATTTGGGGTTATTGTGCTTTGGCACCTACCAGCAACCAATAAACTCTATTATCAGGTGTGTCAAACTCATTTTCACCGGGGGCCACATCAGCTTTGTGGTTGCCTTCAGAGGGCTGAATGTAATTTTAGGACTGTACAAATGTAACTACTCCTTAAGAATTCAGCGAGAGCTCAGCACTCTCACCAGGTAGAAACAAGGTGCCAGGCTGTATAAAACAAGGTGGAAGGCTAGATTTGGCCTGTGGGTCTTGTGCTTGCCACCTGTGCTCTATGTCATAGTGAACTTGATTTTACTAGTCTTTGTACTGTTTGGAGAAATTTTCCCACCAACCTATCTTGAAACCTCTTTGCCAACTAGACATTTGTGATGCCTAATGAAGTGCCCTTCCAGTAAGCTGTGGTCAAAAGGGCCAAGTCATATGGCATACAACATAGCCATCTTATTAATGAAGAGTGAAAATCTGTACAAATGAAGAATGAAGGTAATGAAGGCTAGCCCCACAGCACCTAAATTTGTCCATCTAGGTCACATACATAAAGGGCCTAGCACAGTATCTGGTACAAATATACAAGATGGTTCCCTTATGCAATCTGCAGGACAAGAAAATCACCAAGAAATTATCATGACTGAAAAGAGCCCTCAAAGAGGAAGACATGTTGCACAGGCAAAGATATAAGAGGATAAAAAGAGAAGAATAGTGTATTCCATGCAGAAGAAGGAGCATGTTCGATTGGAATGCCACAGAGCGTATGATAGGCTTGGGGGACCAGTTTTGTGTAGTGTCAAGGTGTGCAAAGCAATCATCATGAATGTTGATAAATTTAAAAAAGCAGAATTTTCAATGATGCATTTGTATTTGAAGTGGTGGGATAAGTATCCTGTGTCTATTGTTTCCACAAATAATCAGCTCAAAATATAATCCTCATGCCAAAGAAAGATGTTTTGTGGTAGCATATTCTACTCCCCTTCATATTCAATGAGTCATAAAACTTGACATTTATTGAGAACGAAGAGCATACCCTATGAAATGTCCAAAGTTTATAACTGTTGTGCTCAATTTTTAAATATAGTAATAGCAGGCAAATAATCATTTCATATACAGATGGTCCTCCATTTATGATGGGGTTTTACCCTGATAAACCCATCATAAGTTGAAAATATCATAAATTGAAAGTGCATTTATTCATTAATATCCCCATATGAGTGAAATAGTATGGTACTTTCTTTCCCTGCCTGGCTTATTTCACTTAGCATAACATTCTCTATGTCCTTTTATGCTGTCACAGTAGGTAAGATTTCATTCTTTTTTACAGCTGAATACAAGTCCATTGTGTAAATGTGCCACTGTTGTTTTATTCACTCATCTATTGATGGATATTTGAGCCACTTCCAAATCTTGACTATTATAGAAAATGCTGTAATGAGCAAACAGACTCATAAGTAGAGAACAGACTGAGTGACAGCTGTCAGAGGGGAGTGGGTTGCAAGGCTTGGTTAAAAAGGTGAAGGAATTAAGCAAAACAAACCAGAAAATCTCACAGACACAGACAGCAGTATGGTAATTATCAGAGTATCAGAGCAGAAGGGAGATGGAGGAGGTAGAAGAAGATAAAGAGGAATATATGATGATGAAAGGAGACAAGTTGGGGTGGGGAACACACCATATCATGTACAAATGATGGATTATAGAATTGTACAGTTGAATCTTATATAATACTATTAACCAATGTCACCCCAATAAATTTTTTAAAAGGTGTGTTTAATACACCTAGCCTACCAAACAACATAGCTTAGCCTAGCTTACCTTAAACATGCTCAGGACATTTACATTAGTCTATAATTGGATATAATTATCCATTGCAATAATTGTACCATATAGTATTTGTTGTTTACCCTTGTGATTGTGTGGCAGGCTGAGAGTGGCAGCTCACTGTTGCTGTTCAGCATCATAAAGGAGTATTGCTAGCCCAGGAAAAGATCAAAGTTTAAAATTCAAAGTACAATTCTATTAAATGTATTGGCTTTCTCATCTTTATGAAGCTGAAAAATCATATGATATGATCTCTCCTATAAGTGGAACCTAATCAACAAAACAAACAGGCAAGCAAAATATAACCAGAGACATTGGAATTAAGAACAAGCTGACAGTAACCAGAGAGGAGTGGGGAGAGGGATAATGAGGGAAAGAAGAGGAAGGGCCATCAAGGATCATGTATAAAGGACACATGGACAAAACCAAAGCGGGGTAGGTTTGAGGATGGGAGGTGGGGATGGGTGGGGCCGGGGGTTTGGTGGTGGGAAAATGGAGACAACTGTACATCAACAACAATAAATTTTTTTAAAGCTGAAAAATCATAAGTTGAACCATCACTAGATGGGGACCATCTGTATAGTGAAGAAGAGGACAATTTGTCACTCCAAAATAAATATTTCTCTTTGGTATAAGGATTATTTTAGGCTGATTATTTTTTAAAAAATAGGAAATGTTTACTATGCTTTTCCTGGTTACCTCCTATAACCGCCCCCCCCCCCAACTGCCAACATCTTCTTTCGTCTTTAACTGGATATGTCATTTAAGGTGATGGCTTGGGCTATTTCAGAGAGCTACCTGGTTCTCCTGGGTCTCTCCCATGTACATAGGAGGTATAAATGTTATTAAACTTCCATTTGTTTTCCCTGTTAATCTACCTTTTATTATAGGGGGTCTCATCCAAGAGCCTAGAAGGGTAGAAAAAATTAGGTTTTCTCCCCCACAGTAGTAAATCTTCATTCTTTCATAGCTCTTGGAAAGACCCATCTGCATTGCTCAAGTTACAAAATTAGGAATATTTTAAGAGGAAGAGTTTTTAAATATTCTAAGTTATAAGACTCTTTATATATACTATTAGTAGTCAAATTTTAAAAAAATGTTTCCACATAAATGCTATTATTTAATTGTTTTTATTCTCCTACAAATTAAGTAATTTAATAGGCTTTTCTATCTTTTTATATAAACTGTCAAAATTCTCAAAAAAGCTAATAACTTCCTGGAGATCTCAAAGGCAAATCATGGAAGAACTGGATCTGGAGTCATTTGTTTCACTCTAAATTCCTTGTCTCCTTCATTGTATAAGTTATCTTTGAAAATAATGCCCTAGCTCTTCTTTGACAGTAGAGCATTTACAGTTCAGGAATATTTGCTTTTTCACTTATTTGCTCTAAAGTAATGAGGATGACTGACTTGCATGCTGCTTTGCTGATTGTACATGCCACACCTACTACTCATAGGGACTATGATGTCAATGATGCTTCACTGACCTATAGTTGTGCAGAAAAGGCACAGATTAATCAACATTTCTGTAACCAACCATTCACATTTTTGAGCCACCTAAGATCATACCAGCATGAAAAGTGAGTTTAGAGAACATCTAATCCAACTACTTACCTTTACAGATGAAGAAACCTGCCCACAGATTTTATTTCATACTTATGAGATCAGAAACTAAACTTTTTGATTTTCAATACATTGCTCTTTACAGAACACACAAGTTTTAGAGACAGTTTTGATGATGATGAAAACTGACGTACCAAGAAATGAAGTACTTAACCTAGTAACTTAGATATTAGTTAAAAAGTTAATATAGTACAGTAATATAGTATATTGATATGACATATATAAGTATTATTACTGTCAGAAAGGGAGAAAATTTCCCCTTACCCTTCTTGAGTTCTTGTGGCTGAAATAATAATAAAATTGACATAAGACAAATTAACAGGAGAAAAAACAATTTAATTTCATGCACAGGGAGATCACAAAATTGATGCTCAGAGAGTGACTTACAAGCAAGCAGCTTTTACACACTTTTACACAGAGAAACAATAAATTTGTGAAGATTTTGCAGGACAAAGAAACTTAGGTTTGAGTGCTTATTAGTAAGAAATGTAAGCAAAGTTTGAGCTTAGGTAGTAAATTTGTAAAAAAAGTAACAAACTTTGCTTATACAGGCTTCTGGGCCCTGGATTCCCTAACTCTGGTAAAAAGGATGTCTCTATCTCCAGGTGCACAAGGACACCTTTCACAGGGGAGATTTATTTCCTGCATTCAGGAAGACAAAGGAGGTTTAAGGTGTTGTTCTTGTACTGGCTGCTTTTCAAGTAACCATAATTCAAAATAACCAAAATGCCAAAGTGACACATTTTGCAGTGTCCTACCCTCGACTTCAGTGTTACTATTACTGAGATCAGTGATTCCCAAACCTTAGCATGTGTCAGAATCACCTGGAGGTCCTTTTAAAAACAGATGGCTGGGCTCTACCCCCAGAGTTTCTGATACAGCAGGCCTGGAGTAGGGCCTGAACATTTGCATCAGTAGTCGATGCTGCTGGATCAGGGGCCACAATTCGAAAACTGATAGTTTAGATCAAAGCCTTTTAAAATCAACTTATCTGGCACTCAAAGCTATGTGACCTATGGTACATCAATCTTTGAGCCTTAGTTTTGTCATCTGTAAATGAATATGTACCTTATATGAATTTAGTATAACATGAAGCAATATATAGAAAGAACTACATACCTTTGTGACTAAGACACTTGATACATAATTACCATCATTATATTCTTATCATTATCAATTGGTTTTCTAGTCATTCAGATTCACATGCACAGATAATTAAGTCAATCAACAGTAGTCTACTAGTGCTCCTCGAGGACAATAATAAATGGAAAATTTTATTTCTTTTTCATGCAAATAGTTGTCATTTTTTTTTTTTTTGATACTGAAAGCATTTAAAAAAGTTTGTTCAGCTATGTAAAAAAGTTTGGCCACACTTCTTTCTCCACCTGAGCTCAATAAACTATCAATTTGTTTGTTAGAGCCCTACTTTATCTTCAGGAGGTAACTGCTTTGAACTGTCATCAATTTGAGTTATTGGGGTCTGCATTACTGTGGTGTTACTGCCTGTAATATGTTTAACTCTGGAAGTCTTTTTTCAGGAAATAAGAGTTTTATGGAGTTCAAATGCCCTTATTGAATGTTTGACAAAAATATCTTCAAATGCAAATGCTTCCTGTCTGGAGGTAAATAATTTTCAAGACATTTGAGCAATGCATAAAAAAGAAAAAGCTAACTCCTTTGAACCCCAATATCAGGTGAATGGTAAAAAGAATTCTGTTGACACTTCACACCAGTCAGAATGGCCATCATAAACAAATCAACAAACAACAAGTGATGGTGCAGTTGTGGAGAAAAGGGAGCCATAGTGCACTGTTGGTGGGGATGCAGAGTGGTGCAGCCACTGTGGAAAACAGCATGAATTTCCTCAGAAAACTAAAAGTGGAACTGCCTTTTGACCTAGCAATCTCACTGCTGGGATTATACCCTAAGAATCCTGAAACACCACTTAGAAAGAACCTATGCACCTCAATGTCCATAGTAGCACAATTTCCAATAGCCAAGTGCTGAAAACAAGCTAAGTGCCCATCAGTAAATGAGTGGATCAAAAAACTGTGGTACATTTACACAACACAGTACTAGGCAGCAGAAAGAAAGAAGAAGCGCCTACCCTCCACAACAGCATGGATGGAACTGGAGAGCATTATGCTAAGTGAAATAAGCCAGGAGTTGAAGGACAAACACCATATGATCTCACCTGTAAGTAGAACCTAATCAACAAAACAAACAAGAAAGCAAAATATAACCACAGACATTGAAATAAAGAACAAACTAACAATAACCAGAGAAGTGTGAGGAGATAATGGGGGGGAGGGAAAAGGGATTTCAGGAACATGTATAAAGGGCACATGAACAAAGTCAAAGGGGGTAGGTTCAAGGGCAGGAGGTGGGAATGGTTGGGGTGAGAGGGCATGGGGGATGCAAATTGAGACAACTGTACTTGAATAACAATAATAAATAAATACATGCATACATACATAAAAGAATTGTGTTGAATGTATTCAGGGAGGAAAGGTTTGTTTTTTGTTGTTGCTATTGTTGTTTTCCTAAGCTCTCCTTGCTACTGTGTCACTCTATATTCTGGGGCTTGCCTCCTGGCAGATTGTTTCATTATCCAGGAGTATCATTAATCATTTTTATTAGCACCTTGAAAAATAAACAAACAATGATTTTGTTATGTTTGACACAAATAGTGCATTTTAATTTTGTAGGCTTGTATTATTGACTTGAAAAAATCTGCAACAATTCAGATTAAAATACCACACTCAATTCTTAACAATATGAAAACACTATTTGATGTGTAGAAATATAATGGCATCTGTTATGCATATTAAATGAAACAAGCTATTTTTGCTTCAGCCACATGCAGCTTTGGAATAACTAGGAAAGTTAGTATTAATTACCACTGAAAAATTAAAACCTGTCATTCAATTTTATACTCTCCATGAAAACACTGCAAGAAATTCAGTCAACACTTATGAATTATATTCAGAATCATTTGATGAAGACAGCACAAAAGAATGCATAATGGATCAGTTAAATAACATAAATTTCAAAGTCAGTAAATGAAAATAAAAGGTGTTTGCTACCATCACACAATTTTTCAATGTCTTGAGCCCAGGTTTTCTGAATATATATATTACTCATGAGTAAAATTCATTAGTAATAACAAAAAGGGATATATATATATATATATATATAACAAAAAGTAAGACAGACTATGGTATATGCCTCTATTCAAGACATTCATGTCTTTTATGTTACAAATTTGTTTAGTGTGATTCAGGAATTCCTAAACCTGTACTATGAAAACCTTTTCAGAAAAATTTTAATGAGTGATTTTTGAGTCTATACCTAAATCTATTAAATTTTGGTCTTCAGGGTTGAGGGCCAAGAACTCGTCTTTTTTTTTTTTTTCTTCTTTACTAGTAGTTCTATTGCAATTAACAGGTCACCAGCCATTTAGTAAGCATTGTTGTAATGTACATATGGTGTTGTCAAATGAGAAAACTAAAAGAGTTTAGTGAGTTTGATGTCTTTTATTCAAGGGAAAGCAAACCATAGATGAGGGGTAGTACAATACCTCACAATCAATGGATCACACTTTCTGAGGGATCTTGGAAAGTGAGATTTATAGAAAGTTAAAAGTGGAGATGTGGAAACATGGCATGAATGACTAGTATGCTGGGAATTTCCTTATAGGGTTAGCAGATCCTATTTTCTAAGGTAAAGTAAGCTATCTAAAGCTGAGATGGAGGATTATGATTGGTGTACATTAGGCTTCCTTGGGAGGTGTTTCACATAACTGCAGGCTGATTTAGGCTTACATTTGTGTTGTACACTGGCCCACTGGCATGGCCTTTATTTTGGGGATCTCAATATAGAAATTAATGTTATCAGTATTTTTATTTTAAAGCCTTTCTATATGATCTTAAATGTGAATTTTAGGTTCTGAGAAAAACAAACGAGGAGAAATGCCAGAGATGTCAACTTATTGTTTTCTAGAAATTATAAGAAAAATATTAACAACCATAACTAAAGTAAATGACCAAAATTAAATATACTATGCATCCTTTTTTTCATCTTTTTAAAATTGTTGTTCAACTACAGTTGTCTCCATTTTCCCTCCACCACCATCCCCAGCCATCCCCACCTCCCACCCTCAATCTTACCCCCTTTGGCTTTGTCCATGTGTCCTTTCACATGTTCCTGGCAACACTCCTCCCTTTTCCCCCCATTATAAAAATAGCTTTCACAGTGTAACATTAGCTGGCATGCTATCAAAACTTGATTTTGAAAGAACACTTATTTAAAAACCAAATTTCTGGAATGCAGGTAGAAATATATCTTGGCTTCTCCTCTAACTTTGGACCAAACCATGCCTTAATAAAACCACAACATGTAATCCAAATACTGAGTGAGAGTAAGAATACATTCACAAAATAGTCTGTTACCAGCCCTCATTCCATAGCAGCATTTCACTGACAGCAAAGGTACCTCCTTCAGCTCTAGGGCTCCTTCCAAAAGGAGAGCAAATCACCTAAAGTGTTCAAAGTACTTTAGAGTCACATATGAAACTAACAGTAAAGCTTATTTCCGTACTCCTGGTCTCTGAGGATTAGGAGTTAATTGTAAGTACAAACAAAATTACTGTAAGTAAAATATTATGAAATAAGAAAGTTCAAAAAACACTATTATGATACTACAAATTAGTGGTAAATGCATTGTTTCATAAATGGTTTTAGAATAACTGGCTTTCTATATGAAGAAAGATAAACCTATATTATATTCAAACATAAGTATGTTAAAGACCTAAATGAAAAGGCAGAAATATAAACTAAAAGATGAAATGAGGGATAATGACTTTGTAATTTTGGTGGAGAGAAATACCTCTGAAGCAATGGCAGAAAGGACACACCATTAGACCAAAAAAAGATAGATATTATTATATAAAATTATGAACAGCAATTATGTACACACTCTAACTTCCTTAGTTTAACAAAACAGGCTGATTTGGTCATTTTAGTTTTTAGCTAAACTGCTATCAGGTGCAAACCTAATTAGGCTTGGACTGAGAAGATAGTTCAACTGTTCTGCATAAAAATTGAAGTTGAGTACTGGAGTCAGAGGTGAATGAGCTAGTCATTAGATTGAAGGAGGAAATGAGCATGTGGAGAAGGAAGGAGGGGGAGGAGGGGTAAGTGAGGGAGAGACAATTCTAAAAACAGACATATATAGTATTCATTTTCAGATTTTCTTCTGCTCATTGCTGATATGTAACAGCTCCCTGCCCTCCCTTCCCTGTTCCCTATTGTGCTTAAATCTTGTTTTATAGCACTGTGACTACATGTAATGACTATATGTGAATACAAAAATCAAGCAAGGGAGATGATGTTTCACGTTTGGGTTTATGTAGGATGGAGAAAGAAAATAGCCACAAGAAACCAGTTAGGTACAAACTAAATGTTCAACAAAAACAGAAAAATATGAGGCAAGGATGGTGAAGGGTATTATAAGTACATCTTGACAAGGATATTTAGAAGGATGCAGGTTTCTTTGCCATATGTGGAATAGCGTTTTAAGCAAATATAGGGGCATCTTACAGGGACAGTGTCCTCTCCAGCTGACATTCTCTCTCTCTCTCTACATATATATGTGTGTGTGTGTGTGTGTGTGTGTGTAAATATATGTGTGTATGCACACACTTAATGTATATATGTATATCCCTATACACACTGAAGATACTTATAAATTAGAATTATGTATATATATGTGTGTATATATGTATATGTATATATATGACACAGACTGGGCCAATCATTTCCTTTTTTCCTGAATTTGAATCTTGAAGTAATGGTTTCTTGATACGCTTCTCCATTAGACCCTGTTCCCCAAATCTCCAGAGTTGTTTCAGGTTTTTTTTTTTTATTTTCTAAGTTTATGTTGCAATCAAGACATTGAAATAAAGAACAAACTGACAGTAACCAGAGAGGAGGTGGGAGAGGAATAATGGGGGATAATAGAGGAAGGGCCATCAAGGAACATGTATGAAGGACAAATAGACAAAGTCAAAGTGGGTAGGATTGAGTGTGGGAGGTGGGGGTGGGTGGGGTGGGGAGGTATGGTGGGGTGAAATGGAGACAGTTGTACTTGAACAACAATAAAAAAAGAATTTTGAAATGGATAAAATACCATAAAAATAAAGTCAATAAATAAATAAAGAAAAATAGTTCAATGAAAAATAATTCTTAATTAATATACCTGTAAAAGCTGCTTGACTCATATTGTATACTATAAGATTGTGAGGTGGGAACTACATTTTTTATTACCAATATCCCATTCAAATATTTACCTTTATATTCTCATGTTGAAGCATTATTCTGCTAAGTCTGCCATCCAGTTGTATATGTTTTATTCCTCCTTGTCTGTGGCTTTTAAAAATTTCTGGTTACTACTTAATATTCATTAAAGGTATTAATACCTACTCACAATTTTCTTCTGTACCCCAAGCCCTGCCATCATGTTCAGTGAATTCAAAGCTTATAAGTACATTAAGGAACTACTACTTTTATTTTTCATGCTACTTCAGCCACTCACTTCTACATCATGAACTTGCTATTGCCCCATTTTTAAAATAACTTTGTAATGACTTCTATTAATTCCTGTTTGCTCCCTCTCCTCCCCAATGCATGGGCTCTATGATGTTACTGAATAGGCCAGTTTCTTGGTGCTTCATTTTTTCCTATTTTATTAGCCACTAATAAATTTATTTCCTTTTCTACCCAATGTGTTTGTTTCTCCATGACTTACCATTTCATTTTCTTACTCTCCCCCTTAATTCTCTTGAGCACTTGTCCTGATTTTGCATCTGTCCTTCAAAATCTTCAGCCGTGGATTAACCGAACCTTCTGCCATATTCACTGTTCCACGTGAGTAGTTGAAAATTGAAAGAAACCTCTGGATTGGTACCAATATGAATTCATGGCTTTCAATAACACTTTTATCACTGTCTTTGATCAGTCTACTTGTCTTTGAACTACTCCCAATTGTACTTCCTTTTTATCTTCAACTCAAACTTTCTCCCAAACCTTACTCCCAGCACAAGAGTGTGCCCATTTCACTAGTCTTTCAATCTATTTCCTTATTTTTAACTTATAAGCATGGTTGTATCTTATCTTACAAAGAGACCCTCTATATTTCTCTCTTTCATCCACCCCCGGCTAAAATCTTTTGTCTCTTCTCCACTCCCATAAACTCATCTTATTCCATTATGCTCTTCTTTCTCTAAATCAAAAAAGAAAATCATATACTCTTGCTCAGAATGCCTAAAAATTTAATGTAACATCCTTCATTAACAGGGGATCCCACTAATTTTTGTTTATTTGCTTATTGTCTTACTCTCAGGAACTAGTTAAAATCACTTTGCTTCTCTACTTTTTTACATATTTAGCTTAGTGTGTATGTTACTGATTTTTTTTATAGGACAATGTTTTTCAACCAAGAATACTAAATTAGAACTTCTGTTGGTGATTCCCAAATATGCATGTTTTTTAAATGTAACCCAAGCAATACTAATATACAATTTTTTAACAATGAACAACTGCTTTAGATGCTCTCAATATAAAAAGTAAGACATTAAAAGTTACTACATATTTTACAAGAAAACAAATAATTAAATAACTTTCATTTTAATAGATCACACAAGGGAAAGGATAAAGAATTTCAGTTATGGTTGCCTGTTGTTTCCATGATGAAACTGGATGCATCTGAGAAACAAGGACAGTACCTTATATCTTGCTATCAATCATTCACTTGGAGGTAAGGGAGGGTGGAATGAACTTGGGATTCAAACAGACCTTGAACCCATCCTACTCTAGATATTTATCTTTCAAAAAGTTACTTAACCATCCTGAGTCTCAGTTTTCTCACTTGTGAAATGGGATAGTAATAGTACCGACCTCACTGAGTTGTTGTAAAAATTAAATGAGGTAATATACGCAAAGAATTTAGCAAAGTCTCTGACATATTGTAAATGCTCAAAAAAGTAGCTACTTGTTGTCTTGCCCTTAGTACTCACACTATGCACTTGAATTGTTCATGTTTCTTAGATTTTCACTTCAAAAAAACTTACCAACTTTTGTGTAGCACTTTACAGCCTAGTAAGCATTTTAACTTACGTTATTACAATTAATCCTTGCAAAACTCCATAAGTTAGGCATATTATATATATTTTGCAAGTTACAAAAATCCACAGATGGGCAATTTAGGTTACATGGGAAACATGGACATGAGATGATATAGTAGATTAATAGGAATTCCATAGATTGGTAGGGAAGAGTGCGAAAAGATGAGGATTGAAAAGTAATCTACTTGAAACTACAAATAATATTGTTATCTAAAACCATGGTTAGTGCTGATATAGATGTACACAATCATTTTGCTTCTGAGTTGCCTCCAGAACCATAAATGGACTGGACAGAATAACATAAATGCTTACCAAATTAATCTAAATCCCTAGGTTTCCTTCTAACATGCATAAGTATTTCTGGGACTTTCCTAATGATACAGTAATAGTATATTTATTAATAGAATTAATGTCATGATATATGTAGAATATTGATAAATGAACATCTCATCTGCATATTTCTTTTTGCTTGATTTTAGACTCAATCTAATCTTATGTCTCTCACAAAAGTCACACTTTCAGTTCATTTGATCATCATGGGCTTTCTTGATTTTTTTTTACTTTTTACCAACAGGTGTTTGTTTCTTTCCACCCAGCTGAGATATGATTACTATGGAAGAGCTGCTGGACGCTGTGCTCCTAGAGACTATATTTTCTTCCTCTCCTTTGGATTTCATCCAAAGTCAATTTTGTTTGATCTGCCTGCTGCTGTTCTACAAGTGACATCTGTTCAAATTTATACTCTTTATCATGGCTGACATGTTGTTTGCGTGTGTGTTTACCTCAAGCCTACTTCCAACTGTATCTTGCCAATAATTTGTGATTTCTTCCTTCATTCCATTACAGGTTGATAGGCATTGTGTTTGTTCATGCAACCTGACTTATATACTTTATTTTTGGTCTCCTGTACTACCTGCAATTATGCCTTGAAAGAAGCCAGAACTTATTTGACAGGAAAATATAGATTAGTGAATTCAGTGAGAAGCAAAATAATTTTCCTGCTTGCTCACCTTCAGGTACCACCAAAATATGATGCAGTAATTAGGCAACTTGACTTGCATGAAACCCAGAAGATATATATCAAGGAACTTATTATATACTGCCTTTAGGGTGTGTGGGGAGAAATATATAAGAAAGAATGCTCAAGATCAATTTTTAAAGGGTCCCTGACAAAGATTGAGAGTGAACAGAATAAAAATGTTTTCCCATAGTAATTATGCAAAACTGTAATTTTAGCTATCAAATTCAGTGCAATTGAATCAAAGTCAATTCATTTAAGGAAATTCTTTAAAATTAAATCTATTTTTAATTTTTATTATATTTTCCCATTACCATGTATCCCCCTTACACTTGCTTCTATCTCCACTCATCCCCTCCCCTCCACAATCACCACACTGTTGTCCATGAGTCCTTTTCCTTTTTTGAATATAAAAATAAAGGTGAGAAAAAAGTAGACATTATTATTCCCTATATATTGTAGTAGTTAAAAACAAGATTAAGGTAATATAGAAAGTGGCAGCATGAAGGTAAATTATTTACATTCTGAAAGGTGAATTCATTTTGAATACTGATTTTAAGAACATCAAAGAATGCATTATGGATTTGTCAGATCACATGTAAGACCAAATAATAACAATTAGAGCAGAAACATGTTAAAAAGCACAATAGATACACAGAGTAAATGCAGATAACAGAAGGAGCACATCTGAGAATAAGAAATAGCAGAGTCAGGCAGACCAGTGAAGAATAATATGGGTGAAAAGCCAGCATGGTAAAAAATACTGATGTTATTTCTTAAGAAAACCTAAATGATTATTGAGTACCTCTTGTATTGAATTTCTAATAAGTCTAGAAAATATTCTGATATTTCATTGACTTCTTTAACATCCCCCAGGGAAGAATGCTAGCCAAAGTAAGATGGGTAAGCAATTTTTTTTAGATTTTTTAAAATTTATTTATCTTCATAGGGGCAGGGAAGGAGAGAGGGAGAGAAATATCGATTATGGTTGCCTCTCATGCATTCCCTGCTGGGAACTGTCCTGCAACCTAGGCATGTGCCCTGACTGGGAATCGAACTGCGATCCTTTGGTTCACAGGCCTGCACTCAATCCATTGAGCTACACCAGCCAGGGCCTGCAATTTTTACCTACAGTAAAATAGTTCCAACTGTCTACCCAAGAAACATTTATATTCTCTACACATTCTTTTCCCAGGTTCCAGATGCAGATATCTATTTCACTGGTTGTCTATGTAAAATATAAGAAGAGATGCCTTTCTGATTACAAATGCATCAAAACCATTGTTCTTTTGATTGTGGGGATTGCAAGAATAAAAGGAGAAAAATTAATGCCCCTTTCAGTTTCCAGCAGCTGTACTATTTCTTTTTTCCATTCAATGCTTTTCCTGTGCCATGTAGTCTAATTTATTTTTTCACTTAAGCAGCTGGGGTTAGGTACTGATAATATGACCACACTTTCAGCAATAGCAGTGAACAATCATGACACTTGGAATAATTTCACTGCTGCTGGGCATCTTCGCTGCATATTTTCAGGTATCACATTAGTCAAATTTTTCTTTATTGAATAACTGTGGCAGGTAAGGGATTTCAAAACCTAGTTCTCTTCAATTACTTGGGAAGTATGAAAATTAGTAGCAGAGAGGTATAAATTACATTACCTTGAAGACAGGTAGGTTAATAGAAAAAGAAACCAGATTTCAGCAGTGTAATGTTTAACTCAAGTGCAGGTTAAGAGGAAATTAATGCCTACAGTGGATACTTATTTTAGAACAAACACATAACAATGGAGCTGATTGATTTCCATAAATTCTTGGGAAATGTCTTCATTTTTATATGGTTAAAACATAAATTTCATAACACCTGATGTAGTAAGTCAGCCACTTTCTAGGGGGAGAAAAGCTACTATATTTGAAATGGTCAATGAAAGTATTTTAATGCTATTTTAAATTAAATTTATTAGCGTGACATTGGTTAATAAAATTACATAGGTTCCAAGTGTACAATTCTATAATACATCATGTGTATATTGCATTGTGTGTTTACCAAATCTCCTTCCATCCCCATATATTTGCCCCCCTTTACCATTTACTATACCCCAGCCCTTTTCCCTCTGGCAACCTCCATACTGTTGTCTGTGTCTATGAGATTTTGTTTGTGTGTTTGTCTTGTTTGTTATTTGTTGCTTTCAGTTTTATATCCTACATATGAGTAAAATCATCTGGTTCTTGACTCTGTCTGATTTATACCTTTCCACTGGGTATGTATCCGAAAAAAATTGAAAACATTTATTTGCAAGGATATGTGCACCCTTATGTTCATTGCAGCATTATTCAAGGTGGCCAAGACATGGAGACAACCAACATGTCTTTCAATAGAGGATTGAATAAAGAAGTGATACATATACAATACACTACTACTCAGCCATAAGAAAAGATAAAATACTGTGATTTGTGACAATGTGGATGGATCTTGAGAATATCATGCTAAATGAAATAAGTCACACAGAGAAGTCAAGAACCGTACAACTGAATGCTATTTCAACCTAGTAAATTGCTTTATTATTTAAGGAATACGGCAAATGAAGCCCTTGTTAAAGAATTGAGATTATTCTTCATATGGATGATTAATTAACATGTAGAAAACCATATTGTCCACATACCATACGTAAGAGGCTTAGGTGTGTACCCAAATAATAGCATGGCCAGACACCTCCTTAATTTTAAAATATTTTAATTAAATAAGTACATATTGTTAAAAAGAAGTATAATATCTTAGACAATGACATACATTGTTCCTTGTTCTATCTCTGTCAGTGGTCTCCAAGAGGGGCATTTCTTTTTGAGAGTGTAATTACTGCACATAATGTCAACCTAAAGCTTAAAGGTGTTTTCAAAATCTCCTGCTCTTCCCTTTAATAAACTATTATGGATTTTTATTCAAATATTTAAAACATGCTTGACACTTTTTTGCATTTAGATACTTTTAGTTCATTATGACTTTTTGAATTAATTTATTTATTTTCATGGTATTTTTCCATTCTTTATTCCCCTATACCCTCTTCCACCTCCACTCACCCCCACTCCTCCAGCCCCCCAATCACCACACTGTTGTTTGTGTCCATAAGTGCTTTCTTTTTTTTCCTTTTTGCTCAGTATATTTAGAGATTTTCCAAGCAATTAATTAATTAAAAGAAGTCCTAATAAACACCTATAATAATTATACCAAACTTTCTGAATCATACTGATAATGCCTATGATAAGTTGATAAATTGTTCATATAATTACATACCAAATACAATTTTCTATGTATGTATCATTTTAAATATTAAAATAAAAATGGAGTTGTTTGGTTATATCAGTTATTCACAAAGACTACTTCATAGATCCGTGGGAATGTTAGATTAATTTAGATTGATCTAGATGTTAGAGTACTTTATTTTCCCATGGTATTAGATTAGATTTTGGTTTACTCTTGAGCTGATATGTAATAAGTAGTCATTGTATATGTGACTTCAATTTTTTCTCATGAAGAAAACATTTGCAAAGATGTTTAAAACTTGATTTCACACAGGCTACTGTGCAGATTAAACTATCTTTTGATGTAAAAAGGTAATCTCTTTAATTTTCTTCAAGAGCAATAATTATAGATATTCTTATATCATTTTTCTTTTCAAGCATTACTCCTTTCCTCACTTGAAAAATAATAAAGCACTTTTGCATACTGGCAACAATGACATTCAAAAGCAAAATAATTCCATTATATCTTCTTACGAGTGTGGTGAAAGACATTTAACAAACTGGAAATGTAATCTTTTTGAGGATTTTCCTTCTGCTGCTGAATAATATATGCTCCTGGAGTAAGTATAAATTACAAATTTGACCCCTTTTAAAAATTTTGACAGTATAAAAATATGGCACATTCAATATAATATTGAGTGTACAATATATATTTTATATAGAACACAATGTCTGAAAAAATGAACTATGTAGACTATGGAAATATTTGCCTGAAATTAAAATATTTGAATTTCTTAGCATTTATTTTTATGGAATTTGACAAAACTTAATACATTCCTTGGAGTAGTTTTAAGTTCAAAATCCTTGTTAAATAAGAGTAAGTCTAATTATACTCCTCAAATTTTTAAAAATATTTAATGAATATTGCTCTTTTAATACATAAATGTTAGGAGGATTAGGAATTTAATGTTACTTGTTCAGTAGTGTATTTGAATTTAGAAAGTCAATGAATTACTCATTTTTTTCCACTATGACTTTCTCATTTTCTCACTACCATTCTACACACAGAAAAATGTCACATTTTTGCCTACTATGGTTTTTGTAAGAATAGTTACAATATATTTTAGCTTTATCTCAGAATCAAAGGAAATTTGAGAAAGCTGTCCAAGTGAGAAATTGCTTTCTAATAAGTTTGCTGCTGATTTTTAATATTAAAATGAATCTATCTTCTACTCTACTGATAAAACTTTGATCAGAGTGTAGTACTTGAACTCTCAATAGTTAACAAAACAATTGTATAACCCCACTATATGGGAAATACAAGTTCACTTACACTTCTTAATAATCCAAAAGAGCTTATTATACTGAGCACTGGGTGGAATCTGGAACTTTTGTTTTTATGTCCCCTTATTTGACACAGATGTGACACATTGTAAACTTATACTACCTTGTTTTTTTCTTTTTCAATGAATGATGTACAGTAAAGTATACTAATATTATCCACAAAATTTGAAATTTAAATATGTTAACACAACATATGTTGCTATTTAACTTGTGAGAGATCCAGGGTTACATTTTTAAGAAAGCTTAACAGAATGTTAAAAATGTGTTTTATATGAATGACATTGAACTAAAATCTTATTTTACATATACTAAGAATGATTACCAGGGGAAAGCAGCATTGCTAAGTGGATTAAACATTCTGAGGCTGAGACCTCAAGAGTAAAACCATGAGTCTGTATTTGGGTGAAGCCACCAGACTTTACTTTCTTTATTTTTCTTTCTCAACAAATGGTTTTCTTGTCCAGTTATAAAGTTCAAGTTGTTTCCCTAAGGCAGTGCTCTTGAGATCAACTCCCATGAAAGATGATCTCTAGTTCAATTCCAATGAAGACCTCAGCCAACCTCAAATATTGAACAATCCAAAATGGCAGCAAACTAGGTTGAAGCTACACTTACATTCCCCCAGGACAAAATAGGAATTATAATTTAATTACAAAACAATCATCCTGAAAAACCAACTGAAGACTAGCTAAAGAGAAGTTTTACAAACAAAGATTTATAGAGGAAGTCACATCAAGACTGGTGCTTTTTTTCTTGGTCAAAACACTTCCTCCAGAGCAGCATCAGCCTGCAGGAAAGCAATAGCCCCACACTCTGGACTCCATCTTGTCCCACACTGTGGAGCTTATGCCCAGCTAAGGAGTACAACTACAGACTCTTTCCATGACTGAGCTTAACAGGCATTCAGCAGTCAAAGGCAAGCAGAGGCAGATCTTAGGGTTTGTTGGGACTTTGCTGACCTGCCCCTAGGCCTAAGACTGGTAAAAAATGGTGTTGTTGTGCAACTTGGTCCTTTCTGCACGCACCCAGGCCTAGCAGAGGTAGCTACAAACTATAGATAACTTGTAGCTCCAAACAGATTACCAAGAGCCAGTAACAGGCAGTTTCTTACATTGCCCCACACTGGAGTCCCTCCCAAGAGGCCCAGAACACACTCAGTGGCCAGCTTCAGATAACATCAGAGCAGGATCCAATGAGCTTCACAAGAAACATATCCAAAGGGAAAACTCAGCAGGCACCAAAACCTACAAGTCAAATTCTGCTTTGTGTGGTCAGTGTCTGCATAGAAACTTGCATGCCACGGTCAGGGTTGAACATCACAGTCAGCCAGCCTGAGGACTGATGCCATGCCTGAAGCGGCCAATAGCAGTCAAAACTCAATTACAATAAAAGGGTCCTCAGAACCCACACAAGGGACTTTCCTGCAGCACCCAGCTCAGGTGGGAATGAAAACTCTACCAGTGGGCTCCATAGGACATCTATTATACAAGGCCATCCCACAAAGACTAGGAATCATAGGAGATTTACCTAATATATAGAAACAGGCCCAAAATGAAGGAACAGGAGAAATATCTAAAAAAAAGAGCTAAATGAAATTGGAAGCAAGCAATTTATCAGATATGCACTTCAAAGTAATAGTTAAAAAGATGTTCAACAACAAGAAAAAGACACAGAAACCATACAAAGACCAATTAAAAATAAAGTATATAATATTTGAAATGAAGAATATACTGGAAGTAATAAACAGTGTGTAAGATAAAGCTGAGGGTTGAATTAGAGATTTGGAAGACAAGGTAGAAAATAACACCCAAACAGAGCAACAACAACAACTAAAATAACAATATACAAGGCTAGATTAAGGGATCTTTAGGACAACATGAGGATAACAAAATCCACATTGTAAAGGTACTGGAAAAAGAGAGAGAGCAAGGAATCAAGAATCTATTTGAAAAAAATGACAGAAAACTTCCCTAACCTGGTAAAAAATAAATAAAATAAAATAAAATAAAAAGACACACAAGCCCAGGAAGTGCAGGTCCTGAACAAGATAGACCCGAAGAAGCCCACACCAAGGCACTTCATAATTAAAATGGTAAAGGTTAAAGACAAAGAGAGAATCTTAAAAGCCAAAAGAGAAAGACAGTTCGTTACCTACAGGGGAGATCCCATAAGACTATCAGCTAATTCTTAAAAGAAACATTTAAGGCCATAATACATTAGCATGAAATATTCAAAGTGTTGTAAAGCAAAGACTTACAAACAACATTAATTTACCCAGCAAGGCTACTGTTTAAAATTGAAGGACAAATAAAAAGCTTCTCAGACAAGAAAAAGCTGAGGAGTTTGTTACCGCCAAATTAATACTATAAGAAAAATTACAGGGCCTGTGAAGAAGAAGAAGGAGAAAGAATATGAAGGAGGAGGAGGGGGAGAAGAAGGAAAAGAAGGAGAAGAAGAAGGAGAAGAAAGGAGAAGGAGAGGGAGAGGGAGAAGAAAGAGAGGAACAGAGTTAAAGGAATAAAATGGCAATATATACCTGTCAATGGTCAATATACATATACATGGCCTAAATACTACAAATAAAAGGAATAGAGTAGTTTAATGGATAAGAAAACAAGATCCATATATATGCCATCTACAAAAGACCCATCTTAGAACAAAAGATACACACAGACAAAAGGAAAACAATGGTAAAAGATATTCCATTCAAATGGAAAGGGGAAAAAAGCTGGAGTAGCAATACTTATACAGGACAAAATAGACTTTAAAATCATGGCTATAGTAAGAGACAAATAAGGACACTACATAATGAAAAAGGAAGCAATCCAACAAGAGGATACAACCTTGTAAACATGTACACATCCATCACAGAAGCAGCTAAATATATAAAGCAAATCTGGATGTAGATGAAGGAAGATATTTACAGTAATACAGCCACAGTAGAAGATTTTAACAGCATATTGACATCAATGGATAGACCTTCCAGACAATTTTGTGACAAAATAAATGGCATCCTTAAATGACACACTAGATTAGATGGATTTATTTGATATATTCAGACTATTTTATAAAAAAGCAGCAGTATATACATACTTTTCCAGTGTACCTGGAACATTTTCTGGGACAAGTCCCATGTTGGACACAAAACAAGTTGCAACAAATTTAAGAAGATTGACATGACAGCATGGATGGAACTGGAGACCATGTTATGTTAAGCTAAATAAGCCAGGCAGTGAAGTCACCTATAAGTGGAACCTAATCAAAAAAACAAACAAGTGAGCAAAATAGAACCAGTGACATGGAAATAAGAACAAACTGGCAATAACCCAGGGGAGGGGGAGAAGGATAATGGGGCAAAAAGAGAAAGGGTCATCAAGGAACATGTATAAAGGACCCATGGGCAAAGACAACAGGAGGGAGGAGGATTGAATGTGGGAAGTAGGGGTGGGTAGAGTGAGGGTGAATAATGCAGGAAAATGGGGACAACTATAACTGAACAACAATAAAATAGAAAAAAAACAAAGGAGATTGAAATCATAACAAGCACCTTCTCTGACTGAACAATCATTCATAATATAAAAACTGAAAAACACACAAATACATGGAGGCTAAACAACATGTTACTAAACAATGAATGGGCTAACAATGAGATGAAGGAAGGAATCAAAAGATACCTTGAAACATGAAAATGAGAACACCACTCAATATTTATGGAACACAGCAAAAGCAGTCTTAAGAGCATTATAGCATAGTATTAGCATAGCCTATAACATAGGCCTACCTAAGAAAGAAGAAAAATCTGAAATAAACAATCTAACTTTACACTTAAAGGAACTTGAAAAAAAATAACAAACAAAGCATAAATGAAATAGAAGGAAGGAAATAATAAGGATAAGAACAGAAATAAACAAAATATCATCTAAAAACAATGCTAAAGTTCAATGAATCCAAGAGCTGGTTCTTTGAAAAGATAAAGAAGATTGACAAATCTTTAACCTGTCTCATCAAGAAGAAAAGAGAGAAGACCCAAGTAAATGAAATGAGAAATGAAAGAGGAGAGTAAACCAAAGAAATAGAAAGGGTTGTAAGAAAATGTTATGAACAACTCTATGTCAATGAACAATCAGGGAAAAATGTATAATTGCTAGAATCATACATTCTTCCAAAACTGAATTGGACAATCTGAATAGAGAAACTACAACCAATGAATTTGAAGCAATAATCAATCAAACATCTCCAAAGAAACAAATTCTGAACCAGAGGAGTCACAGAAGAATTTTAGCAAATATTCAAAGAACTAACACCTATCCTTCTCAAACTATTCCAAAAAAACTTCCAGAGGAGGGAAAACTCCCAAGCTCATTTTATTAAGCCAAAATTATCCTAATTTCAAAACCAGATAAAGACATTACAAAGAAACAAAATTATAGGCTGATATTCCTAATGGATATAGATACTAAATTTCTCAACAAAATATTGGCAAACCAGTTCAGCAATGCAATAAAAAGATCATACACCATGTTTAATTGAGATTTAATCTGGGGATGCAAGTCTAGTATAATATCCATAAATAATATATGTGATACATTACATAAACAGAATAAATAATAACCACATGGTCATATCAATCAATAGGTGCATAAATAACATTTAATCAAATCCAGCATCCATTTATGATAAAATCTCTCAGCAAAGTGGGGATAGAGAAGACATATCTCAAAGTAATAAAGGCCGTATATAAGAAAGCTACAGGCAATATCATACTTAATGGGCAAAAATTTCATGTGTTGCCAATAAAATTGGGAACAAGACAGGGATGTCTGCTTTCACCACTTTCAGTCAACATAGTACTAGAAGACCTAGCCACAACAATCAGATGAATGGAAGAAATATAAGGTATTGCAATTGGAAAGGGAAAATTAAAACTGTCATTATTTGCAGATGGCACAATATTTTACCTACAAAACCCTAAGGCCTCCACCAAAAAAGCTTCTAGAACTGATAAATGAATTCAGCAAGCAGAAGGATACAAAGTTCATATGCAGAAATTAGTTGCATTTCATATGCCAATAATGAACCAGAAGAAAGGAAAATTAAGAAAACAATCCTATTCACAAATACTTCAAAAAGAATTAAATACCTAGGAATAAATCTAACCAAGGATGTAAAAGATCTGTACTTGGAAAATGTTAAGACACTGAAGAAAGAAATTAAAGAAGATAAAAATAAGTGTTCAAGGATAGGAAGCATTACCATCATTAAAATGCCCATACTACCCAAAGCAATCTGTAGCTTCAAGAGAATTTCTGTCAAGATACCAATGCCGTAATTCACGGAACTAGAACAAATATTGCAAAACTTACATGGAACCATAAAACATGCAAAATAGCAACAATGATCTTAAGAAAAAAAGGACAAAAAAGGAATACTGTTACTTGATACCCAGCTACGCTATAAAACCATAGAAATCAAAGCAGCATTGTATTGGCATAAAAACAAACATAGATCAATGGAACAGAATAGAGAGCTCAGAAGTAAACCCCTGCCTTTGCAGTCAATTAATATTTGACAAAGGAGGCAAAAACATGCAATGAGGTAAATATAGTGCATTTAATAAATGTTTTTGAGAATAGTGGACAGATATGTTTTTTAAAAAAAGAAACTAGACCATTTTCTTACAACACACAAAAATCTAAACTCAAAATGCATTAATGACCTAAATGTTAGACTCAAAATCATGGAAATTCCAGAAGAAAACATATGCAGTAAAATGTCAGACATTTCTCATAGCAATATTTTTTTCTGAGATATCCCCTCAGGTAAGAGAAATAAAAGAAAAATAAACAAGTGCGACTATATCAAACTAAAAAGTTTTGCACAGCAAATAAACCATCACCAACAAAAACCATTGATTGAGAGAACATATTTGCCAATATTTCCGATAAGGAATTAAGCCTAAAATTTTAAGGAATTCATGTAACTCAACACACAAAACAAGTCTAATTAAAAAATGGGCAGAACACTTCTCCAAAAAAGATATACAGATGGCCAATAGACATAAAACAACACTCAGCATCACTAATAATTAGAGAAATGCAAATTAAATCCACAGTGACATGCCACATCACATTTTTCAGAATGGTTAGCATTAACAAATCAATAAACAAGCGCTGGTGAGGATGTGGAGAAAAGGGAACCCTTTTGCATTGTTGGTGGGAATGCAGACTGGTGCAGCCACTGTGAAAAGCAGTATGGAATTACTTGAAATATTTAAAATCTGAACTACCTTTTGACCCAGAGATTCCATGTCTATGAATTTATCTAAAGAAATCAGAAACACTAATTCAAAAGAATATATGCATCCTAATGTTCATCGCAGCATTATTTATTTATAATAGCCAAGATTTGGAAGCAGCCCAAGTGTCCATCAATAGATGAGTGGATAAGAAAGCTGTGGTTCACTTATGCAGTGGAATACTACTAGACTGTAAAAAAAGAAGGGAATCTTACACTGGGCAACAGTATGGATGGATCTGGAGAACATTGTGCTAAGTAAAATAAGCAGTCCGAGAAAGACAAGTGACATATGATTTCACTAATATGAGGAATCTAATGAACAAAGTGAAATAACAGGCAAAATAATGACTGACTCATAGAGAACGGGTTGACAGGTGTGAGGGGGTAGGGTACTGGATATAGTGGTAGAGAAATTGAGCAAAAAAGAAGAGAAAAAAACTCATGGACATGGACAACAGTGCTGTAGTCAGGGGAAGAGAGGTGTAGGCAAGTGGCGGAAGGTAAAGGGGGCTTAAATAGTGATGGACAGGGACTTGACTTGGAATGGTAAGCATACAATACTGTGTAAAGATGACAACTTGTAGAATTGTGCACCTGAAATCTGTACAATTTTATTAACCAGTGCTATCCCAAATAAGTCAATAAAAATAAAAAGTAAACTACACTCCACAGATGAGTGAAAAAAAAAGAAAAGAAAACTAGTATTTTTTTAATAATGACCTACATTTTTCCCTTTTCTTTTATAAGAAATTTTGTACTTTGAGCTTGGTGGTCACAATAATAATACATAAATCTTCAAAATACTTCAGTTCAGATTATTTTCAAATAGTGTTTTGTTTTCTGAAAGACAGAAGCCAGACATATAGGTATGCACAATCTGAGGAGCACAGAAGTAGAAAACAAGGAGAAAGGGGAGAAATTACAGCATTATAAAAGAAAAGATATCTTTGAGTACAATTTGGCTGGGGAAAGTCCTGAACATTCCTATATATTTATTTGTAAAAGTTCATTAACTGTCTCAGTTACTTGTATTTTAATATATATTTTTAAAATTTAATACAGATATAACTTTACAGAAATAATATAGTGTTGTATAGAGAGTTCCATATAATTCAAACCATTTCTATTATTATTAATATTTTATACTGTTATAGTACATTTTTCACATGCAATTAATCAATATTGCTATATTATCAATAACTAATGTATATAATTCAATCATATTTTCCTCTTTTTCCTCTATTGTCCTTTTTCTCTTCCTGGGTTCCATCCAGGATATGAAATTACCACACTTAGTAGTTGTATTTCCTGGGGCTCTTATTCTCTTTGACAACTTCTCAGTTTTTCCATGATTTATGACCTTAACAGTCCTGAGAAATACTGGTCAGGTGCCTTTTGAAATGCCTCACAATTTGCATTTGTTGTTTTTCCTTCAATTAGACTGGGGTTGTGGTTTTGGGGAAAAAAGACCACTGAAGTACAGAGTCATGCTCATCACATTATATAAAAGGACATACTATTGATTTGATTCACTACTGTTGATACTGATCTTGATCACCTGGCTGAGATAGTTTTAATCAGCTTTTTCCACTGTAAATTAACTTTCTTTTCTTTCTCCTTTTCAATTGTGTAATCTTTAGGTGGAAGTCATTACTCTTAGCAAACAATTAAGGATGGAAAAGATATATTTCACTTAAGTGTAGACTATATAACTTATTTGAAATTCTTCTTTGGGAGAGTTTACAATTTTCCTTTAGTCATTTATTTATTCATTTATTCCTGTCACTATACACTCATGCTCTTCCTTCTACACATTGAGTTAAAATTCAAAAATATTTATTCATTTTGTCAAATTATTCCAGCTTTGGACATTGGAAGGTCTTTCAGGTGGCTTATGTAGCCCTTTGTCACACCCCCATTTTTTTTGTTTTCTAGTTTAAGAATTTTTAATTATATTTTATTGATTATGCTATTACAGTTGTCCCATTTTCCCCCTTCATTACCCTCCACCCTGCACATCCCCTCCCACCCACATTCCCCCCTTTAGTTCATGTCCATGTGTCATAAGTTCTTTAGCTTCTACTTTTCCCACACTATTCTTGCCCTCCCCTTGTCTATTTTCTACCCACCATCTACGCTACTTATTCTCTACCTTTTCCCCCTCTCCCCTCCTCCCACTCCCCTGTTGCTAACCTTCCATGTGATCTCCATTTCTGTGTTTCTGCTCCTGGTCTAGCTGTTGGCTTAGTTTGCTTTTGTTTTAGGTGTGGTTGTTAATATCTGTGAGTTTGCTGTCTTTTTACTGTCCTATTTTTATCTTCTTTTTCTTAGATAAGTCCCTTTAACATTTCATATAATAAGAGCTTGGTGATGATGAACTCCTTGAACTTGACCTTATTGGAGAAGCACTTTATCCGCCCTTCCATTCTAAATGAAAGCTTTGCTGGATACAGCAATCTTGGATGTAAGTCCTTGACTTTCATGACTTGGAATACTTCTTTCCAGCCCCTTCTTGCCTGCAAGGTCTCTTTTGAGAAATCAGCTGACAGTCTGATGGGAACTCCTTTGTAGGTGACTGTCCCCTTATCCCTTGCTGCTTCTAGAATTCTCTCCTTCATTTTAATCTTGGCTAATGTCATTATGATGTGTCTTGGTGTGTTCCTGCTTGCATCCACCTTCATTGGGATTCTCTGAGATTCCCAGACTTCCTGGAAGTCTATTTCCTTTGCCAGATTGGGGAAGTTCTCCTTTATTATTTGTTCAAATAAGTTTTCCACTTCTTGCTCTTCCTCTTCTCCTTCTGGTACCCCTATAATTCGGATGTTGGAATGTTTAAAGATGTCCTGGAAGTTCTTAAGCCTTTCCTCATTTTTTGAATTCTTGTTTCTTCCTTCTTTTCTGTTCGGTTGTTTCTATCTTCCTTCTGGTCCACTCCGTTGATTTGAGTTCCAGTTTTCCTACCATCTCTATTGGTTCCCTGTGCATTTTTCTTCATTTCACTTATTGTAGCCTTCATTTGATCATCTTATTTGCAACCAAAATCAACCAATTCTGTGAGCTTCCTAATCACTATTTCTTTGAACTGTGCATCTGACAGGTTGGCTACCAGTGCTTTCAACTGTGCATCTGATAGGTTGGCTATCTCTTGGTCACTTAGATGAATTAGCTCTGGGGCTTTGATCTGTTCTCCCATTTGAGCCATTTTTGGTTTGTTTGGTTTTTTTTTTTTTTTTTTTTGGTCTAGTCAGGGCTGTTACGTAGTGAGGGGCGGAGCCTTAGGTGTTCACAAGGGTGGGGCAACCCAGTTGCTGGGTCGTGATGCTGAATGTGGGGGCAGGGTCCGAGAGGGAACAATGGCACTTGCTCCACTCTCTCTCTCAAATTCCAGTCCCTTCATCCACTTTCCCCAAGCAAATTTGGCCCTTCTAGTGCTGACCTCCATGTGGGTGGGCCTGTGCATGCTCCAGGACCCCGTGGATTTCCTCAATGAACTCTCCTGGGAGGCTTGGACTCCCTCCTGGCACCTCAACCCCCACAAGTATTTTCAATTGCTGCCTCCAGGCTTCATTTCCTGGCACTGGGGCCCTGCGTCTCACAGTCTGTCTTGCTGACGGTTTTCACCTGGTTTATCTGTGCACAAATGTGTGTCCACAGTCAGCTGCCTTGTGCGCCCTGCTTAGTCTGCTCTTTGCCTCCTCGTGTTCAGCAACCACTGCCTGTGTGCCTGGGGTGTGTCAACCGCTGACTGCACGCCCAGGACCACCAGCCACCGCCTTCTCCTTCCTCAACCCCTCTCTGCTGGCTGCGGACTCCGCCCCTCTTACCGGTCTGGGTGAATTGTTGTCGGATTTCCATTCAATTCAATTTTCTATCTGTTCTGGATGGGTTTTTTTGGTTCTATATTTTTGTTGTCCTTAATCTTGGTTGTGAGAGGAGACACAGTGTGTCCACCTATGCCTCCATCTTGGCCAGAAGTCCAAGACTTTTTTTTTTTTTTAACTTTCTGGCTCTAAGAGATGTTCCACGTTAATCAAGTGTATTTTATGTCCAATTTCTAAAATCAGCCATTTTTCCATGAAATGCTGAAGAATGGCATTAGAAGCCAGAATCTGGGTGCTAGGTATTCTCATTGCTACCTGGGTATCCAAGGTCCTAAGCCCAGATCCAAGGAAATATCTGTATGTATACTAATCTTTGTGTATGTATTTAAATAATCTATATCTCTATTAAGTTAAATATGTGTTCATACTGATGTCTCCCACTCAAATTCATTGTTACGTTGGTCATACTAGTCTACTTCACTTCCTTGTCTATAAACTCACACTCCAACAGTGGGAAACATGGCTCTTCCAATCCACTATCCAATTACTTAATTGTTCAGTTCCAGTATACATGCACAGTGATTTTGGAATTTTTAACTTGTACCATGTGGAGAACAATTTCAACAATAAGAGTACAATGGTTATATGCATTTCACAATCTCTATAGTTTTGCTTTGCAGAAAGTCATATCATGTAATCATATATAATATAGCTTTTAAAGAATGACTTTTTTACATAGCAAGGTATGTTTGATTTATCCATGTTTTTTCATGCCTTGGTGGCTCATTTCTTTTAATTATTGAATAATACTCCCATGTATAGATGTATATAGTGTGCTTATTTGTTCAGTAATTGAAAGACATCTGGGTTGCTACCAGTTTTGCAATTATGAGTAAAGCTGCTATAAACATTTTCATGAAACTTTTGTGTAGACAAGTTTTTTTTTTTAAATCAGTTGGGTAAATGATCATTTGTAAAGACTATGCTTAGTCATGTAAAAATTGCCAAACTATGTTCCAAAGTGGCTATACCATTCAATGTTACCAACAGAAATTTGTCTTTGTCCATGTGTCCTTTAAACATGTTCTTTGATGACCCCTTCCCCCATTTTTCCCCATTATCCTGCTCTCCCCTCCCCTCTGGTTACTGTCAGTGTGTTCTTTATTTCAATGTCTCTGGTTATATTTTGCTTGCTTGCACAAACCACAAATTTATAATCTTAATAAAGTTCAACATCATTTTTCTGTATAATGCTTTTGTATTTTATATGAAAAATTCATCACCAAAGACAGGGTCATGTCTATTTTCCTCTATGCTTGGTTAAGTTTTATAGTTTTGCATTTTGTATTTATCTCTGTGGTCTATTTTAATTTAATATGTATGATAGCTATGAAGTTAATTTATAATTCTTTTTATTGTTTACACATTTCTAATAGTTTCAGCTCCCTTTGTTGAAAACACTCATTTCTTCATTGAATTTTCTTTACTCTTTTGTCAAAGATCAGTTGACTATATGTGTTTTGGTCTATTTGGGGGAAAACCTATTCTGTTCCATTAATCTATGTTTCTATTATTTGACCAAATACCACACTGTCTGGATGACTGTGGCTTTATAGCCCATCTTTAAATTAAGTACTGAGTATTCCTATTTTGCTTTATTTCAGTATTTCACTGGCTGTTCTATATAGTTTGTCTTTTCATATAAATATTAGAATCAGTTTGTCAACATCTATAAAACTGATTGCTGGCATTGTGATTGAGGTATCATTTAGTGTATAGATCAAGTTGGGAAAAATTGACACAATATCAAGTCTTCTAATACGAATATTACTCTTTTATTAGATCTTCTCTGATTTCTCTTATCAAATTTTAGGTAATTTTCCACATAGAGATCATGACCATACTCTCATATATTTATACACATGTTCTTTGAAATTTTAAATTTCAGCACTTCATTGAAAGTAAATAGTAAAACAATTGACTTTAGTTTCTGAATCTTGTGTCCTTCCAACTTGCTATACTCACTTATTAGTTCCAGGACTTTTTAACTGTTGATTATTTGGGATATTGTACATAGACAATTACATCATATGTGAATAAAGATTGTTTTATTTCTTTCCAGTCTGAAAACATTTTATTTTACTTCTTTATTGCACTAGTTAGGACTTCAACTACAATGTTGAATACAAGTGGTCAAAGAGAACATCATTGCTTTGTCCCCAATCTTAAAGAGAAAGTATTCAGACTAGTAAGTATGCTACTTGAATGCTTTTGTCCTGTTGTAAACTTGAGAAAGTTCCTTTCCATTCTTAATTTGCTGAGAGGTTTCTTTTTAATCATGAATAGTTGTTGGATTTTGTCAAATATTTTTTCTGCATCAATTGTTATAATCACATGATTAGTATTCCTTAGTTTTTAACTTAGTAGATTATATTCATTTTTTACTTTTAAACAAGCTTTGCACAAGTGAAATCAATCCTATTTTACTATGGCATATCCTTCTCTTTATATATTGTTGGATTCATTCTGCTATATTCTGTTGGGAATTTGTACATCTATGTTCATGGGAAATATTGGTCTACAGTTTTTTACTTGTAAAATCTTTATCAGTTTTTTGTGTTAGTGTAATGCTAGCTTCAAAGAATGAATTCATAAATTTTCCTACAGCTTCTTGTGTTTGGAAGAGGTTGTGGAGACTTCATATAATTTTTTCTTAAATGGTAGAATTCAATGGTAAGCCACAGGAAAGTTATCATTTCATTTTTGGAAAATTATTAATCATTTATTCATTTTTTATTTATATAAAGCAACATCTATTTCTACTTGTATGAATTGTGGTATTTTGTGTCATTCAAGAAATTAGTCCATTTCACCTGAAATATCAAAGTTGTGTTTATGCAATTGCTCATAGTATTCTTTTATTATCCTTAAGTCCTTGTCATCAGCAGCAGTGACTGTCTTTTATTTCTGACATTATATTTGTGACTTCCTTTTTTACTTGTAATTTTTCTTGTGATAAAATACATATAACAAAATTATCCAATTTAACATTTCTAGTGTACAATTTAGTAACATTAATTCAATTTAACAATGTTTACAACCATCACCACAATCTATTTCTAAAGCACTCCTAATTGATACTATGTAGCCATAAGAAATAACCTCCTGTATCCTCCTTACCTCAGTCCCTAGTAACCTATAATCTACCTTCTGTCTATATGAATTTGCCTATACTATATATTTGATATGTGAGTCATAAATTATTTGTCCTTTTGCATCTGGTTTATTTCACTTAGCATAATGCTTTCAAGGTTAACCCATGATGTAGCATGTTCTAGAATATTGCTGTTTATGTATGAAGAATATTCAATTGTGTAAATATATCACAATTTGGTTATCTGTTCATCTGCTAGACAATTGGATAACTTCTACCTTTTGACTATTGTGAATAGGGCTGCTATGAACATTGGTGCACAAGTTTTTCTTTGAGTTCTTTTTTCAATTCTTTTGAATATATACACTCTTTTGGAATTGCTCTCACATGAAAATTTCATAGTTAGCTTTATGAGAAACTGCCAAATTATTTTCTATAGTGAATTCAGCATTTTACATTCCTACCTACAGTACATAAAGGTTCCAATTTTGCCACATTCTCACAAACACTTATTTTTATTATAACTATCCTAGTAAATGTGAAGCAGTATGTCATGATGCCTTTGATTTGCAGTTACCTAATGACTAGGGAGTTTGAACATGGCCATAGACTTAATGTTTATGTTTCCCACAAAATTCATATGCTAAATATGTAATCCCCAATATGATGGAATTTGAAAGTAGGGACCTATGGGAGGTTGTTGGGTCATGACAGCACAGCCCTCATGAATGGAATTAATGGCCCCATAAAAGAGACCCCAGAAAGCTCCTATACCCTTTTTACCATGTGAGGCACAGCAGAAAGACAACTGTCTATGGACCAGAAAGCATGCCACTACTAGACATTGAACTTGCCAGTGCCCTGACCTTGACTTTCCAGCCTCCAGAACCATGAGAAACACATTTCTGCTGCTAACGACCTAAGCAGTTCATAGCATTTTTTAGCAGTCTAAACTAACACAAACATTATTTCATGTATTTCTTGACCAATTCCATATCCTCTTTGGAAAAAATATCTATTCAAGTCATTTTCCCTTTTTTTTATTGGGTCAACTTTTGTTATTGAGTTGTAGGGTTTTTATATATATTCTGGATACATATATTTGTGAATACTTTCTCTTATTCTCTAGGTTGTTTTTACACTTTCTTGATAGTGTCTTTGATGAACAAGCTTTTAATTTTGATGCAGTCCATGTTATCTATTTTTTCATTATTTTCTTGTGCTTTTGTTGTTATGTCTAAGAATAAATTACCAAATGAAGATTAACTGCTATGTTCCCTTCTGAGATGTTTATGGGTTTTTTATTATTATACTTAGATCATCAATCCATTTTGAATTAATTCTGTGTGTTAGTGGTCCAATTTAATACTTTTACATGTGGAAATCCAGTTGCCCCAGCTTATTTATTTATTTATTTATTTATTTGTATATTTCATTGATCATGCTATTACAGTTGTCCCATTTTCCCCCCTTCACTCCCCTCCACCCTGCACACCCTCTCCCAACCACATTCCTCCCACTTTAGCTCATGTCCATGTGTCACATTTATAAGTTCTTGGCTTCTACATTTCCCACACTATTCTTATTCTCCCCCTGTCTATTTTCTACCTACCATCTATGATACTTATTCTCTGTACATTTTCCCTCTCTCTGCTCTTCCCAGTCCCCTGTTGATAACTCTCCAAGTGTTCTCCAGCTCTGTGGTTCTGCTCCTGTTCTAGCTGTTTGCTTTGATTATTTTTGTTTTAGGTTCAGTTGTTAATTATTGTAAGTTGGCTGTCACTTTACTGTAAATGTTTTTTTACCTTCTTTTTCCTAGATAAGTCCCTTTAACATTTCATATAATAAGAGCTTGGTGATGATGAACTCCTTTAACTTGACCTTATCTGAGAAACACTTTATCTGCCCTTCCATTCTAAATGAAAGCTTTGCTGGATAGAGCAATCTTGAATGCAGGTCCTTGCCTTTCATGACTTGGAATACTTCTTTCCAGCCCCTTCTTGCCTGCAAGGTCTCTTGAGAAATCAGCTGACAATGTTAAGGGAACTCCTTGGTAGGTGACTGTCCCCTTATCCCTTGCTGTTTCAAGAATTCTCTCCTTCATTTTAATCTTGGCTAATGTCATTATGACGTGCCTTGGTGTGTCCCTCCTTGGGTCCAACTTCTTTGGAATTCTCTGAGCTTCCTGGACTTCCTGGAAGTCTATTTCCTTTGCCAGATTAGGGAAGTTCTCCTTTATTATTTGTTCAAATATGTTTTCCACTTGTTGTTCTTCCTCTTCTCCTTCTGGTACTCCTATAATTTGGATGTTGGAATGTTTAAAGATGTCCTGGAGGTTCCTAAGCCTCTCCTCATTTTTTGAAATCTTGTTTCTTCATTCTTTTCTGATTGGATGTTTCGTTCTTCCTTCTGGTCCCCTCCATTGATTTGAGTCCCAGTTTACTTCCCATAACTATTAGTTCCCTGTACATTTTCCTTTATTTCACTTAGCATAGCCTTCATTTTTTTCATTAATTTGTGACCAAATTCAACCAATTCTGTGAGCATCCTGATTACCAGTGTTTTGAACTGTGCATTTGATAGATTGGCCATCTCTTAGTCACTTAATTCTATTTTTTTCTGAAGGTTTGATCTGTTCTTTTGTTTGGGCCATTTTTTTGTCTTGTCACTCCTGTTAAGTAGTGAGGGGTGGAGCTTTATGTGTTCACCCAGGTAGGTCAACCCAGTCACTGGGTTGTGATGCTGTATGCAGGGAGGGGTCCCAGAGGGAACAATGGCACTTGTTCTGCTCTCTGCCAGATTTCAGTCACTTCCCCAGCTTCCCCTAAGCAAATTGGGCCCTTCTGTTGCTGATTCCCATGTGGGTGGGCTTGTGTACATCCTGGGACCCTGTGGGTCTCTCCATTGAACTCTCTTGTGAGGCTGGGAGTCTCTCCTGGCACCCCAACCCCCACAGGTGTTTTCAATTGGTGTTTTGAGGCTTTATGTCTCTGCACTAGGGCCCTGGGTTGAGCAGTCTGTCTCACTCCCCAGTTTCGAGCATGAATGTGGGACCACCTGGCCCACCAGACACCTTGCATGCCACGCCCCTCCACAATCCCCCACCTTGCTGGGTCTGCCAACTGCCACTTTGCATGACCAGGGTCTGCCAGCTGCCCTGCTGCGACCCTCTCTGACTGGGGTCCCCGACACTGCCCCTCCTACAGGTCTGGATGAATATGTCTACTTTAACTCCTTGGTTGTTGGATTTCCATACACTTCAATTTTCTGTGAGTACTGGTTTGTTTTTTGTTTGTTTGTTTTTAAATAGTTGTTGTCCTTGTTTTGGTTGTGCAAGGAGGCACAGTGTGTCTACCTATGCCTGCATCTTGGCTGGAAGGCCATCCTCATTTATTTATTTAAGAGACTGCTCTTTTTTTCTTGAACTTCCAACCATGTTCAAAACACCATTGGATATCAATGTATGGTTTATTTCCAGAGGCTCATACTTATGCTATTGAGGTCTATGTCTATCCTTATACTAGTAACACACTATTTTGATTACTGTAGACATATAGTAAGATTTGAGATCAGTCAATGTGTGTTCTCAGTTTTTTCTTTCTTTTTCAAAATTGTTTTGGCTATTTGGGACCCTTGACAATTTCATTTTAAAGTTTTAAAGGTATTAGGTTGAATTTGTAGATCACTTTGGAGAATGATGATATTTTAACAGTGCTGTCTTCTTACCCATGAACATGGCATAACTTTCCATTTATTTATGTCTTCTTTGATTTTCTTCAGGGATGTTTTATCATTTTTAGTAAACACTCTTTCCCATCCTTGCTTAAATCTCTATCTTTTAATTGTTATATTTAGATTATTTATAGTTAAAATAATTATTGATTAATTTCAATTGTTATGAACAATTTTTGTAGCTCTTCTATAGATTGCCAGAGGCTTCTTTTCTTCTTTCCCTGGTTTCAATTGAGCTTTTATGTGATTAGAAATAATGTCCTTACTTGGCATATTAATTATTTTTCTTTCTAAAAAGTTAGGTGTTGCCCTACAGTTTACTATACATATTATTAATTAATCTAAGTCCACCTTTAATTGCAGGAAACTTATAACAACAAAATTTTATTTCTTTCCTCCCTTTTTTATGATATTGTTCCTGTTTACTTTGATTTTCCCTGACCAATACTCACCTGATATATCATTACTATTATTATTTCAACATTTGATTTTTAAATAAGGAATGTGAAAAAATGTTTATTTTACCTTCATTTGTTCTTTCTCAAATGCTCTTTTTTTTAAATGTTGATCCAAGTCTCACTTATATAATTTTCTTTCTTCCTGAAAAAAAGCTTTTAACAATTTCCTGAAAGGCATTTCTGCTTGCAATGAGTCCCTGCATTTTTGTTGGCTTGACAAAGTAATTTCTTTTCACTTCTTTAAAAAATTATTACACTTGTTTTATTTTTTTAATGTTTACTTAAATATGTTTGATATATACTATATTGGTTATATTAGTTTCAGGTGTACAATATAGAGATTCAGCATATTTATAACTTACAGTGTGCTCTACCTATTAATTCTAGTAATCATCTGTCAGCATGCAAATTTATCACAATATTATAGACTGTATTCTCCTTCCCCTTTTCACTCACTCCCTTTCAGTAACCATTCCATTGGCCTGTGTTTCTATGAGTCCGCTCTTGTTTTGTTTTTTCATTCATTTTGTTTTCTTTATATTTCACATATAAGTGAAACCATACAGTATTTACCATTCTCCGCCTGACTTATTTCACTTAACATATCACATTCTAGATCCATGCATGTTGTCACAAATGTCAAGACTTCATTCTCTTTATTGCTATTGCATTGTGTGGTGACACATCTTGTCATCTTATTTATAAATGATAATTTCTAAAAATATAGAATTTTAGTTTGATGGAGTTATTTTTTCTTTTAACAATTTAAATATTTCATTTTGTTATCTATTTTGCTGGCATGGTTTCTGATAATTCTGCTCTAATCTTCATCTTTGTTCTTTCATAGATATTTTTTTTTTACCTCTGGATTTTTGCAAGATTTTGTACCTCTTTGGATTCTGCAGTTTGAATATGATATGTCTAAGTGAGTTTTTATTTTGCTTTGTTTGGTATTTATTCTCCCTATTCTTATTTGACCTTCCTCCATCTGTAGTTTCATTTTCTATCATTAATTTTAAAAAGTTCTATACTATTGTTTTTACAAATACCTTTTTTTGGTGGACATGCTATTTATTACTTAAATACTTTTTATGCTCTTTTCTTTTTCTTCTATTTTTATTTCTATTAAACATATTACATGTCTCAAAATTTCCCCCCAAATCTGGGATGTTCTGGGATTTTAAATTTCATTTTATTCCTTTTACTATTTGCATTTCCATTTGGGAAGTTTCTATAGATATGGCCCCAAGCTCACTGACTCTTTCTTTGGCTGCAGTTTACTGGTAAACTGTATCAATGTAATTTTTTTAACTTCTGGTGTTGTTGTTTTCTAAAAATTCCCCTTTATTCTGTCTTTCCTCTTACTCATCTGTTCTTGCCAATTGGCTCCTTTTTCTAAAAGAGTTCTTAAAAAAGAACTTGCAGTCATTTCTAATTCCCTTCTGATAACTTCAAAATACCTATAATACCTGAATGTTGGTTTGTCTCTTCAAATTGTGTTCTCCCTTGCCTCTGGATTTGCTTGTAAATTTTTGTTAAAAGCTGGACATCATGTATTGGGTAAAAAGACTTCCAGTGTGAGATTTTATGGGAAGCTGGGAAAAGGTTTGTTTGATATTTGTTGTAACTATAGGTGTCAGAGACTTCAAATTCCCTCTAATGTCCTTATTTCTCCCCTATGACTTTGAGTTTTCCTGACTACGTCTCAGAGAACATGTGGTTTGCAGCTCTTTCATCTATGATTCACCACTATTATACCAGAGTTCTGTTCATGTGTGGCAGAGTGCAGGTACCACTGTCAGTTTATTTTAAATATATAGAATGAAAATAACAATACTAGCTACCTGATAGAGTAGTTGTAAGAATTAAATGAGAATTATGTGTAGTGTACATTAATAGAATCTGGCACAGTGAAAGGTCTTGAATGTTACATATTGTTATTATTGTTATCACCATGAAAATTACTATTTGTATGGTGGGAACACTGCATCTGATAAACATGATGAGAACCCTCTTTTGCCATATTAAGAGACAGCTTTTTGAAGTTGATAAATGTATTGGACAAGGAAGAATTTTGGATATTTTCTGATTATGTGTATAGCTGTGATTACATTGAATATTATACTTTATGGACTATATTTGGTCAGATTTACTCTTTTATTCTTAATTGTCTTTCTTGGTTCATTATTCTTTTCTTCTTTCCTTCTTTTATTATTTGTCTGTCAAGTATTTATTGACTTTCTAGTATGTACCAGCATTAAGGCAAGATGCTATGCTACAGCCTGAGAGTACAGTGAATAAAATATAACTCCCATTTCTGTGAAGTTCATATCTGAGGGGAATGTTAGATCAGAAGACAAAAATAAGAATATAATGCCATGAATATTACCAAAGGCACTGTAAAATGCCATAGGATATACCTAAAGGAAAACTGATCATGCATAGCTTACTTAAGAAAAGCCTTCCCAGAGCATGAAGTAAATGGGAACAGCAAGAGGTATGAAGGACTATTTGGGGTGTGTGTGTGTGTGTGTGTGTGTGTGTGTTTGTGTACACGTGCCTCAGAAACAGAAGTTTAGAATACCCGTGAGGAAAGGGAATTTTAAAGTCAAAGCTGATTCAAGTTTTCTAGTTTGGATAAATGGGCAGAGTATGAGTTAGGGAGGAATGGGAAAGAGATTAATGAAGACAAGTTGAGAGAAAACACAATTGCATAGTGAACGCCTGAACACAGGGTAAGAACTTGTGATCTCAAATCCACATGCTGCAAAAGCACTAGAAATTGCAGAAGTTGAAAATCTGTAAATACGTACAAATCTTGAAAATTATAAAAGCAAAAAAACATAAATGATTGAAAATCCACCTCCCCATCAGCCATTAGAATCATGGTCATTCCATTAGACCTCTTAACCCATTTTTATTTTAAACCTTTAGAAAAAAATAATAGCACAACACTCCCTTTTGATTTTCAGAAAGCATTTCAGGCTACTATTTGAAAATGTATTGCTGAATCTAATTACCACTCATGCTTTAATATGTGTTTTTTTTCCAATACACTTTACAGAACAAATACCTTTACCCCCCACCCCAAGTAAAGCAAATCATTATATGGCAAGTGGCACTTCAATTACATAACGCAATAAAAAATAGTATCAACTATCTAGAGAGGAAATTGATCCTCAGCACTATTATGTTGTCACATACTTCCAGTTTACTACTTTTTTAGTGACCAATCACTGAATGTAAACTACCTTCAGGAAAGTACTGGTACTGTCTTTATGCATTGCACTGTTTCCTTTCTGTGTTGAGTTTAGCCTTTTGAGAGTAAAGGTAGTCCCATTCATGTTTTTGTCATATCTTCCTAAGTAGAGAAGAAATTGGAGCAGAAAGCTTTAATAACTTTACATACAATAAGGAAACTAGGCAGAGGCAGAGCATAAAAATAATCTAAAATTTAGCACTTTAAGTGGTAAAAGCTTGAAAATGACTAAGATGTTATAGCTTAATAACATCTTTTAGAATCATATTTTGCACTGAAGAAGAAGGAGGAGGAGGAGAATGGAAAATGCAACTTGTGATTTGCAATACAGTATATTCCTCTTCTGAGGATAATCTGCTACTTGTTCATTAATACATACAGCTTGCTCAGAAGCAAGTCCAGGTTTAAATGAGCATTTGCAGATGATTGCAATTCTAATTTATAGTAAGTGAGGTTAGTGATTAAAACTGATTTTGTTTGGTACTATATGGTTGTGTGAACCATCTTCAGATATTCAAATCTAACTATCAAAAAAGTTTAGAAAAAGAAAATTATTATTTTAATTATAAAAAATATTATAAGCAACTTAAAAGCAAGTGCAATGTTTTAAAATTTTGTTTGCTTTTTTGTGTGTTTTACTGATAGGAAGTATTTGAGGACAAGTAATAAATAAAATCCAAATTAAAATGTTCTCAGCCAAATATTTCTATTTTTTATTTTTGTAAACACAGTAAACATTTCGTGTGAAACTTGAAAATAAAAGCAATTCCAACAATTCCAGTTCCTCTGCTCTGATGTCATCATAGTTCAAATTTGTCCTTCCAATGTTATCATGACCTTAGACTAAGTGGAGGCAGGAGGCAAAGAAATAAGGAAAAATAAATATAAACTATTAGAATCATTAGGAAGGTAGGATTAAAGCAGCATAGCCACTGCATTGAAAAGATTCCTACCTCATTTACTGGATAAATCCATGCTTTTGATATGGAGTCTAATTGAGTTCTGTTTATATATTTAGGGACTACAATGCAATACTATTCAAAACCTTAGAGACAAGTAAATAGTGTTTCCTTGGAGAGGCAAACTGCAAAATCAGCACCTAATGGATCAGAACTGAGATAAGCAAAGTCACCTAAAGGAGAAAGAAATTGGCTGTCAGACCTTTAAGACCAGATTTTTTAGTGTTCTAAATATAAATTAACAAAGTAGCAACTTGTTTTTTTCTTCTGTTCTTATGTTCAGTCCCAAATAGTCATCCATTGGGAATTGACAGTAGCTGGTCTCTTCTAATGAGGGACACATTCAACATAGCCCTTCCTCAAATAAAATAGAAACAAACAGATTTGTCTTTCTGCATCAATAGGGATAATATTGTGAAAATTAGTCTTTTTTTCTTTTTATTTTTTTACATAGGCCATAACTGAACTAAAGAATGAAAAACAGCTTTAAGTGTGATCAGCTTGTTGTCTTCAGATAAGAATCAAATTTTAAGGGTGAAGATACAAAAATCCTAGGTAATAATAATTATTATTAATATACATGTTTATGCATTGTATCCTTTTATTGATCTTATAAGATAATCACTGTTACCAGACCCATTTACAAAATGGGAACTGAAGAAGATAGAGGTTAAGTTTCTCAATGTAGCATAGCTTTTGAATGATATAAACAGGATTTGAAATGAGGAATTCTGGCTATAGAGTTTGATGGAAATAACATGTTAAGGTCTTGTAGTGTCCAAGGATATGAAGGTCTAGAAGTACCATTGGAAATAAGGACAATACCAAATCTTCCTGTTTGTCTTAAGAGAATCAGCAGACATCTTTGGACTAGATAGCCAGAAAAAAGTGTCAGTGTCAGTAGTGATCACAATTTTAATTAAGTCAAAGAGGTTTAAACAGGTTAAAGAAGTATGTTGATTATTAAACAATGTTGTCAGCAGCAAAATGGGGGCTCGAAGGCACACAGAATAAGGTCCTAAGTAAAAGAGTTAGGGGCTCAAATGAAACAATAAATAAGTAGTATTGAGCTGAATTAAGAGAACTACTAACTAGTTTATATTCAACCACATAACTAGATTTGTCAGCATTTCAGTTTTTTAATTTGATGCATAGGATTGTAGATAGTTTCATATCACATTGAATTACCTCTCTATGTTTATGCTGAGAAGTATGTTTAAATATATTTGCAACTATGAGGTAGTACCTTTGTGAATAAGTTCCTTATGGCCCAGAAAGATTTATTTCTGCAGTTTTCATATATATAATTAGAAAGCAGCCATAAGAATATGATTTTCATGTTAATTTATTTTAATTATTATTTTAATTACCTTTATTTCTAAAATTATAATAAACTAAAATTAATTTTAGTAGAGGAAGCATAAAATCAAATATAGGGTTGATGTCTTTCAAAATTTGCTTAAAAGTTTCCTTCATGTTTGCTAATAATTAGACTTCAAGAATATGAATTTGCTTGATATCCTTTTGAAGGTAGCACCAGTCAACCCACAGCAATGTTTTGATCCTTATCATTGTAACATGGAATAAAATAAGTATAATTTATATGTTTATGTTCATTAGTCTGTTGCATCATTTAAACTTCTGAATTCAATTAAGAACATTCAGAATGATTTAATTGGAACTAGGTATTTCAGTTTGCATTTTCTTGAAAAATCAGATCATTTCTGCATATAGATCAAATAACATCATTTATGTGATGTTTTTCAAGTACATATTTCAAGTAAACACCCCTCTGAAGTAATATAAACTGTCATAAATTATATTTCTGGAGGTTGCATAAACAATATATCATTAAATATGGGCACACAAATAAGTAAAGTGCATGGCTTATTTATGTAATTATTCAGGAAATTCAACATTGGTTTCTAGTGCAATAAAAAAGGATGTTGCCAGAGGATATAAAGCACACTGCTCCATCAGGAATGTTGCTTTAATCTGGGAGCAGCAATAGTTTAAAAACTGAAGGTTGAGTCTCTTCATACATCTGCTAGTTAAGATCATTTCCTTACTACTATTAGTTTACAGACTTTGTTGTGATTTGGAGAATTACAATGCCCACAACAGACCTTCTTAATCCTCCTCTTTTTTTCATTTTTGTCTAAACAATACCAACAATGAGTTGTGGCATTCTCTTTTACATTTCTATCTGCCATTGGAAAGTGAGAAATGAGCCAGGGAATTGGAAGTTGGATTTTTTTTTCTCCCTGATTGTTTCAAATATAGGCTATACCAGACAAAATTAGAGAATATGCAGCATTTAAGGTTTTACTATGATAAATTACTGATTGAAAACTCCTTACGCACAGATAAGTAATTTTCTCATGAAAGAGCCAAGTTAATCCTTTCTAAGTGCCAGCAAAAAATGTAAAGCACTTACTGAAAATAAACTGAGGTACTCTTTGGATCACTATGTAATCAGAACTTTGAAACTACATCAGAAGCTGCCACTACTGAAGACAAATGTCCTTTAATGATGTGATACATTCTAAGAAATGCATCTTTGGCAATTTTGTCATTGTATGAACATCATAGAGTGCACTAGTGCACTTACACGAACCTAGATGGCCTAGCCTACCTCACACCTATGCCATATGTTATAGTCTATTACTCCTACACTACAAGACTGAACAGCATGATATCTACTGAATACTGTAGGCAATTGTAACACAGTGATAAATATTTGTATGTCCGAACACAGAAATGGTACAGTAAAAATATAGAACAAACAATAAAAATGGTACACTTGTACAAGTCAGTTATGAATGGAGGTTAAAGGACTGAAGGTTGCTCTGGAAGAGTCAGTGAGTGAGTGGTGAGTGAATGTGAAGGCCAAGGACATTACTGTTCACTACTGTAGGCTTTATACACATTGTACACTTCGGCTACACTAAATTTATTTAAAAGAGCATCATACTAAGTGAAATACACCAGGCAGTAAAAGAGAAATACCATATGATCTCACCTTTAACAGGAACCTGATCAACAAAACAAACAAACAAGCATAATATAACCAAAGGCACTGAAATTGAGAACAGACTGCCACTCACCAGAGGGGAGAGGGGAGGGGATTTCAGGGGAAAAGGGGAAGGGTTTGGAGCAACAAGTATAAAGGACACATGGACAAAAACTAGGCGGGGTGGAAATGGGAGGGAGGTGGGGAGGGCTGGGGTGGTGGGCTGCGATGGGAGTTAAAGACAGAAAACTGTACAAGAACAACAATTAAAATTTAAAAAAATAAAAAGAAAAAAGAAAAATTAAAAAAGAAAAGTAAAATTAAATGGCTTTAATTAAAGAAAAATATTTTAAATTAATAATAAATTAATGTTAGCTTATTGAAACTATTTTACTTTATAAACTTTTAAATTTTGTAAAATTTTTGGTTCTCTTATAATAATGCTTATCTTAAAATATGAACACATTGTACAGCTGTACAAAAGATATTCTTTCCTTATATGCATATACTGTAGGCTTTTTTCCTAATGAAAACATGTGTTTTTTCTTTGCAAACTTTTCAAATTTTTTGTTAAAAACCAAGTCACAGCCCTAGCCAGCATGGCTCAATTGGTTGAGAGTTGTCCTACAAAGCCAGAGGTTGCTGGTTGGATTCCCGATCAGTGAACATACCTGCAGTATGTGCCTGGTTCCCAGTTAGGGTGCATGCAAGAGGCAACTGATCAATGTTTTTCTCTCATGTCAATGTTTCTCTCCCTCTCTTTCTTCCTACCTTTTCCTCTCTCTAAAATAAATAAATATATTTTTTTAAATGAAGGCACACACACTTCACCATAACCCTACAAAGGCTGAGGATCATCAATATCACTGTCTTCCACCTCCACATCTTGTCCCATTGGAAGGTATTCAGAGGCAATAATAGGCCTGAAGTTGCTATCTCCTGTGATAACAATGCCTTCTTCTAAAATACACCCTAAATAACCTCCCTGAGGCTCTCCTTAAGGAGATTTCACTTTTGTCGGAAAGTCTCTATCTGTGGTAGTTTACTTGGTTAGTTTATTTGTTTGTTTTTCATCATATATTTGCTTGTAAGCAGACAATATACCATGAACTTTTCAGTGTTGCAGTCCATGTTTTCAAACTTTTTAAAGAGATTGTTGAGGTGTGCAAAAGCTTTGGCTAAAACCTTCACTGTAAATTTTCTTGGGGTGGATGTCTTTTTCTTCTCCAGTAGTTTCCTTTTCCCTAGCTTCTTCATCAGTTATGAGTTTTTGTTCCCCTTCCAATAATTTTTAATTAGTTAGTTTCATGAGAACTACCACTAGGAACACACCTCAATGGCATCTTCATCTACACCCATTTTAAAGTTGTTTCCTATCTTAACCACAGCCTTATTGATTTTTACAACCTCCTAGTCCTTGGTAAAGCCATTAAAGTCGTGGATGACCCCTGACTGGTGTGGTTCAGATTTTTTGACATTGTCCCACAAATCAAAAGGTCATTGTTTTTCTCTCACATTGATGTTTCTTTCCCTCCCTTTCTTTCACCTTTTGCCTCTATTTAAAAATAAATTTAAATATCCTAGCTGGTGTGTCATGGATTGAATGACAGCCTGCAAACCTGGGTTCAAACCTGGGTCACTGGTTCAATTCCCAGTTAGGGCACATGCCTGTGTTGTGGGCTAGGTCCCCAGTGTGGGGAATGGAAAAGACAACTACACAATGGTGTTTCTCTCCCTCTCTTTCTCTCTCCCTTTCCCTCTCTAAAAACAAATAATAAAATATTTTTTAAAAAAATTAAAAATAATAATTTAAAGTCATGAAAGAATATCTTCAGTGCCTTCTTCCAGATGCTACCCATACTGTTGTTGGTTACATTGCCCCAAGCCCAGACATGTTCACTGATACTGTCATAGAAATTGTAATCTTTCCAGAATTGCATCAATGTCTGCTTCAATTACAACAGTAACTTGGGCATAAGTTCTCCATAAGAAGTAAGCCTTAAAAGCTTCTGTAACTTCTTGATCCATTGGCTGGATCAAACACAAGGTATTTGGAAAAAGAAACACTACTTCAATATTGTGATAAAGATTACCAATAAAAGGAAGATATTCATAGTATTATCAACATTAAGCAAAATCTTGAAATGTGTGCCTTTCTCCAGAGTATTTCTGCATTTTGCTGGCATAACAATTCAGAAGGGCATATTGGAAGAAGAGCTGGGTCATCCATGGCATCTTACTGCTCCCACAGTATACTGGTAGTGTGTGCATATTGATATTCCTGAAGGCCGTGGGGTTCTCTCTGTGCCAGATTACAAAAGGTTTCAATTTGTAGCCTTCAACATTGTCCCCAAGCCAGATTGTTACCCTGTCCTCAAAAGAATTGCAACGTGGCATTCATTTGTCCTCCTTATGTATGAAATTCCTTTCAGGCATTTATTTTCAGAATAGGGAGTGTTTATCCATATTTAATATTTGTTCCACAGTCAGCTTATCTAAAATTTCCAAAACTTCTTCAGCTTCCTTCATATCAGCACTTGCAGATTCACCACTTACTTTCACATTATGTAATGAAGAATGATTCTTGAAATTATATAAACCCATCAATATTTCTCTCTCAAATAGATGTTTCTCTACCTCTCTTTCTCCCTCCCTTGCCCTCTTTCTAAAAATAAACAAAAAATAATAATAATTTAAAGTCATGAATGATCCTCTTAACCAACTTCTTATAAATCAAAAGTGTACACTCTCTGTTGGTGAGGTTGTGGAGAAAAGGGAACCCTCATGCACTGTTGGTGGGAATGCAGACTGGTGCAGCCACTGTGGGAAACAGTATGGAGGTTCTACAAAAAAACTAAAAATAGAACTGCCTTATCACATAGGGATTTCAATTCTGAGAATATGTATATATCTAAAGAGACCTAAAACACTGATTCTTAAAAAGATATATGTACCTTTATGTTTATTGCAGCTTTATTTACAATAAATAGCTAAGTTATGAAAGCAACACAAGTGCCTATCAATACATTAGGGAATAAAATGTGGCAGTACATGTATACAATGAAATATATATGTGGCCATATATATAATAAAATATATATCATGCAAAATATGTATTATGCCCTTTTACTCAGCCATAAAAAAATTACCATTTGTGACAGCATGGATGAACCTAGATGTTACTATGCTAAGTGTAGTAAGTCATTCAAAGAAAGGCAAATACCATATAATTTTACTTACATGTAGAATGTAATGAACAATATAAATAAACAAACAAAAAATCAGAAACAGACTCATAGATACAGAGAACAGACTAGACTACTGGTTGCCAGATGGTAGGGGGTTTGGAGTACTGGGTAAAAAAGGTGAAGGGACTGAGAAATACAGATTGATAGTTACAAAATAGTGATGGGGATGCAAACTACAGCATAGAAAATAGAGTCAATAATATTACAATAACTATGTATGGTGTCATTTGGGTACTGGAAATATCAAGGGGATAACTTTGTAAAATATGTGATTGTCTAACCACAATGCTGAGTACTTGAAACTAATATAAAATAATATTGCATATGAACTATAATTTGAAAAAAATTAAAACTTAAAAGTGTAAAAAAATGTGTACTCAAAACAAATAATAAAATGTATCCTCAATACCTAAAAGGGTAACATATTTATTTGTTGTTATTATCAAGCATTAAATACTGGACATAATTGTGGTATACTTTTATACAACTGGCAGTACAGTAGGTTTGTTTACACCAGCATCACCACAAACACGTGAGTAATGTGTTGCATTGTGACATGACTGCTATTACATCACTAGGCAGTAGGAATTTTTAACCCTATTTTATTTTATTGTGTTAGTTGTATTTTATTGTTTATTTTATTACAGTTGTCTCAATTCTTATCCCTTTGCCCTGCTACTCACCCCTTCATCCCTCATGCAATCCCACACCATTGTCCAAGTCCATGGGTCATGCATATATGTTCTTTAGCAACTATATTTCCTATGCTGTACTTTGCATCCCCATAATTATATTGTAACTACCAATTTATACTTCTTAATCTCTTCACCTTTTTTACCCATCACCCAAACTACGTTCTATCTGGCAACCATCAAAACCTTCTCTGTATCTGATTCCATTTATGTTTGCTCAATTGTTTATTTTGTTTTCTACAATCAATTGTTGATAGATATGTTTTTACTGCCATTTTATTGTTCATATCTTTTATATTCATATAATTTTGATCTTCTTCATACAATACTGATTTGGTGGGGAGGAACTCCTTTAGCTTTTTCTTATCTGGGAATCTCTATCTATCCTTTGACTCTAAATTATAGCTGTGCTGGGTAATCTTGGTCATGAGTCCTTGCTTTTTATCACTTTGAATATTTCTTGCCAATTCCTTCTAGCCTGCAAAGTTTCCTTTGAGAAATAAGCTGACAGGCTTATGGGAGCAGCCTTGCAGGTAACTAACTTCTTTTCTTTTGCTGATTTTAAGATTGTTTGTCTTTAACCTTTGGCATTTCAATTATGATGTGTCTTGGTGTGGGCCTTTATGGGTTCTACTTGTTTAAAACTCTCTGTGCTTCCTAGACTTATATAATTTATTTTCTTCACAAGTTAGGGAAGTTTTCTATCATTAATTTTTTACAAATAGGTTTCAATTTCTTTCTCTCTTTCTCTGTCTGGCACCTCCATGATGCAACTGCTGGTATACTTGAAGATGTCCTGGAAGCTCCTTACACTATCCTCATTTTTTTGAATTATTTGTTCTTCTTGTTTTTCTGATTGGGAATTGTTTTGCTTCCTTATATTCCAAATTTCTGATTATGATTCTTAGCTTCATCCATTGTACTCTTGATTCCTGTAAATTGTTCTTTATTTCAATTAGTGTATCTTTCATTTCTGACTGGAACTCTCTTATGCTGTTGAAGTACCCAGTGAGTTCCTTAAGCATCCTGATAACCAGTGTTTTCAACTCTGCATCTAGTAGATTGCTTGTCTATAGGAGACCATTCTGCATGGTGTGGGCCCAGTTCCCACACAGAAACACCATTGGAAAGCAAGGTCCCATGCACAGGACCCACGCCCATGGGTAGGTTCTCCCATGGGGAATCAGGCCTGCATTGTACCTAGACTGCTATGAGACTTGCTTTTTCTAAAATGCCCTCACCCTGAATTGAGGCAGCAAGTGCTTACTGTAACTTCCTAAAGTCTGTGCTAAACCTTCCAAGTATGGAGTGTAAATGGTTCAATCACTTTTCCCCTCAGTCTGCAACATCCTTCTCTTTGAAGTAATTAGTAACATTCTTTCCTTTGTTTTCTATAAAAGGAAACCACTTAAAGTGAGCCTGTGCATAGTAAATGAGGACTGTCCTCAATGCAATGTGCCCAGAAAAAACAATAAAAGCTTGTCAGGGCAAGGGTCCGCATGCTCTCCCCTTGAGAGAGTGGCAGAGGCTCTCCAAGGTGCTCTCCTCTTGAGAGAGTGGCTGCGCCATCCCTTTTCCTCCACAGGACTTGGTAGTCATAGTCTGTGTGATTTTGTCTCATCTCATCCATAACACCATGGACCCCACAAGTGATGCGGGGTCTGCATCATTTGTCTTCATTTTACATATTTCTTTTTCTGAAGTTTTGATCTGTTCTTTCACTTGGACCATTTTTCTTTGTCTCCTCATTTTGGCAGCCTCTCTGTGTTTGTTTCTGTGTATTAGGTAGATCTGCTTTGACTCTGCCTTGGTAGTGTGGCCTAATGTAGTAGGTGTCCTGTGTGATCCAGTGGTATGCCCCCCATCACCCAAGAAGGGTACTCAAAGTGTGCCTACCATGTGGATTATGTGCATCCTCCTCTTGTAGTTGAACCTTGATTGCATGTCCAAGGTCAGCCATTGCATGTGTTCTGTTTGGGTCCAGCCAGCACAAGCTACAAAGCAGTCTGCAGATGGCTGCTACTCGTGATAGGCTTGGAGGTGCTCAGGTGAAGCCAAGCTGTGAAACAAGTCCAGCTGCTTCAACTGCCAATCCTAGGGCCACTTATTGGGATGTGTGGGTCTTGATGAGGCCAGATGCTACTTGTTTGAGAGAATTTAGGAAAACCTGAAGCATGAGCCACACAAGCCATTTATATGGAAAAGCCACAGGAAACAGCCTGGCTGGGCCTGCAAGTTGGATGTGGTGGGGCCTCAGGGAGTGAGCAAGGTGGGGACAACAGTGTCAGGTTGTTGGAGTCTCAGCCCCTACCTGCTAGCTGGCTCTTTGGAGGGAGGGCTCAAACAAGGAACAGTGGTCTCTGCCAACATTTCGCTCTGGGAGGAAGCACTCCCCAACTATTGCCCTGATGGTAGACAATTCACTTCCTCTCTGTATTTCTTTAGTGCCTTTCAAGCTGCTGTCCACACACTGGACCTCAAAAAGAGTTAGTCTGAATAAATCTCTTTGCAAGCATTTAAGAGGAACTGCCTTGGAACTCCAGTAGTTTCTGTTTTCTCCCGGCCCCTCTCCCATCTGGCAACCATCAAAATGTTCTCTGTATCTATGATTCTGTTTCTATCCCATGACTACATCCCTCCTACCAGTCTCAATGTGGTTTCTTCTCTAATTTTATAGTTGTCAGGCTTACATTCAGCTCAGTTTCTTGGGGTTCTGAATGATGGTTATTCTGTAGTTTTGTTGTAATTTTGGTGTGGTTGTGCAAGGAGGTGAGCCATGTTTAGCTATTCCACTATCTTGACCAGAAGTTTAACTCTATTTTAACCTATAGGATCACTGTTTTATATGTAGTCTGTTGTTGACTGAGATGTCATTATGTGGCACATGACTGTACCCTATTTAACTTATACTGTGTGATTTTTTTTTATGATGCAGAGTTTAGCTGCTTACAGACTTCAGTTTTATAATTTTATAATTTATAAGGAGTCTGTCTAAGGCACACACCTGTACAGTGCTTGAGCAAAGAAATTATTTTGGTACTTCTACAAAGAAACAAATATTTTCTTACATCTTATTTAAACATATGTATGATCTTTCTATCTTTGTTTGGAAAATAATATGGCATAGATTTAGGTTTTATCATGTTTCAAAAACATTCCAAAGATCACTGCATATATCTCTGAAGACTATGGCTTATCATACACAAGTGTTTTTTCTATTTATATTCAAAATGAAATAGTAAAATAAGTATCAATTAATAAAGGTCAAGTAATTTGGCCATTGTAGAAATGATGTATTATAATATTGAATGAGTGAAGATTCCATGAGCAGAAATTCAATTTGTTTACCACTACTTCAAAATTTCAGGTCAGTCATGCCACTATCTATGTCAGAATTATTTTTGAGATTGTATAATGATGGCTAAAGATAACCACAGAACCTTGAGTTTTCACAAATATAAAACTAAAACATATTTGATAGAGAATTTTTAATATCAATCCTAGAAGAGTAAAATAGTAAAATCCTGCATTTCAAGTGAATCTAAGTAATTTAGCATCTATTTGTATTAAAAGAATAGAAGTTACTAAAAGGCCAGGGTTACGTCATACATTTTGTATTCACCAAAGAAACTAGTAAAGAGTAACTGAATTTTAAACAAGAATGTTCTACAAGGAAAGCTAAAAGTTTACTGCATTGAAAATATAACTACCACCAGTGGGGAGAGGGGAGGGAATTTCAGGGGCAAAGGGGAAGAGTTTGGAGCAACAAGTATAAAAGACACATGGACAAAAACTAGCGGGGGTGGAAATGGGAGGGGGGTGGGGAGGGCTGGGGCGGTGGGCTGGAATGGGAGCAAAAGACAGAAAACTGTACAAGAACAACAATTAAAATAAATTTAAAAAAAGACAAGAGGCATTATGTGCCCGTTACTGGAGGCAGGTATGAAGGAGAGGCTGTGTTTCTTCACACAGAGGTCTGTGCAGGGCCAAAAAAAAAAGAAAAAAAAGAAAAAAAAAGAAAATATAACTACCTTATGACCAAGCAAGCCCACTTCTGAGTATTTATCCAAAGAAATAGCTAACATAAGGAAACAACTCAAGTGCCCATCAATAGATAAGTGAATAAAGAAGCTGTGGTACATATATACAATGGAATGTTATATGGTCATTAAAAAAATGAAATTTTACCATTTGTGACAACATGGATAGACCTAAAGGGTATTATGCTAAATGAAATAAGTCAGTCAGAGAAGACAAATACCATATGACTTCACTTGTTTGTGGGATTTAAAGAACAATATAAACAATCAAACAAAAATAAAACAGACTCATAGATACAGAGAACAGACTGATGGTTGCCAGATGGATAGAAGGGTGGGCAAATAGGTGTAAATGTGAATGGATTGAGAAGCACAGATTAGTAATTACAACATAGTCATGGGCATGTAAAACAGATCATAAGAAATATAGTCAATAATATTGCAATAACTATATATGGTAACAAGTGGATGTTAGACATGAAGAATATCACTTCTTAAATTATATAAATGTCTAACCACTATTCTATACATCTGACACTAATATAAAATAATATTGAATGTCAAATATAATTGAAAAAAATTTACTGCACATAAGATCACATATTTCACTTACTTTATACCATATCGTAAGTGCCATGCTGCACTAAAGTGAGGACAGCTAAGTTTTGGAGAGAGTAAGTATCCTTTTAGCACTCAGTATAGTCAAAATGTCAGGCATAGTTCAAGATGGAATGGTATCATTGAAGTCAGCTTTTAATTAGCAGTAAAATTTTCCCTCTCACACTAATAAGTCATATTCAACTAAGACAAGGTGTCCCATGAATTGTATGTGTGCTGTTCAAAAGGTGATATTCCAGGAAGTCTTCTTATTTTATTTCATTCACGAAAGTTTCATTGATGTGTACTACTGGTGGCTGAATAACAAAATTTGGAATAAACCTTGTATGTGCGTGTATGTGTAGAAAGAAGTGAGAAAGACAGAAAAGGAGGGCATTTTTCAGGCAAACAATTTATTACAATATTAGCTTGTATAATGATAAAATGTCTTATATCTCTTTAACATATGTTTTCTGTTCTATTTTTACAACTTTTGAGTAGTAAAAATAGAATGAATTAAAAGAAATTATTATGAAACAACTTTAAAGACTTGACACATACAAAAATTGTTTCATATACTTCCTTATGTAGACAAAGTTGTTGAAACTACAGTTGAAGAACTTTGTTAATCCTAGGAAACATACATTTTCTTGTGTTCCCATATTTTTTAAAGATTTTATTTATTTATTTTTAGACAGAGAGAAAGGGAGAAAGAAAGGAAAAGAAACATCAATGTGTGGTTGCTTCTCATGTGCATCCCTCCCCACTGGAGACCTGGCCTGCAACCCGGACATGCACCCTGACTGGGAATCAAACCAGTGACCCTTTGGTTTACAGGCCAGTGCTCAATCCACTGAGTCACATCAGCCAGGACATGCTACCATATTTTTAATAAATACATTATATACTTAAGTATACAGTTCCAATAAAGTCTGAATGCATAAATGAAATACATGGTTTACTGATACCACATTACAGTATATGATAAGTTCAATGACATTAAGCAGTGTATTCAATGTGATGCCCCTCATTAATAATGCCTAGATCAATGTATTGTGCAAAATTACAGTGGATGATGTACATTAATTCATTTTCATTGGTCTCAGTATATATATATTCATGATGTACTTCCTTGGCATGATTTACCTCTCACCCTGGAAGAAATAACTAAGTAGATGATATTGGTTTAAAGCAATAATAATATTGGAGTGATGACAGAGGTGTGACACTGTGAGAGATCCTCTTTGTCTCTCCCCTTGAATGTTCAATAGTTTGGCCCTAGCCAGTGTGGCTGAGTTGGTTGGCTATTGTCCTGCAAACCAAGATATCATCAGTTCAATTCCAGGTTAGGGCACATGCCGACATGAGTTTGGTCCCCAGTTGGAGCACATACGGGATGAAACTAATTGATGTTTCTCTCTCACATTGATATTTCTCTCCCACATTGATATTTCTCTCCCTCTCTTTCTCCCTCCCTTCCCTTGTCTTGGAAGGAAGGAAGGAAGGAAGGAAGGAAGGAAGGAAGGAAGGAAGGAAGGGGAGGGAGGAAGTGAAGAAGGAAATGAAAGAAAATTCAACACTTTGGACAGTTATCACAGCAAAGGACTCCCTGCTCAAAGCACAGGCACACCTGAGAGATCCACACATTGAAGCATCTAAAGCTGGGCAAGGAGACACAAATGGAAAAGGCAAGAAGGGCTCAGATGAGCCACAGGTGCAGCCCAGCAGCCAGGAGCTTATGGCAGGAAGGAGAGAGAAAAAAATCAGGTTGTGACTGATGCTCCCCTCATCCAGGAGGAGCAAAAAAACTCAATGGGCATTCCCACAGAAGTGGACAGCATAAGCTGTGGCTGAGACCAGAGGCCTGGGCAAGGAAACAGTACTGGGTTATAGTCACAGGTGTCCAGTGGTTGGAAATCCAGACTGAGAAACAAAGCCATGAAGCTCCACCATGGCAGAGCTGCCCAGAATGTGCTTCCCTTTGCCCTTAGAGTTTGACTGTAGAGCACATTAGCTGCAAACCAGAGAACTACTACTAAAAAAAAATCACTATATCCCCCTGAACAAAGGACAAAGAACAAATTTTCAAGGCAATCAAGGAAAAGAATTAAGTAACCTATAAAGGAGAGTATATTAGGTTATTGTTGACTTCTCAACAGAAACTCTACAAGCCAGAAGTGAATGGAACCTGATATTCAAACAACTGAAAGAGAGAAATTACAAGCCAACGATAGTATATACAAGCCAATTTTATCCTTTAAATATGAAGGAGGAATAAAGGCTTTTCCAGAAATACTGAAGCTGAGGGAATTTATCACCAGAAGACCTCCATTGAAAAAAAAATGCATGGGGTTTTTCTATCTGAAAAAATGTCACAAACATATGAGGAAGATGACCAACAAACCTACATCATAAACAGATAATTTGTGGCAACAAAAACATAATGGGAGGAGGATAAAAATCTGAATTTTCAAAAGAATATATGGAGATAAGATGTATTCAAAAGAAAAAGGACTTCTGTATACATGAAAATTTCTTTTTTATAATCTTAATGGCAACCAGATACAAATAACACAAAACTGAGACATAGAGCTTTAAAAAGGAAGAAAAAGAAGAAAGAAGTATAGAATACCACCAAACAAAAACAACATAAAAAATAATGAAGGGAAACATTAATGGACGGCACAGAGATATCAGAAAAGAAAAGATAAAGTGACTATAGAAAATCTGGTCATGTTGTGGCTTTCTTTATCAAGCACCTATACAACAGCACACAAGACAGGGTAGGGGTTGAGATTCTCAGCCAGCCAGAGGGGAGAACCCCTCCAAAACAGAACCCCTCCAACAATCAAAATGCAAATACAACAAGAGAGCCCTCGTAAACTGCATAAAGGGTATCTGTGGAGAATCTAGCTCAGGGGGTAAAGGAGACTGCACCACTGAGTCCCACAGGTCTCCTGCCACAGAAGGTCACCCCATGAAGACAGGGAGTCAAAGCAGATCAGTCTAATATGTAGAAACAAACAAAAAGAATCAGCTAAAATGGGGGGATGAAGAAAAAACAAATTGAAAGGAAAAGAGAAATCCCCAGCAAAAGAGCTAAAAGAAATTGAGTCAAGCAACTAATCAGACATAGAGTTCAAAGTAATGGTTACAAGGATGTTCAAGGAACTTAGAACTAGAAGGAACTTTATAGGAACAGCAAAGAACTCAGTGGAAATTACATCAGTATGAAAAAGACATAGAAATTGTGAATGAGAACCAAGTGGAAATGAAGAATACAAGAAGAAGAAATAAAAGGCATTCAAACTGGAAAGGACAAAGTAAAACTATCATTATCTGCAAATGACATGATTGTGTACATAGAAAACTCTGTAGGCTCTAACAAAAACTACTCAACATAATAAGTGAATTAGGCAAAGTAGCAGGAACAAAGTCAATATTCAGAAATTGATGGTGGCATATACACCCACAGTGAACTATCAGAAAGAGAAACTAAGAAAACAATACAATTAGTATAGTAACAACAAAAAAATAAAGTATCTAGGAATAAATTTAACCAAGGAGGTAAAAGACCTGTACTCAGAAAACTACAGAACACTGAAGAAAGAAATTAAGGAAGACACAAATAAATGGAAGTGTATACTGTGTTCATAGATTGGTAGAATTAACATCATTAAAATGTCCATACAACCCAGAGCAGTCTACAGATTCAACACAATTCCTATTAAAATACTAATGCCATATATCACAAATAAGGAACAAACATTCCAAAAATTTATATGGAACCATAAACGACCATGAATAGCTGCAGCAATTTTGAGAAAGAAGAGCAAAGTAGGAGAGATCACAATACCTGACACCAAACTGTATTAAAAAGCCACTGTAATCAAACAGCCTGATATGGGCATAAGAACAGACACATAGACCAATGGAACAGAATAGGGATCCCAGAAATAAGCCCACATCTTTATCGTCAATTGACAAAGGACACAAGAGCATACAATGGAATAAAGAGGTCTCTTCAATAAATGGTGTTGGGAGAAATGCACTTGTACATGCAAAGAAATAAAATGAGACCACCATCTTATATTACACACCAGAATAAACACAAAATGGATAAAAGACAAATGTAAATCATGATATCTTAAAAACAGTACAGGAAAACATAGGCAGTAAAATTTTAGATATCCTGCATAGCAATACTGTTGCCTATATATCTCTTTAGACAAGTGAAATAAAGGAAAAATAAACAAATGGGACCATATCTAATTTAAAAGCTTCTGAACAGCTAAAGAAACTATCATCATTATGAAAAGGGAGCCTACTGCATGGGAGAACATATTTGCCAATATGTTATATATATTCAAAATTATAAACTTTTATGCTGCCAACAATTCCTGGGACACATCAGTCTGTAAGTAACCAGTTGCTACTCCCATGTCCGTTAACAACTCAATAAGTTGTTTCATTTTCCCAGAGCTTCACCAGAGGTCTTTGTTCTGTGTTTTACTGTGTTGCTTTTAAGCTGTTCCATGGTATATAACCTTATCTGGGTGTGTTGTGCATTACTTACCTAAGACTGGCATACTTGGCAGAAAATAAGGGAAAAAAGAAGCACTAACATGTGGTCAAGCAGAACTTCCATGCTTTGACACTGTTGTTCCTAACTCCTAGTTTTCTCTCTTCAGTATTACCTGAAAGGGGAAATAAGATCTTAACTACTAACCAAACATTGTCACATCTGGAAAAATTCTAGAAAAAGCACCAGAACCTCACTAACAATTTTCCTACACCACTGAATTTCTCCACATTTTTCTGAATTACATGAATATATTGTATTAACTCAATTTTAGATTGATGACTATAGAAGCAAACCATTTGCAAATAACCTTCAGAAAAGAACTCTGCTTGTTTGAGAAATATAACCAGAGACATTGAAATAAAGAACAAACTGACAGTAACCAAAGAGGAGTGGGGAGAGGGGTAATGGGAGAAAATAGGAGAAGAGCCATCAAGGAACATGTATAAAGGATCCATGGACAAAGACAAAGGAGGTAGGATAGAGGGTGAGAGGCAGAAATGGGTGGCATGGGGGGAATGAGGGGGAAATGGAGACAACTGTACTTGAACAACAATAAAAAAATAAAAAGTTGAAAAAATAAAAAGAAAAATATTTCATGCAAATAAAAGAAAAGAATTCTGCTTTTAATTTGAAAAATATTAATGGATTTCTGATTTTCATTGCATATGCAAAATTCACTGTTGAACACTTCAGAACTGAGACCTTTAATGTTTTGGGGGATCACTTTTGGTACACAAAACTAGAATTTCAAAGAGAACCCATACATACTACATAGTAATAAGAGGGGAAGGAAAGTAGAAAGTAGATTTCTACTTCAGATGTCAAAGAATTTGGAGATAAAGAGATGTTTGTGAGTTCATCAAGCATTTCTTGAATATCTAGTATATGTCAGACACTCAGTTAGCTATTAGAAATGCAGATATTAATACAATACAATCCTCACTTGTTTGTGATAACTCACAATTAAATGATCAGGAGACAGATATGTAAACAGATCATGCAGTCCATCATGGCAATTAACAAAACACAGTTCCAATTAGAAACAGTTACTGAAACAGCTACCTGGAAGTGTTGAAATTCAAAAAACCCACTGAAATTCAAAGAAATTATTATGCAAAAATAATTAATACTTGATTTTTCTTAAATCATATAAGAATTATCTAGATAATAAAAGAAAATGATATGTATAAACTGTCCAGGAGTTCAAGCAATGATGAGAAGTCCAGTGTGGTTTAAGGTATGTTACCTGGTGGCCTGTGGTAGATGATATATGCCCAACGATATGTTAAAAGCAGATTGCGCGTGGCCTTAGAAGCCAAGCTAAGGAATTTAGAAACTGTCTTAAAGGCAATGAGGAATTCAAAGTAGGTGTAATTTTCAGTAAAGCATTGTTAAAATGTAGTTTATGTTTTAGAAAGATAATCAAAAGGCTTAGAGTTAAAGAAGGCCCGGAAAGGATACTGACTAGAGACAAAGACTTGTTTGCACTTAATCAATTGTTGCCTGATAAGCAAATGAAGATACTCAGTTAAATTAAATTTACACAAACAATGGATTTTCCTTATTATAAATATGTCCCATGCAATATTTTGAGATGTACTAAAAATGATTTATTACTTATCTAAAATTCAAACTTAACTTAGTATCTTATATTTTATCTGCCAACTATAATACATTCTGAGGCAAAAAGAAATAATAAGAACCTTAAGAATGGTGCTGGAGTGTACAGATTTAAGAGATACAGGAGATAGAACTGACTGGATTTAGTGACCAGCTAAATACTGACAGTTTAAGAGGGTAGAAAGAGTCCTGGGTGACTTCCGGGTTTCTAACCCAAGAGATCTATTTGGGGATGGAATAAGTTGTTGGTGTAGAAATGGAATTTAAATTTGAATGTGTTGGTTTTAAACTAAAGGAAAGATGTCCTAAGACTTTTTCTTTCCCACATTATTAGCAATAAATACTATTTATTTTATTATGAGCTGTGATGAGATACGGTTAAATGATATCTACAGAAACCCTAAGAGAAACTTGTGGTGGTAAATGCTTATAAAGGAACCATTTGCACAGTAAGGACAATTTTTCCTTAGTTTTACGTATTTTGGATGGCTTTGAGAAAGGCAATGGAGAGCATCAGCCCAGCCACTGCAAATGTATTGGTTTATTTGTTGTGTTGTTTTAATTGCCTTACTTGGAAAACACCACCACCTTAAGAATACTGTCCATATCAATTATTTTTTAAAAGTTGGTCTTGGTTCTTTGAATGCAAAACTTAGGAAGCATAGTCATAATTCTACATCTAATGGCTTTACCTAATTCAGCCTGTTTATGTTTTCTAGGGAGACTCCCAACCTCCTGTCCTTAACCATCTTTCTCAAAGTTTACCCATGGATGCTATAGAATATGATTACCTGAAATGTAAAACTTTGGAGATACCAAGAAAATATTTACAACAAATTTCATCCAATTTTATAATATAATAGGAATAACTTTTAAGCAGAGAATTGATCCTAAATTTATGAAATCCCTTGACATGTTTTATTCTGAAAAAAAATACCCTCTTGCATTTTTATTATTATTTTAAAATTTGTTGTCTATTTCCAAAACATTAGCTCAGAGCAAGTGGCTGGCAACCATTGGGCCTGTGATTTCTCCTCACTTTAAATAAGTAAGCATAAAGCCGGACATTGGACATCACTTACTGCATAGTGGAGATAAGCATTTCTAGTCACTAGTTATACAGATAATGACAGTTATATTAGATCATTAGCATTTTCAACAGGGATCTGTTGGTTCATAAACCTGAAGATTAACCAAAATGTCCATATCATATAAATGGACAGACGATTCCATTAAGGACATACTCTAGTTACACTAGTGCTTCTTATAATGAGCTTGGATCTTCATAATGCCTGTGCCCTCATTTAAATAATTAGCACAGACTTAAAGTTCATCGCTTGAACTTGAGCATTTCAACAAATACTAATTTATACACCACATTACACAGATTTATTTCTGAATGTACAATACTGGGGAAACAGTTGCTGCTTATTTTCATTTAATTAACAATGATGGATAAATGTCATGAGCAAATAAATATCAGCCGAAGGGGACCAAGTATGTTTGTTGCAGATCACCTCATTAGCTTGTTTCCAAAGTATGTTCACCAGAGTGAAAAGCAACCATGTGACTAGATGGGTGACAAAACATCTGTTGTATTAGCTCCAATAAGGCTACTGGGAGTGGGTAAGGAGAAATTGTGTTCTGATTTACTCAGGTTAACTGGAAATAGAGAGATAGTCTGTCATTTGTGGTCTTGTTCCAACCTGGCTTGCTGTTTCTCCGATAGTAATATAACAACAACAACAACAACTTAGAAGGGAAGGGTTGCCATTTAAAGTTTTGTGCTCTTTTATGAGTAAATGATTTTAATCTGTTTTGTAATGAGTGTGAATTGTATAGCTACAAATTGTGAAAAAAGCAATTGTCCCTGCTCTTGAAAAAGCATATCCAGGACTGAAAGTACTTTTTATCTCTGGAGTAAATATTTCAATAATTTTAGAAGACAGATCCTTTGTATAAATACCAGCCTACTTGTTCCAGCTATGAGTGAATAATGAAAATGAAAAGAGCTAAGCACATAGTTTTCACACTATTGTCCAAATTCACAAGTAAGGGAGACTGTATTTTGTTATTGAGAAGCATTTTAATTAGTTATTTATGCCATCATATACTACCAAGAAGTATGATTTTGCAATGGAAAAGTTGACTCATCATTAAGGTACCTTAATAATTTGACAAAGTGGAAATCACACATGCAGACATTTTTTATGTATGTGTGAGACTAAGTAAATGAATATAGTTTTAGATGGACAAAAATTACCATTACTTTTAAAAGAAGAAACTTTTCCATTTGCTGTTATGCACTGGTAAATGATACACTTAATGCTTTAAGGAGTCTATCATACCTGGCAAGGCACTATTCCTTTGAGAGACTAGACTCTGTGTTTCCAAATGATCAGAAAACATCATTGATGGAGCTTTCTTCTATTTTTCCTTTCTGGTGTCAGTATCACTCTGCCAAGATGTGGAAAACATGGAACTGGTAAATGATTTAGTAGGTAGACGGACACTATTCACTTCAATGCATTGTGAAACAAAGCTCTTATTTCCATATTTTTAGCCATACAACTAACTCTAACAGGTTATATAGGCATATCTTGTCCTCAATTGTAAGCAAAGTATACTATTATTTTATAATTTTGAAAGTGATCCCAAGAAAATTGTTATTCACTTCAGAATGTAACAATTGATTATATATCTAATACCTACAGTATGAACAAGTTTGTTTTTCAAATTTCTAAGTTATGCAATAGTAACAGTAATGCACCTTTCCTCTACCCTATACCTTTATGATTAAACAGAAACTGATGGCTTAATGCCATGCCTGCCCAACCTTTTCTATCTGTTCTTTTTCCACTCTCAGGCAGATTCTAAGCCACTTTTATAAAAATACAACTTAAAATATGTTCTTTTTATTGCATTTTTAAAAATTTTTTACTGTTGTTCAATTATAGTTGTCCCCATTTTCCCCTCATCACTACATTGTGTGTGTATTTGTGTGTCTGAATCACATTTATACTCATATGAACTAACTTTCTGATATGTTATTATTTACATTCATCCTCTTACTTTGAACTGTAAATGTTTCTTGAATTTCACCAGGGTTACCTGTATTCACAAAATAAACCAACCAGCATTCATTCAATATCTTGGGATTTATCCAGCATTAGGTTTACTGCTTGGGGGGATAAATACATCATTTTTACCATAAATGTATAACACAAAACAGACAGTAGTTGAGATTACTGAGGTCGGTTGATTCTTTAAATGGTGTCTTCAGGGTAGGTTTTATTGAGAAAGTAAATTTTAATAAAAACTTGAATTAGTAAGAAGGTCATCCTTACACTGTCTGTGAGAAGAGTATCCTAGGCAGAGAAAACAGCCCATGCAAAGACCCTTAAGGCAGAGATGTGACTGACTTATTCCAGATAGCAAGGAGACCAGTGTGCCTGGAGTGGAGTGAGTAAGGGAGAGTATCATAGGTAATGAGATCAGAGTTCACAGAGGTGAGCTTCCAGAGGGCCTTGTAAACTATTTGTCCCAGAGTTGCAAGTAATGAGGCATGAAGTATTCAGACCACATCAACTTAGATCAGTGTATTCAGAGAGAGGAAATGCCCTGATTACCGTGTACTACCTTATGATTTCTGTCCTTGGATATATGGATGAAGTCAGCTTTCTAAGAACAACATGAATTCCCAGATGACTGAAAAAGAATAATAGATGCTGCTAAAACAGTCATAAAGTATCTGCTAAATGGTTGGGAGATTTTTAAACATTTACAGGAAATTGTTTTTAAAATGTATTTAAAAATAAGGTCTCATATTTATCAAAACAAATGTTATCCATCAGCCCCAGCTTTGTGTCAACTGCAAAAATATCCTTTAGCTATAAAACTACCCTTTCAAGACAATGGTGTGGCTCTTTTCCTGATAGTCATTTCTATGCCCTCTCTAGATTCACTGACCAAATAATAATGTGCAGCTGGATAATTGAATTGTTGAATAGATGATGCTTTGTATTCTACATGTCCATAATGAAAGAAATGACCTGAATTTTTTACTACTTTCATATAATGGCAACAGATACTCAGATAATTGTGGGAGTTTTTTAACTATTAAAATATACCATCAATCCTTATTGAAAATGTAAAGCCATGGTATTTTAATTTTCTTAATAGAGAAGCTCCAGTAAACAGTAGCAAAGGGGATACAGGTCATGCACTCTGCCTTCATGTATAGCATAGTCCATTTGTAGAAAACACTAAAAAATGATGAGAAACTACTATAAAACAAAATGTATTAGATTAAGTGTTAGTAAAATAGAGGAGAATATAAGTAATGATGAGATCATAATGCCTATCTGGCTTCAAATGTGTCCCATAGATAAATGAGCTTGCTTCCTCCCACTTACAGTTCTTACTTAAAGCAGAACACATATGATTTAAGTAGTATTCAAGGAAGATGTAATTATTGATTGTGATTATTTTAACTTTGAAGACCAAAATCTTTTCTAATTAAGGGTTAAAATTACCTAATTTTGGATTCCTCCCAACAGTTGCCTGGAAATCATCACACAATTATTTAACAGGAAAGAAATGGCACTCGTGTTGACTTTTCTTCAAGGAAGACATAAATATACATCACTGCCAAGGTTGACTCTTCATGTATAACCTGCTTTATTTTGATTTATACATATGTAGTAGAAAAACAAATTAGAGTTAAAGGCCTCAGAAATCTAGGAAAGGTCAGCCAGTGCCAAATGTTAGTTCATTTGTCTTCTGCTGCATGTTTATAAATCAGAAGAAGGTCGTTAAGGCACTTAAGATGGTAAGTGGGATAAGTAATGAACAAACAAAAAGTAACAAATGATCAGTGAACTTCTTATGTAAACTTGAATAATTATATCACAACTGTCAATCCAATATATTGCTTTATTGCAGGATTATCTTTGGAAAACATGTCCCAGTGCTAAATGCCAAGTTTATGATTGTTCACACTAGATGTAGGTCATGAAACAAATGAAAATGTAGGAATTTTTTATGCACTGCATCTTTTATCTTCTTATTTATCCTCACCATGTTATAGTTTGGGCTTCATTCTGATTATAAGGTCATGGTTACTTCTAACTCATCGCTGTTCTCTTTTCTAGCTTTTATTCTTTTTGAAAAAAATGTATACATACACACATACCCCCATTCAATTGAGAGTTTGTTTGCATGGCACTTTATTCTCTAAATGACATGCCAAATATTTTAACCATTTTTCTGCTGAATTTCCTTGCATATTCAATTTTTAAAAGACCACTTCAGAAAAGTACATAGAAAGTTTATTAAATTAAATTTCTAATGTTACATTGAGCTAAAACGTGCTTGACCCACTAGTTAGGTCAAAATAATTGAACTGATTCTTTATCGAGACATAGTTTTACCAATTTTAATGTTTAAAAGAAGTTAAAATACAACAAAATGGTGCTTTTGTTCTTAATATTATAAAAATGTTTTCCTTACATTTTTACTACTTTAAAATATAATAACTATGCAAATTACATTCATATTTAAAATAGGGATATGATATTACTGATAGAAGTCTGGATAAAATGAGTACAATGAATTATTATCTTATTTTTAATTCTCCTATACTGGCTAATTTATCTTCTTTAATAACAGAGATGAGTATTCATTGTAAATTTGATAGGAGAATGCATTTTTAATAGTTGCCTCTCTGAAAATCTGGGCCCCTTTGTTTTAAAGGATTAATGTATTTCATATAAAAAGGATGTTGAAGCACAAGGATTTAACTATGTCTTATCTGAATGTAGCATTTTGGAAACTGCATTTAAACTGTTAATTTTATGCATGTGAAGAAAGACAACACACTGTGGATTTATAAATGTCTTGTGTTTATTCAACATATATCCACTGCTTATTTTAAGACAGCTGGGCTCTGATTAGAATGAGAAGGTTCTATTGGCAATTTGTTCCACTGTGAAATCTGAGAGTTACTGTCTTTTAGTAGATAATATCTCTTTTGAAATGTCTTTTCCTAGGATGGTGGGAGGGGTGGAAAGAAGAAAAGGTATGCTTTGTAACAAACCAAACAAATGTGATTAAAAATCTCTCCTGATAACAACTGTTTCTAACAAATTTAATTAACTGGTCTATAAATATAAAATGAAATATTTGAGATTGAATCAATAATCAAAAACCTCCCAACAAACAAAAGTCTAGGTCCAGATAGTTTCACTGGTGAATTTTACCAAATATTTAAAGAAAAATTAATGCTAATTCTTATCAAATTTTTCCAAAATATTGAAGAGCAGGAAAAACTTCCCAACTCATTTTACATAGCCAGCATTGTCCTGATACCTCTGGTAGGCTGACTCCAGAGTAGATGTTTCAAACTGTTATAAGATACTGATTTTTACCAAGGAAAAAATGTACAGTATACACATATTAGACTGGAAGCACTAATTAATTTTGTAGTTTCTAAGCTAGGTATGATACTAAATGCATTCTTATATATACAACTAGTTACATATTTTAATAAATTCATCTTAACTTAGAATATATTTATTTTGGACCATCTATTAAGTACAAACAACTATTAATTGAATGCTAATTTAGATCAAATAAATATGAAGTTTTAAATACACCAGATGCTTAAAAATATTGAAAATAGGTGAAAACAAACTTCCAAGGATCTGTGAAAACAACATTGACTCTGACAATAAATAGGGTCTAAAATCAGAATTTTCTACTTACTAGCTTTGTGGCATTTAATGTGGATCTTAGCCTTTCCAAGACATCCTAAATTGGTCATTGTAATAGTGCCCACCATTTTCAATGTTACATGTGTGAGAGAGTATCTGGTCATTGTTAAAGCATCACAATTACTGGTCATTGTCAATTCCCTCCTTAGAGCACTTATTAGTACAATTTATGCTTTAGTAGGCATTCTTTACCTACTTAGGCCAATTGAAATGGCTTTAGCATTTTGTTACTATTTATCTTCATACAAAAATTAATATGTCATTTATAAACAAAGATGATCATTATCTGGTACTTGACAAATGCTAAGATACCTCTCAATATTATTGAGCTCATGTAAGTTTTATATACATATAAAAGAAATTCCACATTGAAACAAACTGTTGAAAATAATATAGTCATTTAAATTAAAAGAAACAAAGAAAGAAATTATTCTCACTGTTTTATTTTTTTAATTTTTTATCCTCACTTGAGGATGTTTTTTCATTGTCTTCAGAGGGAGAAGGGAGAGAGAGAAACGTCAATTTGGGAGAGAAATGTCTATTGGTTTGCCTCTCATATGCACCTAGACCAGGGATTGGACAAGCCCAGACCAGGTATGGAATCCGCAACCCAAGTATGTTTCCTGATGGGGAATGGAGCCAGCAACGTTTTGGTTACAGGATGATGCTCCAACCAACTGAGTCACACTTGTCAAGGCTCATTCTTTTTACATTTATTTGGTTCTCTACAATAACATCCAGTGATTGCAGCACCAGCAATTACTTTAAATAATATAAACGCTGCTGATTAGATAGTTACTTGTTTTGAGGACTGAAAAAAAAAGGAAGGAGAGTGAACAAAATAGAGCACAATTTAAGAGAAGAGATATCATTATCTATGGCTACCTTGAGTTATTAAGAGAATTTTTAATATTTCCTTATTTGTATTCCTATTTATATTCTCAATGCATGTCCATAAGAAATATTTTTTCACCATTTTGTTTGACCAATGCACAGAATCAATAAACTAGGCATTTGTAGGAAAAATAAATTATTCCATAACTTACTTGGCTGGTGATTTTTAAAAAACACATACATAGTGGGCAACTTGGAATAACCTTTATATGCTAGGATGCCCCAGGCAAAACAAGCATTATGAATGGCTTTTAAGTACGATGAAGGGAATCTCATTGCATAGATAAGCTAATACAAAGAATTATACAATGAGCTGCATATATTAATACCATTCTATTTACTATGAAAATATCATATACTAACTTTAATGGTTAGCAATTATTGACACAAAAGATTTCACAAAGAGCAACACTCCAAATATTTAAATATTGTAGTATTGACTATATATTTCACTTTTTTTGAAATACATCATCTAGAAGTTTATTCCATTTTAAATGTAAAAGATCACTTTGATTCTTACATGACTGGGCTAACTTAGTGATGTTTGGACATTATATTAAGTAGAAACAATTTCAATTTCAAGAGAAGATCCAAATAACATGCTGTCATATGGTAGTCTACACAAATAACAAGGCATTTCATATTTTTTGCTGCAGTAGCTTCTTCATTGGCTTAATACAATCAAGCTGGCATTTCTATGATTCTATTGTTCTTTCCCCTAATGTGGCAAAAAAAAAAATTGCCATAGCTCCAGGCACCCTATTTATGTTCTAACCTATCCATATGTTTACTTAGCCAGAACTCTTCTATTGGCCCTTAGATACAAGTAACACTGGGATCAAAAAGGTATTTACCTTTTACCTCATATAGATCACAGGTAAGTAGGGTATAAAGGTTTGGGAAATGGCTATTGGGATCAGCTGACCTACAATTTCTGCAGAGGTAAAATTTTTAATGGAGGTCTATATTGTTCAGAGAAGTTACGTTCTCTCTGTTGGACCTGCTGTTACAATGTGGTTGATACTATGGATAACAACAACTATGCTTTCCTATTAAGTGATTCTTAGATACACTACAAGATAAATATTGTATTAAGGAGAACATTTGCTTCATTCAATTTGTAATTTATTTTTTTAAGATTTTATTGATTTATTTTAGAGAGAGGGAAAGGGAGGAAAATTGGGAAAGAAACATCAATGTGTGGTTACTTCTTGCATGCCCCTCACCAGTGACACAGCCCACAACCCAGGCATATGCCCCAACTGGGAATCCAACCAGCGACCCTTTGGTTCACAGGCCAGCACTCAATCCATCAAGCTACACCAGCCAGGGCCAATTTGTAATTTATTTTTGTTCTTGTGTTTAAATTGAGTTTCAATAAACAGCATGAGATGCTTTATGTGTGCTTGCTTTATGAATAAAGCATAATATTCTTGACTTAGTATCCTCCTTAGAATCATTGCAATTTTAGTATTATTTCAATTATAATTGATAAATTAGATGAAAACTGTGAATAAAACAGATTATGGAAGTTTTAGTAAAAAACAATTCAGTAAATTCTTAATAAAAGTACATATAAAATGCATGAAAATAGATTTTAAATCAGACCATGCCATTGCTCAAAGAAATTTAACTCATCACTAAGGTTCCCTATGCTTACAAATCTAGCTATACATTAGAAACCCCTGAGATTATCAAACAAACTTCATGGTTCTATTTCATTCAGACTGAATCAAAATAGGGATTAGAAAGAGGGTGTCAATGTATCTCTATTGTCAACAAGTCACCAGATGATTCTTATGCATTGGTTTTCAGATTTACAATAACAAGTATACAACCTAATGTCATATACCTTTTTAAAATATTATTTCTGTTACTTAGAATACAGTAAAATGAAAGTAAGAGTAATGAACAACTACTAATAAGATAGAGTGCAAGTGAATTTCATCAATAAAGTTGATTAGAAATAAAGGAAAAATTTTGTTCTGGGAAAATTGGAGCTCTAAATATTTCAAGATATATGATCTGACACACACTTGTAAGACTTAAGAGGAAAAATATTAAAAGAAACAGAAATGTACTTAAAGAAATTAAAAGTCTAGAAAGCTTTGATTTTCAGTTCATTGAAATTCAATTAGGCCACTTATCTAGGAAGAAATTTCAGTTCAAGATTCTCAAAAAGTTCAAGTTCTCCTTGAGATTCAGTGCTACACAGATACTGTTCATCAGACAGCTGAGCTTGCTGATGGGTTAATTAATCACATCAGCCAAACTGGAACACAACAGTTTAAAATTATTCAATGGAGTGTTGTCACTGCCAATGATTTCTTATTCGATGTGTTGATGGAAGATAGTTTATCATTAATGAACACTGGGCTCCAAAACTTGGTTAAGTCTTCTCTTACAGACCAAAAGGATTAAATTTCCTTCCCAAATTTCTAAATTCCCCTTCATGAGAGTCAGAAATATGTTAGTAATGAGAAACTATATAGTAACAATTTACAAATAAAATACATTTTACTTCTCCAGAATAAATTGATAATAATTTCAAAATTATTGAAATCTATTCTAAATTTGAATTATTTTCAGTGTCTTTTCCCCTACATATACTCTTATTCTTAAATAGATAACTTTCTCTTTTAATTCTACATCTTTAAAAACTTTCCTTGTTATTCTACTTAATGCAATATAGAATGTTCCTAACATTTTTAGAGACACCAGTTTACCTTGCACTCTGTGTTATAGTTTCAATGTGATTTAGTTTTAATAAAAAATGAGAAAATAAACCTTCAGTATTTAATAATCTGGAATATGCCAGCATTTATTTGTTCAGCTTGCCAAGTATAAATACTATGCTACATGGCATCATGATATGTTGTTATTTAAAATGATATAATAATATTTACTTTTACAATATTGAAAATAATGTTTAAAACTTGCCCAGCTTTGTAGTGGACTAACATATATTTTTAATCAGTTTTTATGTCCTATACAGACTATCAGATAGTTCAAGCTTTATTTTAATTTTGCATTCATTAGGTCTCCTTAATATAGGTAAATAAGAAAACGTAATAAGTCAACATTCTACCAAGTCATCTCTGCAAAAATCTGTATATATATATATAAAATTTATTCTTATAAAGGTTTTTAAAAAGTCTATTACTTATGTAATAAAACAATAGTAATAACCATCGTAAAATTATTAATTCTTAGAATTCTTTTTTTTAATTTACCAGGTACTTTATTATGTCAAATTATGACATGGATTTAGACAGACCTAGTTTTAGTCTTTTTATTACCTTTAGAATTTTATCACTGTCTCTAAGCCTAAGTATCCTTACCTGTAAAATAGGCATAATGACAACTGCCTCGAAAGGTGGTGGTAAATAAATGTGGAAATGAATGAAAAGTGCATGTAGTAGGATTTCAGGTCAAGATGGAGTCATAGGTAAACATGTTACACCTTCTCATGCAAACACGAAAAGAATTACAACTAAATCTCAAAACAAATAACACCCATAACTGTCAGAAAATCTAACTGTATGGAAGTCCAACAATCAAGGATTTAAAGAAGCCACATTCATCCAAACAGGTAGGAGGGACAGAAAAACAGAGACATGGCAGAGAGGTGAGGAGACATGGTGTGGCATGGAGAGGTGGTGATAGTGGCAGAATGGGCACAAGCAGTCTCACATTCAGGTATGGTAGATAAAAATCAGGAGGGATACTTTGGGAGCCAGCAATCCCAGCACCAGGCCAGACAGCACAACCCAGGTTTCCAGAGATGGGAATATAAATCCCCATAACTTCTGGCTATAAAAGCTAGTGGGGGTTGCAGTGGAAGAAGAAACTCCTGGATTTTCAGAAAACTCAGCTTAGCTCCACATGGTCTTAAAACACACACAAAGCCACCCACTCTGGGATTCACCACCAAGGCAACAATTGGAAGGGCACCAGTCACATATGGGGAGTGGGTGAAGTGACTGAAAACAGAAAGAGGGCTGAACAAACCTCCAGAAGCCTGGAAGCAGCACAGTCCCCTCTCCAAGCCCTCCCCCCACCACCACAGAGCCAAAAAGCAGGGAAGCAGGTTACCCCACCCTGTCAATTACCTAAGTTTCTGCCCTACACAATTTACAGGTGCATTTTACAAGGATTCAAAGCAACTCTACCTAATACATAGGAACAAACACAGGGAGGCTGCCAAATGAAGGAGACAAAGAAACATGGCCCAAATGAAAGAACAGAACAAAAACTCACAAAAAGAATTAAATGAAATGGAGATAGCTAACCTCTCACATGCAGAGTTCAAAACACTGTTCATCAGGATGCTCAAAGAATTCATTGAGTATGTCAACAACATAAAGGAGGAAAAGAAGTTTACACTAAATGAAATAAAGAAAAATCTACAGGGAACCAGCAGTGAAGGAGAAAAAGCCAGGATTCAAATCAATGATTTGGAACATAAGGTAGAAAAAAACATTGATCCAGAACAGAAAGAAGAACAAGAACTAAAAAAAAAAAAAAAAAAAAAAAAAAAAAAAAAAAAAAAAAAAAAAAAAAAAAAAGCAAGGATAGTATAAGAAGACTCTGATACATCTCCAAACATGCCAACATCTAAATTATAGGGTTGCCTGAAGGAGGAGAGGAAGAAATGGAAAATTTATTTGAAAAAATAATAAAAGAAAGCTTCTGCCCTGGCTGGTGTAGCTCATTGGATTGAGTGCAGGCTGAGAACCAAAGGGTCACCAGTTCAATTCCCAGTCAGGGCACATGCCTGGGTTGCAGGCCAGGTCCCCAGTGGGGGCCATGTGAGAGGCAACCATACATTGATGTTTCTCTCTTTCTCCCTCCCTTTCCCTCTCTCTAAAAACATAAAATAAATAAAATCTTAAAAAAAAAAGAAAGCCTCCCTAATTTGGAGAAGGAAATAAACATATAAATCCAAGAAGCACTGAGAATTCCACACAAGTTGGACACACAGAGGATTACACCAAGACACAACATAATTAAAATGCCAAAAATAAACACACAACAACCCAAAACTTATGGGACACAGCAAAGGCAGTCCTTAGAGGAAAGTTCATAGCAATACAGGCCTACCTAAAAAAGATAGAAACATCTCAAACAAACAACTTAACTCTACGCCTACAAGAACTCGAGGATCAACAGCAAAGACAGCCCAGAGCAAGTAGAAAGAAGGAAATAACTAAAATCAGAGCAGA
>PVKU01003209.1:0-188684 GCA_004027475.1 Anoura caudifer
CACCACGGGCCCAAAGCCCACATCTGTACAAAGGGCTACTGGCATTGCTACCCTTGCCCCAATGGAGCACCACTACTTGTGGGAATGGAAATGGCATGTTAGCAGTGTACAGTAAGGGGGTGCAGCCAGTGCAAATCCAGCAGGTGCAGGTTAAAAGCACCATTGGGAGACTGCCACTACTTTTGAACTAGACCTCGAAAGAAGGCCACTATCACCATGGCGCCTGGCACTTAAAAGAAGCCCTCAAGAATGTGAACTGCTGCGATTTCATCACCATTGTTGCTGTTTCTGCACAAGGCACAGTATAGACAAAGTACTTTCCAAACCTGAAGACAATTTTCCAAGCTGACAGAATCAAAGCCCTGACTAGCTAGCGTTTTTGTTATTAAATCTTCTAATCCCAGAAAAAGATGCAAAGAATTAAGTGTCAATTATACTGTAGTTTCTATACAAAAAAATATTTCACACTCAGTGGGAAAAATGTTAATAAAAATATACATGTACAAGTCAAACAAAGACTCAGAGACCTAAATTCTAATCCCTGAAAGACCCACAGCCCTGGGCAATCACTCCATTTGCGTTTCAATTTCTGCAGCTGAAAAACAGAGGCAGGAGAGCAGTCCTACCACATGCAAAACCGACACTGTCTAGGGAGGGTCCTCCAAGCACATTATGATGCCACTTGGGGTCTTGTTCTTTACACTGTGACATAAGTCACTCTCTTTTCCTGAAGCTCATACAGAGGAAATGTGCAATGTTGTTCCAGTTATAACAATAATCCAAGAAATGAAGAACGTGCTTATTCTGGTTCTCCTCCATAAAATGATCACGGAAAACACCAATTTTGCACTATTTACAATGGAAGAGAAGGAGGGAAAAGAGCCAAGCAATGTGATTTTCTATCAAAAAGCTACTCTTCAGCTCCTCTTAATCACCCTCCAATCAAACATCCCATTTTTCCAATACTGGAAAAGTCCATCTAAATGCCCAGAGACCCTGGCATGTATAGGTGGAATGTGGCTCCCACCTCATTCTTTGCTCTTCCAACTCCTCAGTATAGTGGGTTGGGTGGGCCCCTCTACTGTTTCATCTCTAGCTCCCACACACAGGAAAAAGGTGAGTTCCAACAGAATCTCTGTGATGTCTTCCTTGACATCTGAGCCTCAGGTGGAACTCATCTCTCATCACTGTGTCAGAATGCTTTATGCACACACAAAGTTCCCCACTAGAGAGATCAAGGTCAACTGTTACCAAAGCTTGTTAAGAACAAGAACCCAGCACAGGGCATGGCACAGAGCAGATGCTCAAATGTCTAAGAAAGGAGTACGTGAATGAATGAATGAATGAATGAGATTTTTTAAAGTACTGTTTTAGATTTCACTAAAGCTTAAACAACAATTAGCTCTTTATATATGCTCTGGTGATATTGACAATACTTTTTAAAATAATCTTTATATTAAAATAATGTAGTAAGTTGATTGTAAAGCATTTTGAAAAAAGTACAGGTACTATAAAGAAGAAAACAGAAATCCCCTTTAGACCCACCACCAATCTTAACACCCCAGACTTTCTCCCAAAACCAATAACGTAATTTGAAGTTATATATGAGATAGTGACTATGACCTTGTAACACGTTTTTCAGGTTACCTGACAGTACTATGGAACATAAGGATATTGCCATATAACAAATTTCTCTTGCTACTGTATAGAATCCACCAATTAGTCATTTAAGATGTTTTAAGAATGCTGTGTATCTATATGTGTTGATATATTTACATAATTTTTTTAAGAAGTGGAAAGAATGCTTAAATCTACCAGATGGCCTTTTAGGTCATTGTGAAGCACTCATTTATTTATCCATTAAGTGACCTAACATTATGAAGCAAGCACCATATTCTGAGATTACAAGTATAAGTTATCAACTGCTGCTTAACTGTAAAACTTACCTACCTGAAACAAAAAACACTTACCATCTCACACAGTTTCTGAGGGCCAGGAGTATAAAAGCAGGAGTTATCTAGGGGGGGAAGCTCTATGCTCTCCTGAGCCAAGGTGTCAGCCAGTGCTACACAGGATCCATTTGCAAGACACCTCCCTCGTGTTTGCTAAGCTGGTGTTGGCACCTGGTGATTAGTCCTATAGACCTCTCCACAGAGCTGCTTGGAACATGGAGGCTCCAAAAGAGACCAAGTGGAAGACAATATGCTTTTATGACCTAGCTTCAGAGTCAAACTCCACCAACTGCAGCATATCCTAACAATTACGCAGTCAGCCCTATTTAATACGAGAGGGGCCGCACAATGTGGGCATGAATACAAGGAAGTAAGAATCACTGAGGGCTACCTTGGAGGCTGCTACCACAACATGGTAAAGCCAGATTTTGGAGAACCTGTTATCAAGAGCCACCAATCAAACAGCCATCCAGTTTGTATCCTCCATGCAAGTGAATGTCAGGAGATCAAGAGCATGTCATTCTAACTGCCTTCCCCTCATCTGTTAAGTAACAAGGAAAATAATGACAATACATTGTCATAATGAAGCCCATGGTACTAGCAGCATGGACAAGCAGCTGAGAGAACCCCAAGAATGGTTTCCACTGCCTCAGTGAATTAGAGGTAACATGAGTTAGACACTGAAGTCAGAAGAGACACTCAGAATGCTGACTGCAATGAATCAGTATTTCTTCCTCAATCAGTATGGCAGAAAAATGCCCTAAAGCAGCCCTGCCAACCCAAGCTTTGTGAGAGAATTAAGTCCTAATGCCCTAAGGGAGGTGCTATAAGTAATTAATTAATTTCTTTCCTATGCATCTTGAAGGCACAGCTATATCACATCCTTGAGAGAACTAAGAAAATATTCACTGAAGTGATTTCCTTAGGGCTAAATTTTTTCACAAAACCCTAGTTAAAACTGCAAAATGAACTAAAAAGATCGTTCACAGACATAAGTACAGCAAGATCTCAATATACCCACACACGGTTCCTAAAATAAATGGCAGAATCATAACTGTATATAAGGTATAATACTTACACAGCTATACCTGAGGAGCTAGAAGGAGAGAAGAGATAGTGACCCAAAAGGTCAAGAGAGCCCTGGCCACACCCACCCCATTAGGGCCCAGAGCAGAGCTGCTCTCCAAGGCAATTAAAGGGAGGATGAAATTAGCCATCACTCCCTTCCTCCCAGTCAAAGGAGGAAGGGAGAAAGAAATTAGGGGAAGTAGGAGCCCTCCAATTTGCATTCTCCATCCAAGTGACTGTTAAGAGATCAAAGGCATATAATTCTAACCAGCTCCCCTCACCCTTGTTTGCCAAAGTTTAGGATGTGCAGGTTCACTGTGATCTGAAGTTTTGGCGCCTGTGTGCACGGGCACCTAACCACAACACTGGAGTGTCTGAATGTCCCACATGATTCATTCACAACAGGGATGGGAATGCCTCAGTCCCACATCACGAGTGTGGCTACTCAACACAGGAGAGTCTTGTTCATGTCCACATGGTCGGGTGCACAGGGGGCTGGGACAAGGCAGTTTATGCAGTTGCAGGGAAAAAAATCCCTAGAGCCAAAACCACAAAGCCAACTTCTGTTCAGCAAGACTGCCATCCTTCAGCCTCTGAAAGAACAAAGAATAAGAAAATGTACTAAGCCACACCTGGAAAAGTGAGGACAGAGTGGCATGCCTTAGCTTGAAGGGAGCATTACAAAAGAGATCCTAAATCTTGTGTGCTGGCCTAAACTGCCCCACCCCCAGGTTGAGTGCTTTCTCTCCTCCTCTGGCAGTGACTCCTAAAACCCGCTCCCTCTAATAGAACCTCCCTAACAAAAACCTCATAAACCATACGGTTAAAATAAGCATACGTTCATTCCTAAGCTCACCTCTTGCTATGTATGTGTTTTAATGTATGTGTCCCTACCCCTCTCTCCATTTTTTAAGTCCTGAGAGACCTGGACCGTGATTCTCCCAGAATCTTACCACAAACCTCATGAGGTTGTGATCATGAACCCTACTTACTGCTAACACTGACTAGCTTTGAAGAGAACTTCATGGAAGGCCATCGTTTTAAGTGGGAGCCTTTCTGAAAGTGTCACAATACATCTTCAGATCAATAATGTATATTCAATATTAATATGTACAAAGAGCGATAGCATCAGCAAGCCCAACCCACCTGTCAATAATAATAATAATAATAAGAAGAAGAAGAAGAAATAGTAGGGGGAAACTTACCAGAAGTCCCTGAGATAGTTATTAAAAACCATAACCCTAATTGAAAAATAAAATTTAAAAAAAAAATACCCATTTCCAAAAGTTCATGTTTAGAGTAACCCCAGATGCTATCAACAGATACTGGAGCCCAACAACACCCTAGAGCACCATTTCTTGTGGTCTTCATTTCAAGCATCACTTCGTATTATACATGGGAATTTGGTTTTTCTTCACTTTTAAACAAAAGCAGCACCTCATTATAAAACTATTTTAAAGTTGCTAAAATACTAAAGTTGTAGGATCTCTTTTCCAAGGTCGAGCCCTACATCAGGATTACTGGGTTCCCCATGTTCTTGGGGTTCCCACTGTATGCACCCTTCAAGACTAAGAGAAGACAAACACCTCAATACCGACAATCTTCTGACCACAGAGAAACTAGATGCACGTGCTCCTGGAGGGCAGAGGTGCTGGCAACCAGGAGACACAGGGTTTACAGATGATCCAACCAACTGACACGTGTGAACAGTCAAAGACAATGAAAGACTCTGTATTGTATGAACATCTGTAAAAATGTAAAACTTATGGCACTTACTCAAAGGTAGATAGGTATCAAGACGGCAGCCAGCAGATGGAAATGCAGTAGGTTTCCTGACAATGTGGAACATAGTTCTATTTTCTAGCAGCAGCTGATGCCCAATTTAGATAATAACTAGTTCAGAGATGGTTCTCAGGATGAAAAGGAAGGGGAGCATCGCTGACACTTTAGGGCTCATGGGCTAGGCCCTGCCATCCCAGCAGATCCTTCCAAGAGCTCTAGGCACACAACTGTCTACAGGGCCACAAGACCGCTCTTCTTTGTAGGGCTCAGCATTGGCTTTGGTGGAAAAGCAGCCACAAATAAAAAGGCATCTACTCTCCAAAGTTATATGTTGGCACTAAGGAGGGGGAAGAAATCAAACAGTGTGGCCTTTGTTAATTTTGGGTACCAAAGCAGCTGTATTAGCACTCGATTTATAACAGAACCACAGGAGAGTCATTTCTGAGATTACCTAGAATTTCCGAGGCAGAAAATCACTTTTATATACAACCCCTCACGTTACAGATAGAAAAATGGAAAAGCAGGAAGACAGACTGACATATCCAGGTCCACCATAAGTTAGTGACTGAGCCAGGACTGAACCCCAGGCCCTGGCTCCCCAATTCCTAGACCTTTGATCTTTCCTCTATACCACACTAACCCTAAGGGCTAAATACACTAATTCACAAAAAGCCCACACGGTACATGTAAATCCATCGACTGTGAAAGTCAATAATCCCAAGTACTGACCTTATTTCTAACGGCTGTCATCAGGCTTAGTTTATACCAATGTTACCTCCTTTGAAATAAATTAATATTTAAGGAGCAAAGCCACACAGACAGCATTACAGCCTGGGAAAGAAAGACCTGTGAGGTGCCTCCAAAAATCCAAACATGACTATTTTTAAAACAACTTATTCTATACTAACCCCTATACAGCTGGTTAAAGAACAAAATACTAAATTCTATTTATTAAGCGTAGTCCACTTAATGCAAGTGAAAACCAAACTGTAAGATCCAGTTAGCTTAGGAACTACATACAGGCCTCCCTTAAATGGCATAAATGAAAATCAGTTTCCCATGGTTTGTAAAAGCCAAGATGGACTCACGGAGCCTTTTGGGAATGTGGAGCTTGAAGAGTATCTAAACTCAGAGGAAGATTTAAAAGTTTATTTTGGGCCCTGGCTGGTGTGGCTCAGTGGATTGAGTGCTGGCCTGTGAATCAGAGGATCACCAGTTCAATTCCCAGTCAGGGCACATGCCTGGGTTGCAGGCCAGTTCCCCAGTAGGGGGTGTGTGAGAGGCAACCACATATTAATGTTTCTCTCCCTCTCTTTCTCCCTCCTTTAGTCTCTCTAAAAATAAGTAAAATCTTTTTTTAAAAAGTTTATCTTGGGCTTCTTAATTGGCTTAATTTCTTTGAAGCACTCCCCCCCAATCTTAAATTGATCTCTCAGTCTATAAAAGATGAAATAAAACTCCTCCCTGGCTAGGTGGCTCAGCTGGTTCGAGCGTCATCCAGTACACCAAAAGGTTGCAGGTTCAATCCCTGGTCAGGGCGCATCCTTAGGTTGTGGTTCAATCCCTGGTTGAGGAATGTATGAGAGGCAACTAATCAATGTTTCTCTCTCATACTGATGTTTCTCTCTCTCTCTCTCTCTCTCTCTCTCTCTCTCTCGGTCTCTTAAAATCAATAAACATATCCTCAGGTGAGGATTTTTTAAAAAAAAACAACAGACAAGAAAAAATGCCTCATAACTGCAAAACAGATCACGGCATTCCAGTGCCTCATCTCAGCCAACAAACCCAAAACATCTGCTCAGCTGGCCACCAAACCCACCACTAAAAAAGTCGGGTTTCTAAATGCTCCTTGCTCTTTGTGAACAAATAAACTGAAAAGTTGTAAAGACCAAATGTAACTGGCATTAAATTCAAACTCCCACTCCAAGATCAGGTTTAAGTCCAATTATAATGTCATGTATTGTTTGCCACTAAACAACCATGTTCTCCACAGAAATCAACGTATCCAAGTAGAAAATTAAATTTCAATTTAATGAAAACATTCTCCTTTAAAATATCATCAACGACTCTGCCATAAGGAGATGCACTTGAAAACATATGAAATCTGTTCCCCAAAGTCAGCCATCCCTATTTCTGTAGTGAAATGGTCCTACTGTGAAATATCACATCAATCCAGTCACTAAAGCAAAAATCAGATGTTAAAACAAGTTAGTCATGAGCATCTGAGAGAAAGAAAAGTACAAGAAAATTGGAACTTTTCCCAGTGAGAGTCTTTCCTAAGGAAAAAACACCAAAATGGGAAACAATACTTTGACAGAAAACTGCTTTATTGTAGCCGCTCTCAGAATCACACGGTCTGTGATGACGAGAAGTATTCCTAATGTGCATGGCTCAGACTCAGGAAGACCCATGCTCCCAGCAGAGTGGAAACAGCTGGAACGTGACCCAGCACCTGCATCCTCACCAGCACAGGCCCTTATCATAGAGCTCAGGACCCACCAAACTTTTTCCTCCTAAAAGCTAAACTAGAAAATTACTCTTTCCAGGTTCTTTCTCATTACAGTAATCCCCATTCCCCCCCACCCCCAATTATTTGTGACTTTGGGATTTCCTGCTAAAACAAGTACAGATTTTTATCTACAATATTCAAGAATAGTCAGAAAACCATGTATCTCCTATCTTCTCCCTCTCCTATCCTCTCTATTAGCAATGGCTCTCTGGATGGAGAAGGGAGGATTGGGAAGCCCACTGAAGTAGGTCACATGAAACACTTTCAGTAATGATCCTTTATTTTACATTTATTAACACTGTTTAGGTCCTACACTGAAACTTACCATTTTCCAGATGCGAAACTGGCATTACTGAGGACATTTCCTTGTGTTCTCATCCCACTTACCATTCAAAAAACCAGAAAGTCTTAGTCCTCATGACTTCACACAGAAAAAGATGAGTTTAGAAATTTCTGCACATGTAAAAACAAGTGTTTTTAAACTGCACTTTTTGGAAAAACATGTTTGTGAGAAGAGGAGGCCTACTAACCAAATCATAAAATTCCTCGCCTGCCCCTGCTCACAGCATCATTATAATAATCTCTTTCATCCACAGAGGGCATGTCCAGAACAGAGTACACCATTCTATTTAATGATTCTCTATTAGAGAAAAACTGATGTGGTTATAAACCGTCTGGAATGAAATCTCAGTTACATCAGAGTCTAATGGTCTGGAAAATCACATGATTATTAGCAAACTGTCAATCTCTTCTGGTGTTTAACAGAATGGAAAGTCAGGTTACTTACCTTGTGCAAAGGGAGCACAAGGAACGCACCTCCCCCACTCGCTTCTATGATTATGGCAACAAATCTGGGATTGACAGCGCAAAAGGAACTATCCCAGGTCACTCGAGAAACCCGGATGTCATCATAACACTGGTCATTTTTCACCGCTTGTCCAAATACATGCCGGAACTTGCTCTGTCGTACCACTCGCCTCATTGTGTCTGTAGAAGAACAAAATTATGTTAAAATCATGCACCTAACAAAGTTTTACTTTTATAAATGAAAAGCTCAAGTAGGAAAAACCACAATGGTATGGCATTTTTGTCTGCTCTCTAAAAAGTAGCCAAATGGCAAATCCAAAATTCCTTTAGCAGCACATACCCGAAGAAAACTGGGAAGAAAAAAAAAATGCATCAGGGAAAGAATTACAAAGAAATGAAAATGTCCTAATTCAAGGTCCAGAAACTGCTCACCAGTTTTAATTTCAGGAAAAAGATCAAGGCAAAGAATGAAGGAAAATTAGCTTTTCACAATTGGGTGGGAACGGAAAGATAATTAATTCCAGCCCTCCCCTTTTATAAATAAGAAAACTCCAAAGTTAAGTTATATGGTAGATTTGAAGCTCAAGAAACCCCCTCAAAAAAGTTATAATTCGGCATCCCTGGCATATGGCAGATGCTAGACTGAGGTTTGTAGAACGAAAGTAACCTGCCCAAGGTCACTCAGCTGGTCAGTACTGGATTCCAGAGACTGAGGTTTCCTGGTGTAACTTTTCAGTTTTCAGCCTTTTCCCCAGACATCAGCACTCTGCTGTCTGAGAACTGAACCCACTCACAAGTGTTTCCGCGAGACCAACTACATGTAGCGGAGAATTCAAAATACACGAGGCAAACACCCTTGTCTTCGAGAGCTTCCAACACAGGCTTAACAACCAGAACAACTTAGAACCAAACTCCTGGTGCTGAATGTGACCAGCAGTCTAAGGCAGCTGATAGGTCAAAAGGCAGGTCTCAGGAAAGAGGAGCAAAGGTTTCAGTGGAAAGTAAGGTGATAAACATGATATGTAGGACGACAAGAGGTCAAACAGTGGCATAAGGTGTGGGGCTAAGTAAGCGCTGTGACAGTAAACCTGGCCTCGAGAGGCCTGGAACATCTGTGGCAGTAGCAGTTGGGCAGAGGATGCCCCTCAGGGAGGGAAAATGAAACCAGGATGGGTTTTCCCATCCAAGCTGATCATTTACCTGGGGGCGGGGTGGTATTCCTGGGCTTACACACGGGTCCTTAAAGACTCCAAATTCCACTAGGGTGTCAGACAGACATGTACACTGAAGCTCATGCTTTAGAATCAACAGGCCCCGGCTAGTGAGGTTTCCTAGCCTGCATCCAACATCATTTTCCTACCTGCTAATGTTGGACATTCTGTTCATACTGGCTAGGATAGAAGGGGCCTGGAAAAAACGTAAGTGGAAATGGAGCATGTTCGAACCTTTACAACTCAGCTGAAAATCTGTCACCCTGACCCCCATACACAGAGGAGGGCTGGCACCGGCCCACTCATGCCAAATGGGGCACCAGGCAGGATGCTGCTGACTCCTTCCCTCCAGTTCCCTTTCTCATGGCTCTGGGACCTCTGCTAAATGCAGAGGGAGTGGGTTTATTTTTGCCAGAGCCTCTTTATATTCTTCCAAGGAATGTGCAAAAGTCGCCTCTCTCCAAGCCCAGGGCATGTCGCTGGGCTAGGCAATGGACCTGGGGCAGGCAGTTGAGCACCCATGTTCCTCAGCCCAGCTATTGCCTGACCTCTCCAGCTGACTACCAAAACCATATGTTTAAACTATCAGGTAGAGGAGATGGCAAATAATTTGCTTCCACTTGGCCAGGGTCCTTCATTTGTGAACCAGTGTGAATAATTCCCAAGCATGAAGAGATAAGAGACCTTCCACAAGGTGGTGAAAACCACAAGAAAAGCACATCCATACAAAAGCCAACGTACACCCAGCCAGTTTCAGGATCCATTTCCTGACACAACCATCTGTACCAGTTAGTGAAAGCTCAGATCCCCCACCTGCACCTTCCAGCAAGTGTTTCAAAAGTAAGTTAACATAGAACAAAGAATTGCACCATATGTCAGAGTTAATATCCTTCTTATATAAAATGTTTACAAATTCAAAACATGAAAACCCCAATAGAAAGTTACACAAAGGACAAGAAGAGGTAATTTACAAAAGAAATACAAATGGCTTTTATCTCCACTCCTTCCTGAAAACCTAACAAAATGACAGGCAAGGAATAAAAGCAGGTATAAACACCGAAGGACGAGGGAAAGGACACTGGAAAGGGACCTAATGCGACAACACAATCTGGGAAGATGGAAAGCTATCAAGTTCGTTTAACTGACTTGAGTGTGAATGTTCTCCACTCAGCTGAGTGCCTCTGGAGAGGAGGGTCATAAAAGGTGCCAAGGCCCACTGGAAACCCCAGAGCACTCAGGGAAACTGTGTGTCTCTAAAGACAGGGAAGGGGGTGAGGGGCCCCAGAGAAACCTGGCTGACACCTAAGTAAGGAGCAGCTAAACACTCTGATCACCTCCTCTACTACCGCATGATCACAGGACTGCCCTGCACCTGCTCCAGCAGAAGCCAGACTGCATGCCCTGGGCAGGACAACACACAGCACAGGTGGGCATAGGTATGAACAGGTGTCACATGACACTGTGGTTCTGTACACTGGAGCTTCCTGCCCCTTGTTCCTGGGGCTTCCAGAACCCTGGCTGCCAGGCCTAGACACCAACTGCCCTACCTGGAGATCAGAACTCACCTCTCACTGTGAGGTCCACCATTAGATAAGCTAGATACAATCTAATCTCACCAACGACATAAACATTAATAAATATAAATATGTGAAGTGCTTCAAATGTGTTCGTCAAAAGATATTACACAAATCTGCTGGCTGATTTACATCCTAAAATACTTTTAAAAGTCATTTCTATATTATACATACTGACAACTGACTTTCATTCTACCTACGTGGAGTCAGAATGATATACAGGTTCTTTTGCTACAGCCATGGATTACAGTGTTAGCTACAGAGCAGAGACAGTGAGAAAAGTCAGTGCTTCCCGAGTGCTATGCTGACTGAGCCTGGCATGTCCAAGTGAAGCCTGAAAGGCAGTGTGAGCCCATTCACATCCAAGGTTGAACCTGATCTGGGTTAGCTACCCACATGGCACAGCTGCTTTTGCTACACACAATAGAGAAAAGCAATTAAGCGGGCAGGATCCAAAGTCTGACAGCCCTGTGAGTGAGAAGCACAGCTGTACCATTTACTTCCTGGCCATGGCTCAGTAGGGCAAGTCAATGAATCTCCTTAAGTGTCAGATTCTCTATCTGAAAATGGGTACAGTACATATAAAGTGATCATTAAATGAGCACTCAGTGATGGGAGTGTAGCAGGAGATTCAAATGTTGAAGCACCTCATATCGTTAGAGATATGTATCTAATTATACAATAAATGTCAGCTAGAAGGTAATCGAGATTCAAATCCCAGCTTTGTCATTTATTAGTAAATTACTTAACCTTTCTGAGCCTCAGTTTCCTGATCTATGAAATGAAGGGAATGATACCTGTAATAAGAACTAAAAACATCTGACAAAACCCAGGTCCAGCTGGCTTTACCACTGAAGTCTATCAAACATTTAAAGAATGCCAATTCTTCACAAATTCTTCCAAAGAATAGAAGGGGAGGAAACACTTCAAAATTAATTTTATGAGACCAGTATTAATTTGATACCAAAATAAGATAAAGACATGACCAAAAAAAAAAAAAAAAAAAAAAAAAAAAAAAAAAAAAAAAAAAAAAAAAAAAAAAAAAAAAAAAAAAAAAAAAAAAAAAAAAAAAAAAAAAAAAACTGGACAACTATCTCTCATGAATATAGATGCAGAAATCCTCAACAAAATACTAGCAGACCAAATCTAGCAATGTGTAAAATGCATTATGATACAACATGACCAAGTGGGACCTATCCCAAGAATGCAAGGTTGGTTCAACATCTGAAAATCAATGTAACATGTATCAATAGAATTCAAAAACACAGCTCACATGAACACCTCACACAGAAAAGCAATGGACAAAATCCAACATTCTTGCATGATAAAAGCACTCAACAAGCTAGAAGGAAACTTCCTCAAGATGATTTTTAAAAACATCAATTGACCCTGGCTAGTGTGGCTCAGTGGATTAAGCACTGGCCTGTGAATCAAAGAGTTGCTGGTTTGATTCCCAGTCAGGGCACATGCCTGGGTTGTGGGCCAGGTCTACAGTAGATGGCACTCAAGAAGTAACCACACATTGATGTTTCCCCCTCTCTCTCCCTTCCCCTCTGTCTAAAAATAAATAAATGAAATATTTTTAAAAAGCCAATTGTATTTCTGTACATTCATAACAAATAATCTAAAAAAAATGAAATTAAGAAAACAATTCCATTCAGAATATTATCAAAAAGAACAAAATACTCAGGAATAAACCACCCAAGAAGGTGAAAGACTTATATACAGGTATACTAATTTTATTATGCTTGGCTTTACAACACTACACAGATGTCACATTCTTTAAAAATTAAAGGGAAGACCCTCCACTAGCAAAAAGATTACAACTCGCTTTATTGAAATACTTGCTTTGTTGTAGTGGTCTACAACTGAACCCACAATATCTCTGAGGCATTAAAAAAAATGTACTAAAAAAACTACAAAACATTGCTGAAAGAAATTACAGAAGACACAATTAAATGCAAAGACATCTTGTGTTCATGGATGAGAATACTTAACATTAAAATTGCAATACTCAAATGAGATACAGATGCAATTCAATCCCTATCGGAATCCCAACTGACTTTGTGAAAACTGACAAATTGATTCTATTGGGTTGGCCAAAAAGTCCATTTAGTTTTTTCCATAAAATTAAAGACACATTTTTCATTTTCACCAATAACTTTATTGATTTGGATATTTTGAGTATATTGGCTATCTCCTGCTATTGGCTTCTAGTGGGTAGAGGCCAGGGGTGCTGCTAAACATCTTCCAATGCATAAGACAGCCCCACAGCAAAGAATTACTTGGCCAAAATGTCAATAGTACCAAAAAACTTCACAAACCATTTTTGGCATGTTCAATCAGTCACGGCACTCTCTCCATACACTGCATAAATCTTTTCTGCATTTTAGTTCATTTTTACCTTTCTTGAAAAAATAAAGCATAATATGCTGAAAATGTTGCATATTTTCTTCCATCTTCAATATTAAAATGGCTGTACAAAAGTTCACCAATTTTGATAAGTTTTTTAAATGCACGCTGATGATAGCTGCCACAATACAATCTAACAAAATTGTTTTGAATGAAGTTAAAGACAACTAAATACTACTAGAGCCATCATATGGAAAAACTTAAATGAACTTTTTGGCCAACCCAATAAAATTCATATGAATTGTTAGGGACCCAAAAGTAGCCAAAACAACCTTGAAGGAGAAGAACAAATTAGGATTGGAATATTATTTGGCAATTAGGAAGATTCAAACTTCCTGATTACAAACTTACTACAAAGCAACGCAAATCAAGAGAGTGAGATATTAGAATTAAGAACTGACACATACATCAATGGAAGGGAATTGAAAGTCCAGAAATAAATTCACACATCTTTAGTCTTAAGTGATTTTCAACAAGTTACCAAAACCATTCAATGGGGAAAGAATAATCTTTCCAATAAATAGTAGTGGGATCACTGGATAGCCACATGCAGAGGAGGTTGGATCCTGACCTCACACCATAGAAAATAATTAACTCAAAATGCACCAAAGACATAGCTACCAAGAGCTGTAAAAACCATAAAACTCTTAGAAGAGGACATAGGAGTAAATCTTCATGACCTTGGATCTGGCAAAGGATTCTTAGATTAGACACCAAAAGCACAAGCAACAAAATAACCAGTAAGTAAACTGGACTTCATCAAAATTTAAAACTTTTGTGCTTTAAAGGACACTATCCCAAGACATGGAATGAGAAAAAAATTTGCAAATCATGTATTTGATAAGGCACTTGTATCCATAATATACAAAGAATTCCTAAAATTCAATAATAAAAGACAAATAATCCAATTTAAAAATGGGCAAAGAACTTGAATTTTTTCCAGAGAAGATATACAAGTGTCCAATAAGCACATGAAAAGATACTGGACATCATCAGTCACTGGGGAATGTAAAGCAAAACCACAATAAAATACCACTTCACACCCACTAAAATGGCTAGAACTGAAAAGCCGTAATATTAATGTTAATGAGGATACAGAGAAATCAGAACCCTCACACACTGCTAGTGGGAATGTAAAATATCTGCTTTGGAAAGCAGTCTGGGAGTTCCTGAAATGGTTAAACAAAAAATTACCATATGACCTAGATATTCCACCCTCAGGAACATACCCGTGAGAACTGAAAACAGATTTCCGGCCAAGATGGAGGCGTAGGTGGACACACTGTGCCTCCTCTCACAACCAAAATTAAGGACAACAAAGATTTAGAAACCAGAAAACAACCAGAACTCATAGAAAACTGAACTGTACAGAAGTCTAAGAACCATTCATCCAGACGGGTAAGAGGGGCGGAGTCACAGCAGGAAAAAGTGGAGGTGTGGACCAGGCACAGAGGCAGTAGCAACTGGGATCCCAGGCCCACAGGCAGCGGCTAGCGACCCCTGGCATGGGGTGGCAATTGTGCAGACCCAGTGAGGCCACACAAGGCAGCTGGCTGACCAGGTGGTCCCACATTCGTGTGCAGATAATACAGGCAAAGGGGAAGCGGCAGAAGGGACTGAATTCCAAGAGAGAGCAGAGCAAGCGCCATTGTTCCCTCTCGGACCCCGCCTCCACATACAGCGTCACTACCCAGCGACTGGGCTGCCCCTACTGGGGAACAACTAAGGCTCCACCCCTCACTACCTAACAGCCGCAACTAGACCAAAAGCAAAAGAAAAAACAAAAACAAAAATGGCTCAAACCGGAGAACAAATCAAAGGCCCAGAGCTAAGCGACTAAGAGATAGCCAACCTATCAGATGCACAGTTCAAAGCCCTGGTGATCAGGATACTCACAGAATTGGTTGATTTTGGTCACAAATTCGATGAAAAAATGAAGGCTACAATAAGTGAAATGAAGAAAAACGCACAGGGAACTAACAGAGTGGGGGGAAAACTGGAACTCAAATCAATGCAGTGGACCAGAAGGAAGAAACAAACAAACAAACAGAAAACAAGGAAGAAACAAGAATTTAAAAAAATGAGGAGAGGTCTAGGAACTTCCAGGACATCTTTAAACATCCCAGCATCCGAATTATAGGGGTACCAGAAGGGGAAGGAGATGAGCAACAAGTGGAAAACCTATCTGAACAAGTAATAAAGGAGAACTTCCCCAATCTGGCAAAGGAAATAGACTTCCAGGAAGTCCAGGAAGCTCAGAGAGTCCCAAAGAAGTTGGACCCAAGGAGGAACACACCAAGGCACATCATAATTACATTAGCCAAGATTAAAATGAAGGAGGGAATTCTAGAAGCAGCAAGGGATAAGGGGACAGTCACCTACAAAGGATATCCCATCAGACTGTCAGCTGATTTCTCAAAAGAGACCTTACAGGCAAGAAGGGGCTGGAAAGAGGTATTCCAAGTCATGAAAGTCAAGGACCTACATCCAAGATTGCTCTATCCAGCAAAGCTGTCATTTAGAATGGAAGGGCAGATTAAATTGCTTCTCAGATAAGGTCAAGTTAAAGGAGTTCATCATCACCAAGCCCTTATTATATGAAATGTTAAAGGGACTTATCTAAGAAAAAGAAGATGAAAAATATGAACAGTAAAAAGACAGCAAACTCACAGGTATTAACAACCACACCTAAGACAAAAGCAAACTAAGCAAACATCTAGAACAGGAGCAGAAACACAGAAATGGAGATCACATGGAGGGTTAGCAACAGGGGAGTGGGAGGAGAGGAGAGGAGGAAAAGGTACAGAGAATAAGTAGCCTAGACAGTAGGTAGAAAATAGACAGGGGGAGGGAAAGAATAGTGTGGGAAATGTAGAAGCTAAAGAACTTATGACACATGGACAGGAACTAAAGGGGGGGAATGTGGGTGGGAGGGGGTGTGCAGGGTGGAGGGGAATGATGAAGAAAAATGGGACAACTGTAATAGCATAATCAATAAAATATATTTTTTAAAAAAGAACTGAAACAGGTATTCAAACAAATATTTGTACATCAGTGTTCACAGGAGCATACTCATCAGAGCCAAAGGAAACATCTCATGTTAGATATCCATTAGATGAGTAGAAAAACAAAATGTCATACATAGACACAATGGAGTATTATTTGGCAATAAAAAGAAATGAAGTACTAATACTACTAATACATGGATAAACCTTGAAAATATTACACAAAGAGCAAGAAGCCAGTCACAAAAACCTACATATTAAGATTACATTTATATGAAAGTCCAGAACAGGCAAATCTACAAAGAAGTACTAGTAAATTAGTGATTGCTTCGGGAGGGGGCTGGTACAGGAGGATAGAAAAGTTATGGCTACAGTGTAGAGGGTTTCTTTTTGAAGTGATAAAAATGTTCTAAAATTGACTGTAATGGTAGTTGCACATATTTGCAAATATACTAAAAAGACAATGAACTGTGTAATTTAAATGGGTAAATTGTATGGTATGTGAATTATATCTCAATGAAGATGGTTCTTTTTTAATCTGCAAAGTACTCAGCATAGACTCTGAGAAATGTTAGCAACTATTATTTAAGAGCCCACTAACAGGTTTCTCCACCCAAGGGGGGAAAAACAAATAAATTCTCTACCGACTATGGGTGAAGAGTGTAATTTTCACATAAGAGAACCAGCATCAATTTTCAAGGACCCTTTGCAAAATTTTTTGTTCTCTCATGTCAGCATGGTATTCATTATATTTAAATTTCTCCTCTAACAAAGGAAAAAATGGAAACTATCTCAAATAGAAAAAATCCTCTCTTAAGACAGCTGCCAAAATGATATTCGTGTTTCACCAATTTTCTAAATGTTTAGCTATAAATTGCTAAATTGCAATGTCATAACATTAAACTTAGTTCTTTTATTAAATATCTTGTTCTAAATCACACAACTAAAGTATCCCCCAAATGAAAGCATTTTATAAATTAATTTCTCAATTATATTAAAAAGAATAAATGACAAAAAAAACCCTAAGGAAATACTAGGTACAATTTTAAATGTCTTATCAGACAGAGTTTAACCTTGGAGAACCTGCCTACTCATGATGTCTTTCAAGTACAAATTACTAAAACTGCATATCACCTTTACCTAGCATTTGGAGAACTGTAATAGTATTAAAGGAGATGATGTAGCCATAACTCATTCATTAAGGGAATCAAAGAAATGTTTACAAATGTCAAAACAAATTGACTTCAGATAGGAGAAAATGCAACATTGTTTGAAGGTTCCATAAAACATGGGAATTACAAATCTTATCTTAGGCCTTATAACACGCAATTTATCATTCTGCCCATATTTTCAGTAAGACTGGGACCATTCTAGAACTGTTTTTCATTATGATAAAAACTGGTATGCCTCTGAAAGACAGTGTGAGGACAGGTCAGGAGTACAGGCTCAACTATGAAATGTGCTCTCTGGAATTTGGCTGAAACCTCTATTTTAGAAACAGGGACGGTCCTCTCTCCAGCCCAATTTTCCAGGTGATACTGAAGACAAAGAAAGGGGATTAAGAGTTAGGTCTTTGGGATGGGAGTAAAAGACAGAAAACTGTACTTGAACAATTAAAATTTTTTTTAAAAAAGAGGTTTTGATTGTTGAGCAACTATCATAATAAATTTCTTTTTCTTTTATTTGATCTTTTCCATAGTCACCATGCTGTACATTACATCCTCAGGACTTATTAATCTTGTAATGCTAAGCCTGTAATTTTGACCACCAACACCCATCTCACCCACCCCCACTCACCTGACTCTGGCAACCACTGATCTGTTCCATTTCTATGAGTTCCAGTATTTTTTTTACTTTTTAAAGTCAATGTGTAAGTGATACATACAGTACTTGTCTTTCTCTGTCTGACACATTTCACTTAGCATAATGCCCCCAAAATCCATCCATGTGGCCACAAACGGTAGGATTTCCATCTTTTTATGGGTAAATAATATTCCGTCATATTATTTTATGTATCTCTCATCATATTTTCTTTATCCATTCATTTGTTAATGGACACCTACATTGCTTCCATATTAGCTATATGGTAAATAATGCTGCAATGAACTTGCAGGTGCAGATAACCTTTCAAGACAGTGATTTCATTTCCTTTGGATAAATACCTGGAAGTAGAATTGCTGGATCATATGGTAGTTCTATTTTTAATTTTTCTGAGAAACTTTCATACTATTTTTCCATATTAGCTATATCAAATTACATTCCTACATAAATTTCTAATCAATAGATTATATACTTCTGTTTTTGGCTTCAAATAAAGAAAATATAAAACTGACTTTATATTCATGATACTTAATAGCTCATCTATAGAAACAAAAAAAATATAAAAATTTTCTTTACATTTTGGGTGAACATCTTAACCAAGAAAAATTGTAAAAATAAGGTCTACCTCTATGGTTTAAAGACTTACTTGTAAGTGTCAGAGGAAAGTTTGCTAGAAATCATTCTCAGAATAAAATAAGTACATTCAACTGATAATCCTCAACTGTTAGAAGATTGTAAAGGCATGTTTCTTATGGTATTGCCAAGTCAAGTTATACACAGAAAATTTATTTCACAGGCCATACATAAGAAATGTGTTGGGTGTTAGGGGGAAAAATGTATATAAGACAGGGTGTTTATACTGTAATGGCACCAAATAAAATACACTTAAAACATCTGAGTAAATGTTATTACATTTTCTCTATTCTGTCTACTTCCATCAATCTCATAAAAAATAACCACAATTTTGACATTTCCTTGTTTATTGAGAAGTTATCTGTTTAAAGATCCCAGCAGATGTACTTCTATGGTTCATATGAAAGGCAACACATCCTGCTAGAAACACATAGAGGAAAATCCCTACTGGTAGCAAAATCCTGCTCAGCACAGTTGCTGAGACCATTCCAGAGCATCAATTACTCCAGTGCTCACTAGGCTAAGAATGTTCCCTGGCCAGGACCACAGGAAGACTCCAGGATATCCCCAATGGGGAAAGAAAATGTTCCAAGTTGCTGCTCTGAGGGTAGGCACTTTTTAATGTGCAAGAGATTTGGATGAGTCCTTTAATAGAAAATGGCAAGTAAAATAACAAAGGAGGCAACAAATGTCCTAAACTCAGCTAGGACATTTAAACAGCAATCCCTCAAGTGAAAAATTCCTTTAACAAGTTGGAAATGTAATATGTAAGCCTGCATATAACATACATTCACAAAAGAGCAGACGCCCAAAGCAAATAAGGAGGTACTATGATTAAATACAAAAATTCAACATTCGTCATTTCTGGATATGAGTTGGCTGAACTTTTTTTGAATTTTCTTAAACAAAAACTACCAGTGACTTGAAGAGTTCACCGTAACAAATCATTTTTCACTACATCCATTTCCTTAATTAACAGATTCATATGAGACATTCCAAGAAAAAAAATCCCTCATTTACCTACTTTAGTAGAAGTTATTTTAAAAAGAAAAAGAGTCCTGGCTGGGTAGCTCAACTGGGTAGAATGTCATCCTGATATGCCAAGGTTGCGGGTTCGATCCCCGGTGAGGGCACATACAAGAAGCAACCAATGAATGCATAAATAAGTGGAACAACAAATTGATTCTCTCTCTCTCCAATCAATAAATAAAAATCTTTTTTTAAAAAAAGGAAGAAGAAAGACCATAGTGCAGTATTTGGTATAAAACGTAGCAGAGCCCTGACCAACACGGCTCGGCTAGTTGAGCATTATCCCACAAAACAAAATGCTGCCGGTTGGATTCCCAGTCAGGGCACAGGCTTGGGTTGCGACCTGGTCCAGGTTGGGATACGTGCAAGAGGCAACCAATAGATGTTTCTCTCACATATCAATGTTTCCCTTCCTCTTTCTCTCTCTCCTCTCTCTAAAAATAAATAAAATATTTTTTTAAAAAACAGTATAAAAGTCAGACATACAACAGACATCATTCACAGCAGCTATGGCTGAAAAGGATTTGCACTCCACCCTGATGACATTGAGACATTAGGGAGAAAATGATTTTTTCCAGAAAAACCACTGACCGCTTAAGACAACTGACTGAAAAGTATTGAATAGCCTTGATGTTGGTTCAATTTATTATGACACCAAGAATGGTAAGAATAAGGGATGGGGGGAGACAAGTTTAAAAAATGAATAAAGGGGGAAAAATCATAGCCTTCCAAAGAGTAACACCCCATTATTCATCCCAGTAATAGGTAAGACGCCAATAATGAGGCATACCAATCATAAATGCACTCTGTTTCAACTTAATAACCAAATATTATTTTTTAAAAGTTTTTAAGAACAAAAGGACAAGAAAATGCAATATCTACCAAAAAGCATCCAGGCTCAGTCCTCCCAGAAACCTGGAGTAAAAGGGTTCCAAAGTCTCATCCATTCCAGGCCCTTCATTTTCAGCCCAGAGACATTATGTGACTTGCCCAAAGATAAAGGACATCTGAGAGAGAGACACAATGACCTCGAACCACAAAGCAGAGGGCAGTTCAACTCTCCACCCCCTGAACTTATCATGACAAACTCTCAGTCACACATACTATTTGGCTTTCCCGCATCAGCCCGGAGTGCCATTCAGAGCTTGTTCATGGGTGTGCTGCCTCAACTCAGTTCCACACTTGGCCTGCTTGTGCAATTTTTAAATATGAAATTACATTTTGCTCACTTTGTAAACATGACTCAACATGGAAAAACCAAAATACAGAAGCTGGCTGTAAGCATTCAAATATACCAAGACAAACAACAGAGAGCAATGGGTATGCCAAGTCTTTACTTCTAACTGAAAACCTTTAGGCTGAAGCCAGAGGCCTATGTGCTCAACTGTCCAAAAGAACAGCATGAAATGACATGCAGAAAATTCTGGAAATTACATATATATATGTAACAATGAGTTTCTAAAAGGCAAGATATAATGAAGAGGTTTATAGACCTTTCTGAGAACTCCAACTTTTACTTTTTACAATTTGTATTCATTTTAGGAATTTGTTACAAAGAAAAGTTGGGGACACCTAACATCAGCATAAACACTGACTGATAACTTAGAATAGAATATGAAACCATGGAAATGACAGCTAAAAATGAAGTCTGACAAGAAATGAAATGAGATATATACATAAATCCAATCACCACAATAAACACTTTAAATATCTTACATTTTATGTCAAGTGCATCTCAACAAAGCTGACATTTTTAAAAAATGAAATGAGCATATGATCAACAAAATAGCAACATAAACATCCTAAATACAAAAATAGAAATCTCCAAATTAACTCTCACATTTGTATGACAGAGAGACCCTTTGTCACTAAAACATGCCCTAATGGGGACTGTAACACACTTAAATAAGAATGACACTACAGAAATTTTGCAGTTACTAAAACATGAAATTATAAGGTTTTAGGGGTTACCTCTTGGTCTTCAATGACAGAAATACATATTTTTATTTCACTATCAAAATAAGAACACATTTCCCCCAAGATATTGTACAAGGGTGATGTGTTTACTATCCCCCATCTCTACTGATTTTCTGCTTGTCACCAGCATCTTTATAAACACAATGCCCTCCACCCACCCCTGGAGCTTTGAGAAGGACTGAAGAAATCTCCAGCACAGAGACACTATCTGCCCAGAGAACCCTGTGGAACTGTAGAAATCCGTCTGAGGCCACAGTCATCTCCCTAAGTGCCCCACAGGAGACTAGATTCAGAAGCTGAGCTCTCTGCCTCTCTCTTCAAAGAGCCAAATTAATCCCAAGAGTTCATACCAAACACAGAACTTTTACAGACATGGCTGACATTGCAATCTCACTTAAAAATTAATGGCAAATGTATTTCAAAATACTCCCTATACTGATGATCTACTTTTCTTATCAACAACTGCTAAAAGGCACACTGTGTATGACCAAACTTGCTAAGTCTGTTTCCACTACTTGGTCAGATGGGAGTTTCTCTTGGAATAAAATTTTAGTAATTCTTTGGCAATAGTCTGATAGGAAATTGCCTGTGACTCCAAGATCTTTTTGTTGTTGCTGCTTTAAGGCATTTTTATGAAGATGCTCATAAGGCTGGTCACAGGCAAAATTAACAAAGTCAAAATACAAATTAATCACCTTCAACTGAAGAATTTCAGTCTTGTCCTGACCGGTGTGGCTCAGTTGGTTGGGCATCACCCCCCTCAAGCAATAGGTTGCCAGGTTGACTCCCAGAGGTCAGGGCACATGCCCAGGCTGTGGGTTCAGTGCCCAGCTGGGGCATGTATGTAACCATACATGGTTACATGTATGGTTACAACCAATTGGTGTTTCTCTCTCACATTGATGTTTCTCTCCCTCTCTTTCTCCCTCCCTTCCCTGCTCTGTAAAAATAAATAATAAATAGTCTTTTAAAAAAAAATTACTGGACTTCCGGCCAAGATGGAGGCAAGGGGGACACACTGTGCCTCCTCTCACAACCAAAATTAAGGACAACAAAAATTTAGAACCAAAAAAACCCCAAACCAGAACAGCTAGAAAACTGAATTGTATGGAAGTCCAACCACGATTCACCCAGACCGGTAAGAGGGGCGGAGTCGGCGGCAGTCGGAGAGGGTTTGCAGCAGGATAAAGCAGTGGCCAGTGGTTCCAGACATGCAGGCAGCAGTTAGCAGACCCTGGACATGGGGAGGCAACGAGCAGACCAAGCAAGAGGCACAAGGCAGCTGTCTGCAGTCACACATTCGTGTGCAGATAAACCAGGCGAAAACGGGCAGCAAGACAGACTACACAACCCAGGGCCCCAGTGCCGGAAATAAAGCCTAAAAGCACCAATTGAAAACACTTGTGGGGGCTGAAGTGCCGGGAGAGATTCCCAGCCTCACAGGAGAGTTTGTTGGAGACCCACCGGGTCCTAGAACGTACACAAGCCCACCCACCCGGGAATCAGCACCAGAAGGGCCCTGTTTGCTTGGCGAAAGCAGCAGAAGGGACTAGAATCCGAGAGAGCGTGGACCAAGCGCCATTGTTCTCTCTCGGACCCTTATCCCACATACTACCCAGCGACTGGGCTGCCCTGCCCTGGTGGAACACCTAAGGCTCTGCCCCTCACTATGTAACAGCCACGACCAGACCAAAAACAAAAGAAAAAAAAATGGCTCAAACGGGAGAACAGATAAAAGCCCCAGAGCCAATTCATCTAAGTAACCAAGAGATAGCCAACCTATCAGATGCACAGTTCAAAGCCCTGGTGATCAGGATACTCACAGAATTGGTTGATTTTGGTCACAAATTCGATGAAAAAATGAAGGCTACAATAAGTGAAATGAAGAAAAACGCACAGGGAACCAACAGAGTGGGGGGAAAACTGGAACTCAAATCAATGCAGTGGACCAGAAGGAAGAAACAAACAAACAAACAAACAGAAACAAGGAAGAAACAAGAATTCAAAAAATGAGGAGAGGCTTAGGAACCTCCAGGACACCTTTAAACGTTCAAACATCTGAATTATAGGGGTACCGGAAGAGGAAGAGCAACAAGTGGAAAAGTTATTTGAACAAATAATAAAGGAGAACTTCCCCAATCTGGCAAAGGAAATAGACTTCCAGGAAGTCCAGGAAGCTCAGAGAGTCCCAAAGAAGTTGGACCCAAGGAGGAACACACCAAGGCACATCATAATTACATTAGCCAAGATTAAAATGAAGGAGGGAATTCTAGAAGCAGCTAGAGATAAGAAGACAAGTCACTTACAAAGGAGTTCCCATCAGACTGTCAGCTGATTTCTCAAAAGAGACCTTACAGGCAAGAAGGGGCTGGAAAGAGGTATTCCAAGTCATGAAAGTCAAGGACCTACATCCAAGATTGCTCTATCCAGCAAAGCTGTCATTTAGAATGGAAGGGAAGATAAAGCGCTTCTCAGATAAGGTCAAGTTAAAGGAGTTCATCATCACCAAGCCTTTATTATATGAAATGTTAAAGGGACTTATCTAAGAAAAAGAAGATGAAAAATATGAACAGTAAAAAGACAGCAAACTCACAGGTATTAACAACCACACCTAAAACAAAAGCAAACTAAGGAAACAACCAGAACAGGAACAGAACCGCAGAAATGGAGAGCACATGGAGGGTTAGCAACAGGGGAGTGGGAGGAGGAAAGAGGGGGAAAAGGTACAGAGAATAAGTAGCCTAGACAGTGGGTAGAAAATAGACAGGGGGAGGGCAAGAATAGTGTGGAAAATGTAGAAGCTAAAGAACTTATGACACATGGACGTGAACTAAAGTGGGGGAATGTGGGTGGGATGGGGTGTGCATGGTAGAGGGGAATGAAGGAGGGGAATGGGACAATTGTAATATAATCAATAAAATACATATATTTTAAAAAATAAATAAAAATCTCCCTGTGTTTCCAGAATTTTCAGACATCCTACAGAAACAGGAAAGTGCACCTCTTAAAATCTTACTGCAATTTACGACAGATCATTTTGTCTGTCTGATTCTTTTCAGTAAAATTACAATCTATTTCCTTATCGGTACATCTGTCTTCTAAAGGAGGAAAAGAAATAAACACAGAATATCAGTATCTACAACAGAGTACAAGAAACTATAACAATGTAGCTCACTGGGGAAAATGTAGTTACAACCAAATAAATACTTTCTGTAATCTCTAAAAACTGCCAGAAATAACACACACACAATTACAAAAACAATTTTTTGTGTGTGATCACTTATCACAACATCAATCACTAAATAATTTATACCAAAGCCTGTCATTTTTGAAACTTTAATATATCACACAAATGACCTCTTAAATGATGAGACCATTCAGTGACTGAAACAGTGCACAATTCATGAAATTTTAACTTACTCAGTTCCTGTCAACTTCTCAAGTCAAAATCAATCCAAACATAGTGAAACCTTGCAGCTCCAGGAGCCACTCAAGTGCCCCAAGGAACCCTTTGATTCCTCTGCAGCTGGCCCTAGAGCCCCTGTCAGGACAAACCACCAAGTGGGACAACACTTACCAGTCAGTCAAGGCATTAAAAGATGAGAAACCAGAGAAAGACAGTAAAGGGAAACTCCGCCGCTACATGGCTACCTTAACTTTAAATCCTCATCCTGATACAAATTATGGTCCTTCTTCCCGTATCTGTTTTGACAAAAACTCTTAAGATGAAAGCATGCTTCCATGAGGATGTGGCTTCACTGATTCTGAAGGCAAAGTCTCTAACTGGACTTTGCCCCAAGAACTCCAAGTTACCAATATTTTCAATTTATTTAATAAGTCAGTTAAGTAAAATTTGTAATAAAGCACCAAAATGTAGTGTCGTTCTATTTTTCACTTCAATTCATGCTTTAAATAACCAAAACGCCAAGATCTGCTTTGCAAATAAAATGTTTCAACAAAGAAATGTATATAGACCTGCCTGGTGGTTTGAGTGAGGGCCCATGAACCAAAGCATTGCTGGTTCAATTCCCAGTCAGGGCACATGCCTGGGTTGTGGGCCAGGTTGCCAGTGGGAGGTATGTGAGAGGCAACTACACATTGCTGTTTGTCTCCCTCTCTTTCTCCTTCCCTTCTCCTCTCTCTAAAAATAAATAAATTAAATCTTAAAAAAAGAAATGTATATATATACATACTTTGCTAACATTTATTTATAATGAAAATTATGAGGTTAGCTTATCATAAGATAATTTAATAAAGCAAATGTTTACAATTAGCAGTCCTACACCATAGAAAACTTCATCTTTATTCCTTCCATCTTCTAGGAAAATGGGAAGACTGACAACCCCTATCACAAGTGTATCATGTAAAACTGAAATTCAATTATTCAACTAACATTCACTGAGCACCAACTGTGTGCCAGGCAGTGTATCGGGAAATGGAGGCACAGAAGATATAAGATATTTGCTTCCTTTCAGGGAACACGATGTTCACTTTCACAAACTAGAAAAATAATAATTCCACATTTATATTTACTTTTTAATTTCTACTCATAGAACCTAAAATGTAATTAGTATTAGCACAGAAATCATTAACAGTAGTGATACCTACAAATTACATTTGCATATTCCATGTCTATACTATATTTACATTTGCCTCGAATTATCGTATAAATGTATATTCCATCACGATGACTTTCCACAATCTGGACCCTCCCACCTATCTGATACTACTCTTCCCCAATTACACCTGTTTCGAGTCAGCCTGGTTCTATTTCGCTCACCCACAGGCAGGGTCTCACTGTTAATTTCCCATAAATACTGACCCTCCGATGCCCTGTCCTCTTACCTCCCAGAGCTCAATCCCCAAACAGAATTCAGCACAAAGAATTATATACTTGAGGGTTAGCAGAAGTTTGTAATCTATTTTTTTAACTCTTGCACATTTTTAAAGTAAATCAAAACATTAAGCTTGTCATTAACACTTTGTGAAGAAACTGCACCAGAACAAGCAGGTCCCTGATCCTTATTCCACTCAGCACCATAAAATGTTTGAATGAGCACAGTTCTTGGAAACCAGGTAGTCCAAACCCTTCAAAAAGGCAATAGCCAAAAGAAGATGTCAATGATTTCCCACTGTTTGCAAAAGAAGGGGCTTTTTGGTAAGAGTTTATAAAGAAAATAGAAATACAGATGGAGATCAGCACCTAGCTCTGGCCAGTTGGTACCAGCTACCTCAAATTACAACCTTTAGCCTGCCCTGACCCACTTCTCAAGGGTCATAGTAACCAAGCCACTTTGCTAAAACCCAAGACCCTTTCCAGCTTTGATTCCTAAATGGCAAGAGGGGAAAAAAGGATCATGAGTATGTGGGGGGCAAATGTAGCAGATTCACTGTTTTAGAGGTAACAGGAAGGACCTTTCAAAACAGGCAGGGCTTCTTCCTACAGGCAGGTGTCAGGGCTAGCCTCTTCACATGGGCTCTGCCTGAGCCCACGTCTCTGCTCAGCTCTCCCCTTGAAACCCTCTTACACTGACTAAATGCCCAAATTTCATTAACATGGTCTGTTCATCAATAAGGATCTTCCTTTTTAAAAATATTAATATTGAACCTCTACAAGGGTTAAGGAATGTGAGATAACATAAGTAAGGCCTGTAGTTATCTTAACACTGAATAACAGTGACGGCTTAGTAACAACTGTGGCCATCCAGGAACACATTCGTGGAAATAAATTTGAGCCACCTGCTTTGCTACTACTGTTTAAAGGGGATCAGACTAACCAGGGGAGTGGAAGCTTCAAATTAAGAGAGAGGATGAAGAACTTGGAAGACTGCTGTGGCATGAGGCTGCTGGATGTCACACAGCCTGGAACAGGCAGCTAGGATGTGGATCCCTACTTCCATTTCACAGGCTCCCAGCTCCAGAATCCCATTATCACCATTAACAGTCTCAAAAGCTGTGCTGTGAATTAAACAGGTTTCCTCATTCTTCAGTCTAGGCTGAGAACTTACCCACCACTTTTAATACTGAATCTACACCAAAAAATGCTATCTGAATTCCAAATAACTGAGTTACTCTTTGGAACATAACCCAGTCGTGGGTTGGGGACTGAATATACACATTGCCTTTAAAACAGAAACTACATCTGGGCTCTCCAACCATTCACTTTCAGAAAACCACATGGTCCACAACTATCCTTTGTCGGTAAGATGCATGATTTGTTCCACCTGATGTGACTCAGCCCAGTGAATCCAAGATATCCCTACCTTGCATAAGACCAAACTGGAAGTGTTAGGGTTAAAAAAAAAAAAAAAAAAAAAAAAAAACCACAAAACTTCCAATTTATCTTCTATAGTAGCACTGTAAAGCAACAGTAGCCCACATGAGAGACAGAGCCTAAGCAAAATTACTCTATCTCTAAAACAGACAACACACATCTTATTAAATATCACCCCTAAAGAGCTGTGGCCAGCACGCATTGGCTCGAGCCGCTCGCTTGCTTGCCAAGAAAAACTAGAATGACAATGTTAAACTAAAGACACTACTAACCACAAAATTAATTTACCATCTAGCTTGTAAAGTGACTAGTCTCCTAATAAATCCTTCTGCTTAATGGAGATGATGGCTCCAGTAGTATACGTGTCTCCCAGTCACCACTCAGACTGCATTTGAGTTTTTGTACTAATAAATCAGCCTCAATTCTTTAAGTTCCTAAGAATGAAAGGAATTAGAATCTTTAACTAGAAAAGAATGCTTGACCATTATGAAAAGGAATTTAAGTATCTTTCATGTGAAGTAAGCAAATAATGGTGATTAAACATTTGTCTTGAGGAGGGGGTGCTTGTGAACTTTGTGGAGAACCCCTACAATGCCAGTAGAAAATACACCCCCAAAGGTTTCACCCTCCCAACACTCCCTTTCCCAAGCATGTCATGGCCTTTCACGAAGCTGGAAAAGCACGGTTCTATTCATCCAGGATAAAGGCCTCAACAGGTGTCAGAACGTGTGGGCACACATCTGATTCCAGTGGGTCAAAAAGGCTCTTCTCCCAAAGTGCCTAGATTCCCAGTGTGCCGTGGTCCCACAGGGACAGAATGACCACACTGTGGGACAATGATCAGCTTCTGCTAACCCTAAGGGGTCTGCATTTTACCTTTACAATCTGAGTGGTTTAGTAGTGGGCATGCTGTTCCTGTCAGACTTAGCGTTTACATATGTAAACAGCCTAATGGTGCCAATTATTCTGGGAAGACTCGATGCAGCGGCTTCTTCGCAATATTAACTGGTCTTTGAAACATTTGAGGTAAGTCCTTATAACCATTAATAGGTTATAAGATTGAAGAAATTAAAATGGATAAATAAAACACTGTCAAAGAACTTTATATTAAAACTAGAAAATCAAGTCTACCAAAGGCTTATGCAACAGATTCCACATACTTAAGTTTCCCAAAAAATGCAGCTAAAAAACCTTCTGAAAATGTGGACCAAGTTTAGCAGTTTCATACATGTGCAAAAAGGTGAAAAGGTGAGGAAAACAAAAACACTGTGATAAGGAACTGAAGAGAGAAACTAGGAGTATGCTCACTCTGTAGGTCTGGCAAAAGACCATATTGGAAGGTTAAGAGGGGACTGTTGCATTAGGCCAAGGACTAAATACCAGGTTCACACTAAAAAAAAAGGTGTTTCAAATCCACACTATACTATAAACCTGCCCTATCAACTATAAAAACAAATTCGTACTTCTCATGGAAACAGGAGGAGGGAGGCCAGGGGAGGAGGGAAGGGACAGTTAAGTTCCTGACATTAGGCAAGTCTCTCAAGCTCCTGTGACCACACTTCCCTCATCTGTAAAATCAGATAAGTACTTCCCACCCTGGCTGTGATTCAGGGTCATGAGCAAGCTGGAGCCCATGCAGCTGTATTTATAAAGGTCTATAGCTGATCCTCATAGACCTTCGAGAATGAGAGAACCTCAGGACCTGAGAAGTAAATCTTCCAAATCCCCCTAAAATGATAATTTTTTACAAGGTGCTTGAGACACTAGTACTAAAATATAATCCATTATTCATATATTTTTTTTAAATGTAGATCAAGGCCCTGGCTGGTGTAGCTCAGTGGATTGAGCATGGGCCTGCGAACAAAAAGACTGCGGTTCGATTCCCAGTCAGGGCACATGCCTGGGTTGCAGGCCAGTTCCCAGCAGGGGACGCACAAGAGGCAACCATACATTGATATTTCTCCCCCTCTCCCTCTCTCCTTCCCTTCCCCTCTAAAGATAAATAAATAAGATCTTAAAAGAAAAAGTATAAAAAAAATGTAGGTCAGTACATGAACAAAGGGGAAAAATAAATATGTAGTACTGTGAAGGTACTCCCTTCTTCATACGAAATGCAAGCCTCCTACTCCCACTTATATTCCAGTTTCTCTTTCTCTGGCCTGTGCATCAATCTTATTTAATTTCTCTTTACTGTGGCAAACAGAAGGACCCGCTTTTGTTATTAATGTAAGATTCAAATGACAGGCCCAATTTAACATCCCATGAAACTGCTGTGGCTCTTTTCCCACACAGAATGTTACACTTTATCACAATGCTGCCATTCACATTATAACCAGATGAGTATCTCAAACTCTGCAGTTCAATCTCTCAAACCCTAACATGCATCATTTGCCAGGAACTAACCCTTCTTCCTTAACAGATAAATAAACACAGACAGACTGAACACAAAAATAAGGACTAAGTAAGAAAAACTTGTCTGTACAGACGTTTCCAATTCAGATAGATGGCAAAATACTACTTCATTTTTACCACCTTCCTATCCTAAAATTAGACACTTTTTTTCCCTCTTCAGTGATTCTTTGATTCAAAGTCTAAATGCTGAGGTGGGAGTAGAAAGTCATACACGAATAGCTTAGCATCAGAAACAAAACCTACTCTACTAGATTCTCCGCAGTTCCATTCATTAGCAGACATGTAAGAGTGAAGGGCGAGGGAACACAAATTTATCCCATGCTACTCATTATTAGGAACTTTACATACTCTTTCTCATTTAACATTGACAATAACCCAGCAAGGTAGTCATTAGTATGGCCATCTGACAGAACAGGAAACTGAGGTTCCGGGAGGTGAGGTATTGGCAAAGTCACAGTTAATTAAGAAATGGAGTCAAGAGTGAAATCCAGCTCAGTCTGGCCCTGAAGGCCTGCACTCTTCATTGCCTCCAATTTTCTAAATACAAAGCTCTCTCACAGCAAGAAATGATACAAGGTGTTTTTCTTCTCTTCTTTATACCTTGCTACCTACCACCCAACCCCTTCAATGAACCCAAAGCAGAAAATGTACCCAAAATGGCCAACGAGTTTCTTCTAATCCTCAGGAAGAAATTAAGTGTTTTTAATTAAAGTAGTAAAAATGAACATAACAACACAAAATACAACTATACTACTACTTGAGTTAGATCAAGGGTGTCAAACTCATTTTCACCGGGGGCCACATCAGCCTGGTGGTTGCCCTTCCAAAGGTCAAATGTAATTTTAACTCCTTAACAGTTAAGGAATAAGTTACATTTATACAGTCCTAAAATTATTTCGGCCCTTTGAAGGCAACTGCCAAGCTGACGTGGTCCCTGGTAAAAATGAGTTTGACACCCCTGAGTTAGATGCTCTGAGAGAAGCAAGAGAGCACACACAGAAGAATGAAAGGAAGAAAGAACGTGTCCTTACAACCCAGTTTACACCCTTTAGGAGGCCTGCACAGGGGTAGGTTCCCGAACTGGCGACCCACTACCACCAGAGTTGACCTGCTGCATTTGCGAAGGCTAAATGTACCAAATTCAAAGTGCTCCCAGGCCACTTGCCTTACTAACACTGTGGGCCAGTCATTATTGTTCATTAGAGGGAAGAACCTGGATGAAAATGTTCTGCCCTCAGGAAATCATTTCAAAGACTGGTTTTTAAAATTTGAGCAATTTTTTTTGGTAAGAGCTGCACTTGGATGCCCTAAAGGCAGAGGGGAATTACCTCTGCCCTTCATGTTATTCTAACATAGGCAACAAAACCATGAATAAGAATCAGAGAAAGCTACCAACCTCAGGATTTTTCCAGTTAACATCAATAATCATTCATTCAGCAAATACCCAGTAGGCACTGGAGACCAAGCTGTGATCAAGAGAATCTGGTTTGCCTTCCATGTCAATTTCTCTCTTGCATTCCACCTTCCAGTGAGAAGGCATCTTTCAGATTGTAAGGTCAAGTTCGCGTTCAGTTCTTGTAGCAGACAGAAGTAATGAACGGATGACGCATCAGAGCAGGAACAATGTCTGCCTGAGAGAACGCATAAGGTTTCACGGAGGATCCAAAAGGGCAAATGGGATACGGCAAGTGGAAAAGGGGGCAAAATAGTAAGCACATCACAAGAAGATCAGAAAGCTGGGATGTTGTGGGAATGATATATAAGGGGAGTAGTGAGAGATAAGGCAGCCTGAAATGAGAGATGCCTTGACCTGTAGCCACATTAAGAAGCCTGAACTTTAACCACAGACGCAAGGATAGGAGACAACTAGAGGATTTAAACAGCAAAATGACGTTGTTCCCTGATGTACTCTTTTTGCTGTTGAACTAACTCAAATGTTTTCCTAACCCTTCACCTTTGGCTTTTTTTTTTTTTTTTTTAACATTTTATTTATTTATCTTTAGAGGGGAATGGAAGGAGAGAGGGAGAGAAATATCAATGTATGGTTGCCTCTTGTGCGACCCTTGCTGGGAACTGGCCTGCAACCCAGGCATGTGCCCTGACTGGGAATCGAACCACGATTCTTTGGTTCACAGACCCTTGCTCGATCCACTGAACTACACCAGCCAGGGCCACCTTTGGCTTTTAATTTATACAATCAAAATATTGATAAGAATATGACTTAAGGTCTAAATAATTTCTAACTCCATTGTTATTCATTTTGACTCCATTATGCATAAATTGGACTTCACCAAATTAAAAACTTTTGTGCTTCAATGACACCATCAAGAAAGAGAACCCTGGCTGGTGTGGCTCAGTGGATTGGGTACCAGGCTGAGAACCAAAAGGTCACTGGTTTGATTCCCAGTCAGGGCACATGCCTGGGTTGCAGTCCAGTTCCCCATTTGGGGCGTGTAAGAGGCAACTAATCAACATCTCTCTCACCCGTCAATGTTTTTCTCCCTCTCTCTTCCTCCCTCCCTCCCCCTCTTTAAAAGCAAATACATAAAATCTAAAGGAAGGAAGGAAGGAAGGAGACAGGACAGGAAAGGAAAAGAGAGAGAAAAGAATCCTGGCAGGTGTGGCTCAGTTGGTTGCAACATCATCCCATAAACTGAAGGGTTGCAGGTTGAATTCCTGGTCAGGGCACATGCCTAGGTTGCCGGTTTGGTCCCTGGTTGGGGCATACACAAGAAGCAACTGATCAATATTTCTCTCCCTCTTTTTCTCCATCCCTCCCTTCCTTCCATCCTTCCTAAAATCAATAAGCATGTCCTCCAGTGAAGATTAAAAAAAAGAAAGTGAAAAAACAACTTTCTTTTGGAGGAAATTTTTGCAAATTATATATCTGATAAGGCACTTGTTTCTAGACTATAACTCATAACTTAACAATTGAAAAATAACCCAATTTTAAAATGGGCAAAGCATTTGAACACACATATCTCCAAAGAAAATATACAGTTGTCCACTAATCACATAAGATGCTAAACACATCATTAGTCATCAGTGAAATGCAAATCAAAACCATAATGAGATATCACTTCACACCCACAAGGATGGCCAAAATCAAAAAGTCAGAGAATAACAAGTGTTGACAAGGATGTGGAAAAACTGAACCCTTTATACACTGCTGGTGGGATTGTAAAATGGTGTAGCTGCTTTGAAAAACAATCTGGCAGTTCCTTTAACAGCTATACGTAGAGTTACCAACAAGACCCAGCAATTCCCAAGAGAAATGAAAATATATGTCCATACGGAAACTTGTACATGTATGTTCACAGCAACATTACTCATAATAACCAAAAAGGGGAAACATCCAATGTTGATTGGCTGATGAATGGATAAACAAAACATGGTATATCCATACAATGTAATATTATCCAATCATAAAAAAAGAATTAAGCATAGAGACATGCTACAACACATATAAACCTTGAAAACATTATTAAATAAAATGTCCAAAATCAGCAAATCCAGAGACAAAAAGTAGATTAGTGGTTGCCTAGGGCAGGGAAGGGAGGAGAATGAAGCAGAAGGGATTGCTAATGGGTATGGGGTTTCTTTTGGGGCTGATGAAAATATTCTATAATTGTAGTGATGACTGCACAACTCTGTGAGTATACTAAAAACCAGTGAATTATACACTTTAAATGAGTGAATTGTATGGTACGTGAATTATATCTCAATAAAGTGATTATAAAACAAAAAAGAGCCCTGACTGTTTGGCTCAGTTGGTTGAGTGCCCTCTCACAAAGCAAAAGATTACGGGTTCAATTCCCAGTCCAGGCCCATGCCTAGGTTGCAGGCTCAGTCCCTGGTCAGGGCACATATGAGAGGCAACCAATTGATGTTTCCCTCTCATATTGATGTTTCTCTCCCTCTCTTTTTCCCTCCCTTACTCTCTCTGTAAAAATAAACAAAATCTTTAAAAAAATAAAAAAACAAAAAAGACCCCATTATACACTATTAAAATACAAAATAAGGTCTCAAAAGGAGTATATAATCTTGTTCACTCACTTTAAAGGATCTGAACCAGGGCAATGAAAACCCAGAGAGATTCTGTTACTTAACATTCTAGGTACTAGGTCATACTAAAATATTCATGACGATTTCCATGTTTTAATACAAAAAAGGCATCCTAAGTTTAAAAAGTCACATAAGTGTCAGAAAAGAGTTCATAATTCAAGATAACAAAGGGAACTCATCAAATAGAAAACATACATAGATCTGTGCCCTAAATATGAAACTGGCACCCAATTTATTACTTTTCCACCTCTGAAAAAGAAGTCAAAGATAAAACAGTCCCGTTAATAATAATAAAAATCCCAGAGCACCAGTTTGTGGCAAATCAAAGTATTAAGAAATAACTTGCCATCACATAAAGAACTGAATCTTCCATTCTCAGTTATGTACTAAGAACTAATAGTTTATCCCCTATAACATTCTATTTCATAGACAAGAGAGTGATCCTCTTTCTGGTTGGAGTGGATCTCCAAAGGTACAGATGTATTAAGTATAAAACTTACTTAAGAAAAAAAATCCAACAATTTAAAAAGTGCTACATCTCAATCCTAAATCTAATCCTAAACTATATATAAAGTAATAGACATAAATGCTGGTTAGCACAATCTGCAGACAAAGTAACAAATGATCACAAAAATTCCAATACTGGCCCTGGCCATATAGCTCAGTTGTTTAGAGCATCATCTCAATACTCCAAAGTTGCAGGTTTGATCCCAAGTCAGGGCACATACAACAATCAACCAATGAATGCATAAATAAGTGGAACAAAAGTCAATCTCTCTCCCTCTCTCTCTCTGCCCCCCTTCCCCTCTCTCTCTCTCTAAAATTAATAAATTAAAAAGTAATATGTAAAGGAAAATTCACCCGGACTGGTGTGGCTCAGTGGGTTGGGCATCATACTGCAAACCACAGTGTCACAGGTTTGATTCCCAGTCAGGGCACATGCCAGGATTGTGGGCCAGGTCCCCGCTGGGGGGCTGGGAGGCAACAGAACAATGTTTCTCTCTCCTTCTCCCTCCCTATCCCCTCTCTAAAAATAAATAAATAAAATCTTTTTAAAAATAAAAATTAAAAAAGGAAAATTCAATTCTGTGTCAATGATATCTCATTAATATCCCATTAAAATTCATCAGACTTTAATTACCTTCCACAAATAATCAAAAACAAATATAGACAGGGCCAGATTTGTCATAAAGGTGTGTATCCAACCTTTATACCAATCTTTGTTCATCCCTCAGTACACCTGATTACTATCACCTACCACAAAACATTGTCCTCAAGACCTAACATACAACACAACTTCCAGTTTTATTCAACTTTTTTTACCTCTATTTATTTATGCAACTCTCAGACCCAAAGGTTACTATTACATTTCATATCCAAAAACTGCAACTCTGAAATGTATCTCCAAGCCAAAAACATTAGTTTCCTTAAATTACTTTTCTGAAATATACAGAATCAAGTACAAAATATATACACCTATCTCTTTGCCTTCACAATTGAACAGACAACTACAAAACAACTGCTTATACTTAATCATGTCTCTGACTATTCTAGCAGGCCCTGGTGTCAGGAGAGAGTTTTGCCAGAGGAGGACAATGAAATTCATTATTATATAGAGTGACTAAGAGCCCTACAAGTACAGTTTTAGAATGTAATCTGAGGCAAGAAGCCTCCGGTAAGAGAGCCCTAACATTTCGTGATAACTATTTCTAAAAGTAAATATATTCGCCACCCAGTAGTAGTTTAAAAACACACACTGTATAAAATCCTTTTCAAATGTCTTAATAGGTAAGCAAGTCCTTTACATCCTGCTATCCTGAGATGAACAACTTGCAATTTGCCTCTCACACCAAATCCCACGTTTGCAACATGTAGAGCAAGGGCTTCAGACACCACAAAACAAGGACAGCCTACATTAAGGCCAAATATAGGATGTGTTTCTAAACCACCATGCAGTAAAGCCTACGTTTCCTTTTCCAGCGATCAAAACCCTTTGAACACTCCCAAAAAAGGACGGCAGGGCCAGCGCCTCTCTCCAAGAGGAAGCCCCTTTCTTCTCAGCTCTCCCGCAGCCTGCCACTTCCCCCAACACATTCAAATCGTTTAAGACACAGAGAGCTGGTGAGTGTGCGCCTGTGTAGACAGGCGGGAGAGCTCGGTTCCTGCATTTCCACCCTCAACATCTGACCTCATCCTCAGTCATATAAGCGCAGCGAAGCCCCACCTGCACCTTGCTCCTTTTTACTGCGTCCCTCACCAGCTGCTTCGCTATTAGGGGAGCACATCTCTGAATCACCCAGTTCACCCAGACACTCCAGGCCCCCGACCCTGCAGCACTCCTGCTTCATTCTTCCTCTCCTAACCGCCCTCCCCCACCGCCACCCTCTCCAGTCCCAGCCCTCGGTTCCCAACGCCGGGCTCATCCCCTTCCCAAACCGCCCCCACCCATCTTCCTCTAGCTCTGGCCCTGTTCCGCCCTTTCTGACCCCTAACCCAGATCTTCGGGGCCCGCAGCTGGCCCCGCACCCAAAGCTAGGCAACCCCCGGGCCAGCGTCACCCTCGCCCGTCCCACGCAGCTCGCCCCCGTCACACGTGAACCCCAAACCTGTCTACCTCCACCCACTCCCTCCCAAGGGCCGCTCCAACTCCGTCCCCAGGTCTGGCGTCCCCCGACTCTGCGCCCTAGCCTCAAGCAGCCCCTCCCCATCTAAAACCCCACCCAATCAGACAGGTCCCTGACCCCTAAAAACCTTCCTCGGCCAGCAGAGACCGCACTCGGCCCGCAGCTCCTCACCCGGCCAGGAGGTATCCGAACCCCTAAAAGCCTCCCTTGGGCAATCTCCCCCCACAAAGGGACCCGGGTTCACTCTTCCCAAGCCAAGCGGTTCTGTCCCCAACTCTCTCCTCACCCAGGTTCCGAGCCTCTAGCATCAGCCCGGACCCCAAACGCCAGGGTGAGCCCCGGATCCAAGGACCCGCACCCCGTGCAGCCACCCCAGTCCACTTCCCCTACACCGGCCCTGCCCCATGCCCCGCCGGTTCCTGTCAGCCGGCGCCAGCACATGCTGAGAAGACAGGTCCGCCCGCCCGGCTCGCTCCCAAGCGGCCCCGCCAGGCGCGCGCTGCTCACCAGGGCCGAGGTTCCTCAGGCGCCGCCGCCAAAGTCCCCGCTGCAAATCCCGACGAAACCTCCAACCGCTGTCGCCTCCCGCCTGGCACTGAGAGAGGCGCGGGGGAGGGGCGTGGGCAGCCGCCCCCACCCCCACCGCCTCACGCAGGCTCCACCCCCGCGCCGCACCGCGCCCAACCAGAACCGTCAGGCTGCGGCGTGCCACGCCCACTTCCGGCAGGAAAGTGCTGTTCCCACCCTGCGATCCACGCCTCACTCTCTTTAACGCCCTCTCTGGTCGCGCTGAAGGATGCAGGAGGGCTGCAGAGGAAGGCCGGACCCAGACGCACGGACCGCCCGCTAGTCATCTCAGAGGCCAGAGGGCCACGCCCACTGCTCCTCCTAACCGGGAGCGGTCTTAGAGCCCCGCCCACTGACCTGCTTGGCTCTGCAGGGCCACATGCCGGGCTCTTCAAAGATTCCTCCAGAGCCCCTTAAAAACCGGAACATCAGGTCCACTGAGCCCCGCCCACTACCCGTCCAACCCCTCAGCCAGCCTCCAGGCTCCCTGAGCCGGGCTCCCCGCCCATTGCTGCAGAAGCGACCTATCGGCACCACAAAATTCCACAGCAAATTCTAGAAGGCCCGCCCATAGACTAAACACCCTATTCGCAGCACTGCAAGCCCCGCCCACTTCCTATCTAAACGCTTATAACTCCAAGCTCCGCCCCAAGTTCCCGAATCCCCGCCTCTGGATGCTTAAGCTCCGCCTTTGCACACAGCGTCCCTTCCCACCACCGCCTTTGGGGACTCCCGTTGCCCTGGCTCTACCCACCTCCACTTTCAATTGTCATATTCCTAGTACTAGGTGGCTGAACCTGAACTGAGTCACTCCCATGTATCCCCCGCCCCTACAAGGAGGGCCCGTCTTGACCCCATTTCGCAGGTGAAGGAATGAAGGATGCACGATCCCTCCTTTCCTTTTCCTGGTCAAAGTCCCTCACTCGTTTGCTTAATAATTAGACCGCCCCAGCCTGAAAGTCAGGGCACCGGGATTGAGCGCCAGCTCTGCAGCTGTCAGACTGTGTCCTGGGGCAGTTTCTTTCACCTCTACAAGCCCTAATTTCCTGATCGTTAGCGTAAAATTGTCTTATTAATAATAGCCAGAGTCCCCTTCTGAAATACCAAATTCTGAAGTACCCGGATTTGGGGAAACTGGGCAAAGCTGAGAGATAGGGCTATTTACTTCCCGAAGCAAGGCATGTTTGCAATTCACAGGGGAATTTTTCATTTTAAGCATCTGCCTCAGAAATGTGCATTATGTAAAACAATGTCCACCTGAATCGAAACAGCTATCACAGCAAATTACTTATCCTCTGTAAGCTTCAATTTCTTTATCAGTAAAATAGGGATACTGTAGTAGCCGCCCCACACTGAAGGATTCCAGGAGCCCACTGTTAATAATGCACTCAGCACGCCCTGGACGGTGTGACCTGGTCGGAGCCTCGCCAGGAACGGAAAGGACGCGGGTTCAATTCCCCGTCAGGGCGCATATCTATGTTGTGGGCTCCGTCCCTGGTCAGGGTTGTGCGATCCCCAGTATGGGTGAGTGTGGAACGCAACTATGTTTCTCCCTGCATTGATGTTTCTCCCTGCATTGATGTTTCTCTCCCTTCCTTTCCCTCTAAAAACAATGAAAAAAAATGTCATCAGGTGAGGATTCAAAAATACATACACTCCACAGGGTGCCTGACTTGTAACAAGCCTTCAGCAAATGTACCTGTTGCTGTTACTGCTGTGCTTCACTAAGGGGGGATACATTTCATTTTGCGTTGAAACAACCACTGACTGCAGGAGGGACTGAGCACTCTTTTGGTAGGTAGACTTGGCTGCTCACTTCAAGCATCTAGGGTAGTGCCTGATAGTTGGTGATGCACAAAAACGAATGGACCATTATTATGGTTCCTATCTTTAATGAAACAAGGACATTGAGAGCAGGTGAGTTCTGCGTGGTTCTGGGAAAATGAAAGTTGATAAAGTGCTCTGAGATGGAACTGGGAACCAAACTGGCTTACTCTTTGGTAACAGATTATTGCTAACATTTTCCATCACTAATATATGCCAGTCACTCTCTTCGTGATTTAAACGCAAAATCTTCTGAAATCCCCTCCATAATACTATGGCGCCAAAACAATTCTTAACCCTCATCTATAAAGGTAAAGAAAATGAGAAGTTAAATACTTGTCCAAGGTCACAAAGCCTGAACTGGGGGAGCTAATGATAGAACTAACATTCCCCTAATTACAGAGTCTGCACCCTTAGCCAGTTAGCTGTTAAATTAAACTGCCTCTATGGTGGCATGACAAACACACACACACACACACACACACACACACACGATCTTGTATTCTGAGAGACTTGGCTCCAAATTCTGGCTCTACTACTTCCCAGCTGTGTGACCTTGGGCAAGTCACTTCTCGTCTCTGAGCCCTATTCCCTTCATCTACATAGTGTTGTTCATCCAGATGTGAGTGGCTTTGAAGATTCGAGCGTTTAGATTCGATGAATTGAGACTTGGCAAAGCATCCAGCATAGTGTCCAGCACAAAGTAGGTGTTTAAAGTTTAAAGCATGTTGATTCCCTTGTCCTAGTTCTTTAAATGATGAAACTAAAAGTAAAATTTTCCATGACACCACCATAAGGCAGCCACAGAATACGCTGTGAAAGAAAGATCCCAAGTCCTTTGCCTTCCAGCTGCCTGTTTCGGTTCCTTGTTTTTATCCCTGGTTTGAGGGAGGTAATTTTTACAGAGGAAGCATCGAAAAGCCAGAAGCAATGCTACCTCACCACCCCACCCCACACCTGCTCCAAATGTGGCCAACGGAGAGCTGCAGTTCCCAGAAGCAGGAGGAAAATTGCAAAACCCCTTCTTTACTGGGAGAAAACCCCCCATCATCTTGCTATTCTTGAATCCATAGCAACGTCTTTGTGGGCCCTGAGGAAATCTTGGCTCCGTACAAGCTGGCCCTGAATGAAGGAGTTCAGGTCCAGGTAAGATGCTGGATTTGAGAGTTTTTTCCTGCTTCCAAAAGGTGATGATTCCTGAAGTGGCCTAAGAGAGATGCCAACGATGAATTTAATAATCAGGAAAAACAAGAGTGATTCCAAATCACTCACGTATGAAGAAGAAAGAATTCTGGGACCTGCATTCGGAGGCTCCTGAGCAAATCATTTTTCCAGCTTCTCAGTAGCAAAGAGGTGACATTATTCTTAGATTGCCAGGGCAACCTGGAAGCTGAGTGAATTGCCCTATGGAAGTGTGAACAAATAATAATAATATTAAATAAATGAGAGACTGGAAGCCCCTAGAGTCACCTCAGTAGGCAAGACCCCTCACTGAGTGACAGAAGAGGATAAAGCTCAGAGAACATTAAAATTCACTCTACATCGATAAATCTTGATCATCACTGCTTTGAGTGCTGCTTTCTGCAAAATAAAAGTGGAAAATGATAGGCTAGCTACAGAAGGATGCACTGTTTAATTAAATTTTTTATTTTGAGATGACTGTGGATTCACATGCAGATGTAAGAAATAATACAAGGAGATCGCTTGTACCCTTTACCCAGTTTCCCCCTATGGTGGCATCTTGCAAAACTGTAGTACAATATAACAACCCAGGACTAACGCTGATACAGTCAAGATACAGAACATTTCCATCCCTCCAGGACTCCCCGCATCGCCCTTTTAGAGACACATGCATTTCCCTTCTGCCCCCACCCCTTCCTTAATCCCTAGTGACCACTCCTCTGTCCTCAATTTCCATAATTTTGTTACTTCAAAAATGACAATTCGTATAGTATACAACCTTTTGGTATCCACTTTTTTCACTCAATATAGATCTCTAGACATGTGTCCAGATTGTTGCATGTATGAATAGTATGTTCTTTATTATTGCTAAGTAGTATTCCCAAGGTATGGATGTATCAGTTTGTGGAACCATTCACCCACTGAATGAAACCTGGGTTGATTCCTGTTTGGAGCAGTTTATTATGAATAAAATTGCTACAAGCATTATAAACATTCATGTACAGGTTTTTGTGTGAGCATCAGTTTTCATTTCTCTGTGGAAAATGCCTGGGAGTACAATTGCTTGGTCATATGGTAGTTGTATGTTTAGTATTTTAAGGAACTACCAAACTACTTGCTAGTAACTAGCAAGTAGAGTTACTCTATGTCAGGTAACTATATCATTTTACATCCCCACCCTCTAGCAAGCTATGAGTGATTCAGTTTCTCTGCATCTTTCACCCACATTTGGTGTTAACACTATTTTTTTATTTGAGCCCTTCTAATGGATGTATCTCATTATGGCTTTAATTTGCATTTCCCTGATGACTAATAATGTTGGAAGTCTTTTCATGTACTTATTTGCCATCTTTATATCTGTATGTCTTTTGCCAATTTTTAATTGAACTATTCGTTTGCTTTGTTACTGTTGAGTTTTGAGAATTCTTTTTTTTTTAAAGACATGTATTAACTTTGATGAAAGGAAGTCCACAGTAGGTGTACTCCAGGTTTAATTGATCAGCTCAATAGCATCATCAAGGAGTCAGGTTTTCCACTTTGCCATCTTATTGTGGGGGCTTTGTTTTTAAGCTGTCTCTTTCCTGGTTGCAAGATGGTTGCATCAGGTCTTATGATTACATTTGGACATGCTAATATCCAAGGCAGTTCTCTCTTCCTTCTGTGTATCTTCCTGGATTGGTTTAAAACAATCAGGATTGTTTTCTGAGGTAGGGCTACAGAGATCTTCCTGAGATGTGAATGCATGCACCATAATTTTGTATCTGGTTTCTCAAGCAGTTATCATTTTTCCAAATGGCCTATAACTAAACCACAGGTCTCTAAGGCTTCTCTGGGTTTTCTGCATGCTTCAACTGAAACACAGGTTTATGCGGCTCCATGGGGCTTCCCAAGAATTCTTTATATATTCTTCATACTGGTCTTTTGCTGGATATGTGGTTTGCAAATATTTTCTCCCAGTCTTTAGCTTGTTTTTTCATCCTCTTAATAGAGTCTTTCACAGAAAAAATGGTTTTGATTTTAATTATATCCAACTTCTCAATTTTTCCTTTTATGGATCATGCTTTTGGTATTAAATCTAAGAATGCTTTGCTAATATCCCAAAGATTCTCTCCAATGTTTTGTAATTTTACATTTCACATCTAGGTCTGTGATCCATGTTGAATTAATTTTTATATAAAGCTTGAGACTTAGGTTGAGTTTTTCATTTTTTGTTTTTCTCAGAGATGTACCATTGCTCCAGTATCATTTGTGGAAAGGCTATCTTTCCTCCCTTGAATAAATTTTGCACCTTTGTCAAAAAGCAGTTGGGAACTACCTATGGGTTCTCTGTTCTGTTGTATTAACCCATGTATCCACCTTCTGCCATGACCACACAGCCAGGATTACTGCAGCTGTATAACAAATCTTGAAATTGGGTAGACTGTTTCCTCCCACCTTATTCTTCTTTTTTTAAAAATGTTAAAGTATTTGCCTTTCTATATAAATTTTGGAATAATCTTGTCTATATCTGAAAAAAATATTTTGGGGACTTTATGGGAATTAATTTAAGCCTATTATCAATTTGGGGAGAGCTACATTCGTCTATTTGTTTCTATCTTCTTTGCATTCTTTCATTGTGTTGTGTATTTCAGTATATAAGTTCTGTACATGTTTTGTGAGATGTATACCTAATTAACTTTTTAGCAAGTATAAGTAGCATTGGATTTTAGAAGTTTGGTGTCCATGAGTTCTTTGCCAATAGGTTCAAATATCCTTGGTTGTTTTGTGTGTTTAACTTGTATCGTGGGACCTTGCTGAATTCGTTTATTAGTTCTATGAGGTGTTTTGTAGATTCATCAGGGTTTTCTATGTAGAAAATCATGTCCTCTATAAATACAAACAGTTTCATTCCTTCCTTTGCTATCAGTATGCCTTCTATTCCCTTTTCTTGCCTTAGCGCACTGGCTAGAAGCCCCAGCGTCATGTTGAATTAGTAGCGAATGCAAACATCCCTGTCTTCTTCCTGATCTTAGTGGGGACACATTCAGTGTTTCATTGTTAATGGTAATGTTAGCTATAGATTTTTTTTGTAGATGCTTTTTATAAAGTCATGGAAACTCTCCTTTATTCTTTTTTTTCCCTAAGCGTTTTTTAAAATCATGAATGGGTCTTGAATATACTTTTTTGGCAAATATTTTTCTATATCAAATAATATGATCGTGTGATTTTTTTTCTTCTTTAGCCTGTGAATATGGTGGATGACATCAGATCAATTTTTTAAATATCAACCCAGCATTTCATCATTGGGAGAAACCCTACTTGGTCATGCTGTATAGTTCTTTTTATATACTGCTGAGTTCTCTTTGCTAATGAGGGATGTTGGTCTATAATTTCCTTTTTTTGTCTGGTTTTGATATTAAAGTAATCCTGGCTTAATAAAATAGTTGGGATGTGTTTCCTCCTCTGCTATTTTCCAGAAGAGAGTGTGTGGATTACGTTTAAATCTTTAAATGTTTGATAGACTTTTCCAGTGAAACCATTTGAAGCTAGAGATTCCTTTTTTAGGAGCTGTTACATTACTAACTCGATTTCCTTAATAGTTATATCACTAGTCAAATTTTCTGTTCCATACTGGATGGCTTATGATAGTTTGTATTTTGTTAAGGAATTAGTCCATTTTGCTTCATTTGTCAAATTTACATGTGTAGAGTTGGTCATAGAGTTCTCTTACTATCTTTGGATATCCATAGGGTCTGTAGTAATAGCTCCTGTTGCATTTCTGATATTGGTGATTTGTGTTTTCTTTTCTTTCTTTCTTTTTTTTTTCTTGTTCAGTCTTAGAGATTTCTCAGTTTTACCGATCTTTTCAAAGAACTGCTCTTGTTTCATTGATTTTCTCCATGGTTCTCCTATTTTCCATTTCATTGATTTATACTCTTACCTTTATTTTCTTTCGTCTGTTTGCTTTGGGTGTATTGTGCTCTTCTTGTTTTAGTTCTCAAAGGGCAAGCTTAGATTATTGATGTGAGACTTTTCTTCTTTTCTAATGTAGGCATTTAGTGCTATAAATTTCCCTCTCAGCACAGCTTTAGCTGTGTGCCACAAGTTTTGACATGCGGCATTATCACTTTCACTCAGTCTGTGTCACCTCAGTACTCATCGATAATTCATTCCAACAAGTGGCAAGCAAGCACTGAGTGCTGAAACATTTTTTCCTCTTCAAAATGCAACAAGTACCAGGTTTGGCAAGTTCTGAAGGCAATTAGTATTTACCATATTTTTAAATTTATTTTGAGACTTCCTCTTTGACCCATAAATTATCTTTTAAAGATTTTGTTTATTTATTTTTTCAGAGAAGGGAAGGGAGGGAGAAAAAGTGGGACAGAAACACTGATATGCAAGAGAAACATCGACCAGTTGGCCCTTATACACCCCCAACCAGGGACCTGGGTTGCAGGCATGTGCCCTGACCTGGAATCGAACTGGCAACCTTTCAATTTGTGGGATGACATTCAACCCACTGAGCCACACCAGTCAAGGAGACCCATAAATTATTTATGTGTTATTTACTTTCCAAATATTTGGAGATTATCCTATTATCTTTCTGTTATTGGTTTCTAATTTGACTCTATTGTGGTCAGAGACTTTAATATAAAAAGATCACATGTATAATTTTAATTCTTTTAAATGTGTTGAAGTTTGTTTTATGGGCCAAAATATAGTCTATCTTGGTGTATGTTCTATTGGCACTTGAAAAGAATGCATATTCTGTGGTTCAACAGAGTTCTACATAAATGTCAATCAGATCCTGTTGGTTGGCAGTGCTGGCTGGTTTTCTGTCAAGTTGTTCCTTCATTTGAGAGAGCAGTATTGAAATCTTGAATTATAATGATGGATTTGTCTATTTTTCCTTTGCCTCGCCTTTTCCCCTTGGGAAGCCTGATTGTTCCAGGCCACTGGGAGCCACAGAAGGTTTTTAAGCAGGAAAAATAAAATGATTTTGTATAAGAATACTTGTTGCTCAATGATACATAAAGATGTTCCCCATGTGCTGTTAGAAGAACCAGGTAGGTCAGAAAACATGATGCCCTGTTTTTATAAAGCATGCACACACACACATTGTAATAGAAATGATCTCCGAGCGACAGGCTTTGAGTCATGGGTGAGTTTGCTTTTCACATGTCCTGTTCTGTATTTTTGTAATTTCTCTGCCAAGGGCATTCAATGGTCTGAAATTAAAGTTTTGTGTTTTTTTTTTTTTGAAAGAGTAGAAAGAATTCTGTAAATTCAAGGTATTATAGCAAGACTCCAAGCCTGACATTGCTCTTTGACAAGTGAGCAGAACCCCGGCTGGAAGGATTTCCAGACAGACAATGCTCCTGTGTGAGGGCAATTTGCTCCCACTCCTCCCCCCACCCAGGTAACATTTGACAATATGTGGGTGCTGCTGGCATCTAGTGGGTAGAGGCCAGGGATACTGCTCAATATCCTATGCACAGGGCAGCCTCCATCCTACCCCATAATAAAGAAGTATTAGACCCCAGATGCCAAGATTGAGAAACCCTGGCTCAGACATGCGGCGCTTACTCAGTCTTACTAGGCTAGGATCTTTACAGGAAAGATCTCATCTAATTTTCACAGCAATCCTAGGAGATAGGACTTATTATCATGCCCATTTCACAGAAAAGGAAACTGAGGCTTTGGAAGGGGGAGGAGCTTGAGATTACATAGCTATGTCCTGTAGAATCAGGGATACAGGGGGTTTTGACTGCAGAGCCTGCACTCTCCCCTCCCCACCCAGCACCCAAATCACTGAGTTGTTGTTGTTCGTTCTTTTTCAATTATGGAAACTTTCAGATATAAACAAAAGTAAAGAAACCGCTTGAATAAGCCCCCATGGTCTTACTCTCCAGCATCAGGGACTTTGCAGACATCATGCTCTCCCTGCAGAATTGAGAACCCCTGAATGCGCCAAGAAAAATCACACCAGACCTGGGAGCCCAGGGCACGTGGTTTGGAATTTGTTCCCTTTTCCTTTGCAGGTTTTGATCAGAGGCCCCAGACACTGTCGCCTTTCCTAGCAGAAGCGTGAGGTGTAAGATCATCTGTTTTCTCCCCAAGGAAGCGTCACCTCCTTTTCTGACAGGGGAGAAACTGGCTCTTCTCAAAGGAAATCTGATCTGGGAGAACATACACTCTGAAACACAGACCCTCTTGCCCAAAATCTTTAGTAGCAGGATGGAATTATTTGCAATGGGGGAGCTAAGCTTCTCTCCCTCGTGTCTGCAGGCATACATAAATTCTTTGGGAAATAAGTGGTAATATCTTTTATTCGAACAAATGTTTCCGGTTTCTACTTTGTGCCAGGCTTCCCTGTACTCAATCCAGAGCTACAGATGATAAGCATGAGTCAGTGGCTTCTTTCAAATGAGCCAGACCCTCATGGCAGGATGAGTTTATAAGCCAGGTACAGGTCCCTGCAAATGTTTGAAAGGAATCACATGAGCTGGGAAAGTGGCAGAAGGGGCAGCTACGAACGTGAGCTTTGGAATCAGTCGAGCTGTTTCACTGATTAGCGGTGTGACTCTAGGTAAGTTATTAACTTCTCTGAACCACAGATCTCTCACCTAGAAAAAGAGGATTGTTCATTTACTATGCTTTGAGCCCCTATGCACCAGTGAATGATTTCTATTATCTTTTTTTAAGATTTTATTTATTTATTTTTAGAGAGACAGGAAGGGAGGAAGAGAGGGAGAGAAACATCAATGTGTGGTTGCCTCTCATACGTCCCCTACTGGGGACCTGGCCTGCAACCCAGGCATGTGGCCTGACTGCGGTATCGAACCAGTGACCCTTTGGTTTGCAGGGTGGCACTCAATCCACTGAGCCACAACACCAGGGCCATAAAATGGAGATATGATAATAACACCTACTTCATGGCACACTTATGAAGATTAAGTGAGTTAATGAATGTAAAGTACTTAAAGCAAAGTCTAGCACACAGCTGGCACTCAGTACATGCAAGCTGTCATCAGGAACACCATCTTACAGATGAAAACACGGAGGTTCAAGCAGTGACTTCACTGATTAATTTCACTTGGCTTAGTTGATGGCGGAGCTGAAATTTGGACCTGGTCTGACAGATTCTTAGTAAGAATCCTGCCACTCCTGGAACTCGCAAGGCTGTGTGCTAGAGTTTCTGTCCCAAAGTCAAACGAGAATTGGTTTTTAGGGTCCTAGGTCCACAAATGGATTGCAGGCTGGTTCCCCAGAAATCCACACCCAGGCCTCAAAACTCGTGCAAGACCAAGACCTTTGCTATAGAATTTATCACACTGTATTGCAATTATTTGTTTTTCTGATCATCTTCCTACTCACAGAAGGAGCTACCAATGATTGCGGGTCTCCTGTGTGCTGAGCACCCACAGGCACACATTGCCCTATTTCATCTGCGCAACGACCCAGCGAGATACATTGATTAGACCCAATCTACAGATCAAAAGAACTGAAGCTCAGAGTGGTGAAGGCATACGATCCACCTCACTCTGACTCGAAGATCAGGGTCCCTGTTAGACTTCCATGAGGGGAACCCCCACTTTGTGCAGGAGCTTTGGGTCACTGTGCAAGGCCAGCAATTCGATGACCACATCGGCTGCTCCACCCCCGAGGAGGTCCCCCAGGTATTTCCAAGGATAATTCAGGAGCTGAGGGAAGGCCATTAAGCAACAAGAGTGAGGACCCCTGGCCATTGGCTGAGAATCCAGGCCTTGTGGGTTCAAGCAGATTATCTGAGGAGGCAGCATTGTTAGTGGAAAGATCATGGGCCTGGGGGCACCGTTCTAAGCACCTGATGCCCACGTTTTGAATGAGAGGCCTGAGTGCAGCTCCTCTAGACCATGTGATGGTTACAATGACTGCTTTTCACTTTCTAACAAGGAAAAACAATAGTAACCAGGAAAGCGAATTCCATCTCAGGAGCAGGCTGGGGCCTCGGGCAGCTCCTGGAACCAGGCTGTGAGTAGGACCAGGAGGGGAATTCAGGAGGGCCCAGTCCTGCCAGGGCCACACATTTGGGATCTGCCCCCAGATCTCCAGGAAGAAAGTCCACAACTGGGAACTCTTCCCTACGGGAAGCCTGTCCATCCTGGAAGGCCAACTTGCATGTATGCATGTATGTGCCATGCATGTGTCCATGTGTGCACACATGTGTATGTGTGTACGTGTTGGGGGGGTGGTTCCTTCCCACACTCAGGTCTTGTTGGGTCTTGCGCCCCCTCTACCCCTGCCTCCTGTGCCTATCCCAGCCCTCACCCGTCCAGGGCTCCGCGGCCAGCCACCAGCCCAAACGTCTGTTGTGGCAGATGTTTGGCTGTGCCATGGCAACGCCAGAACAGGATGTACCTCTGGATCGCAGCAGGGACAAACCCATCCTCCCAGGCTGCCCTCACATTCCCCTGCCCAAAAAGCTTGTTGGGTAGAACTGCTAGGGTCCAGGTTGGGGGCAAATGGTGTTTCTATGGGAGAGAGGCAGAGCCAAGCTTCCTCCTCAGGGACAGTGACAAGGGAGGGGGAGGATGCACAGGCACATCCTGGCTGAGTTCTTCCCAATCCGGGGGGCTTGCATGTGCTCTGTCCCTTAGAGCGATGATTCTAAGGGAGCAGGTGGGAAGAGAGGCTGGCAGGCTGCGGGGTTGGTCTGTGGGCATGATCTCTGTCTTCCCCACGATAATAGCAACTACTCACCAAGAGATTGCCCTGGGCCAGAACCTGCACTAAGTATTTTATAAGGCAAATAATATATCATTTCAGGGGTATTTACTTTGTGCTAATTACACAGTGCTAACCTTTACGACAGTCTGAGGTTATTCTTGTTTTTCGAATGATGTAACGGAGGCACAGAGAGGTTAAGGCACTTGCTCCAGGTCACAGAGTGGGTGAGTTAAGGAGCAAGACCCAGGGCTGTCTTACTCCAAAGCCTCTGACCAGTGCGGAGACAGTGTCAGGACCAGCTACATAATTTGCAGGACCCAGTGCAAGATGAAAACATCTGGCCCTTGTGGAAGAATTATTAGAAATATTAAGATAGGGACCACAGAGCATATGACCAATTGCAGGGTCTTGTAAGTGTGGAGTCCCATGCAGTGGCCTATGAGGGCAGCCCTGGGTGCTATACTTCACCATCTCACCGTGCGGTTCCGCTGCCAGCCTCCCCTGTGCTCTGAGAGTGGGCACGAGAAGCTGACGGCCCACAATGGTGAGCCTGCCTGGCACCGAGGAGCCACAGAGATCCGAGAGCAATCTCTCTGTTGGAGGGAACCTGTGCTGCCCAACAGAGGGGAGAAAAGCCTCTCCCCAACAATGCTGAATGTCCTTGAACGACAAGCCTGGCAGCTTAGAGTGCAAATTTCAGCTTAATACAAAAGCTTCCTTTTTATTTATTTTTAATCCTCACCCGAGGATATGTTTACAGATTTTGGAGAGAGAGGAAGGAGGGGAGAGAGAGAAACATCAATTGGTTGCTTCCTGTACATACCCAGACTGGAAATTGAACCAGTAACCTATGTATGTTCCCTGACCGGGGATCGAACTGGCAACATTTTTGGTATACAGGACAATGTTCCAACCAACTGATACACCTGGCCAGGGCCAAAAACCTCCTTTTATTAAGTCTTTAAATTTTCATTTCTTATTATGAGGGCAACACATTCTGTTCAGATATTTTTGGAATAGATAAATGGAGGGAAATAACATAAACCTTGATTCCTACCAGTCTGACCTCATTGCCGTTGGCAGGTGGTGTGCATTTTCTTCCTGTCTTATAGGGGGGCCTTCCAACAGGACCTCAGGGATGAGGCAGCCATCCCCACTTTGTCCCCAGAGCCTGGCACATGGCAGGGACATCATGAATAGGCAAGAAAATCCTGGAATGAATGAATATTAAAAACGGACGTGGCTTGGATGACCTTTCAGATTCTTCTGGACTCTGAGAAACTCAGGATTCTTAGAGTCATAGCAAATTCCTGGCCTTGACCTGGGGGTTCTATCCCACATGTCAAGAGCCCTTGCTGGGGCCCTGGAGGTGATTGGGACACAGCCTCTGCCCCAGAGAAACTTAGTTTAGGCTGCCATGCTGTTCTCAAACTTCCTAAGCCTTGGTGAATAAAACTGGGAATGTGCTGAATTTTCACAGCACATTCCATTCATTCTCTCTCATCAAATATTTATTAAGTACCCATTACCTGCTAATGAGTGCACTAAGTACATTAGGACTATTTTCCTTGGGGAAAAAGACGATGAGGTAGAAAGTAGATGATTTGGGGTCAGGTACCCTGGGTCTCTGACCCTTCCTGGCTGTGTGGCCCTGCCCCATGTTACCTAACCTCTCAGGGAGCTTCCACCTTTTTGTAAAACAAGGTCATATCTGCTGTGAGGATCAACTCAGCAGTAGGTGTGAAAGATGCTCTGCTTCCTTTCTGTCTCCCTCCCCTCCATCCCTCCTGCCAGTACCAACAATAGCAGCTATGGTGTGCCAGGCAGAAGGGAGTTTGCATACATTATCAGCTAATTCTCAAATTATTGGACCCAGGAGCCAGGCAGCATCATCACCAACCCACTTGATATCCAATGTAAAACCCAGAGGGGGCTCCACACCTCCAACCAACCACTTGTGGGAGCATTTGTCTCTTAATGTCAGATCCCTCCCCCACCCCCCACACATCTCCTTCTATGCGGTGGGAGGCTGCTGGTGGAAACACCAACATTTTATTTGCTGAAACAGTTTACGGAAAAAAAGGAATTTCAGGCTGAAACAGGATCCTTCGCAGTACACTTGAGGAGACATGAGCAGTCCCCCTTTGAAAGGCAAAGCATGGTGAATATGAACTGGGGGAGGGTAACACCTCGTGTCACCCAGGTAGCCTTGGGAGCAGGCACGTGGGTCAGATTCCCCAGGGGCCAGAGGCTTCATTTCAGATGCAAGTGAGATCAAGATGCAGTTTCAACTTGCTTTTCTATTTCTGCGGTGGGGGACAGCTCGGGGAGAGGTTTCAGGTGGGGACGGAGCAATACCTATCCAGCTCCACCTCTTCTGAGAAGTAACCTTGGGCAAGTGACTGACATGCTGCAGGCCCATTTCTTCATCTGTAAACTGAGGATGATGTCAATAAGGCCACTCAGAGGACTCAATGTAAAGGAAGTTCTTATGTAGAGCGCTGGGCACACAGAAGGGGCAGAAGCATCTCCTGTTCCCTAGGGCTAGGGTGTGCGACCAGTGGCTGGCGTGTTCTGGGCAGGCCTCACTTGGGCACCGTGACTGCAAATCTCCTTTGGAAACGGCTTTCCCGCCATGAAGTCAATCCACCCAAAATGCAGTCTCCCTCCAAGCTTGGCCTGCTGGAGCCTCTTCCAAGCCTCTTGCCAAGAGGGGCTTCCCCAGGAATCGACACAAACAAGAGCTCATCCCCTGCAAAACCACCCCCACTGCAGGTGTGATCTGGGATCCCCCATAACCGCAGGGTTACTCCTCAGAGAAGGAAACCAGGGTAAACACAGCCCACTCTAGGACATTCTCCCAGGGCCCTGGGTAAATGAGCATCTGGTGAATTCTGGGAACACCCATATTCTGTTAGGGTGATGTGGGTGTTGTCTCCAGAAAGCATGTGTGGAATGTGACTGCAGCTAGTGAAGTGGAAGCCTGCTGGATTGCATCACATTCCCATTTCAATCAATGGCTTCTAAACTGGGCCATCAGAATTCCCAGGAAACCCATTGGAAACAGCCCGCACTCAGAGACTCGCCCTTGGAGCCTGGAGAGAATTTACTATGCGTGTCCAGCCTTGCCAAGGACAGTGTCCTGAACTATGATCCTCAGAGGTTGTTTAGAAAACATCTTACAGAGAAGACTGCGTTACAACGTGATAGCACTACCCATTAGGATCTGGCTCACTGCTCTGATTTCATACACGGGAAGCAACTCCTAAACATAATAATGTGACTTCCCATGTAGGTTTATCTAGGACTCAGTGTGCTAACTGGCAAATGAGAGTACTCTGGCCACAGCTTTCGTTCTTGTTGTAAAGTAATAAACTTGCATTCCAGTTTATCCCTCCGAGTCTAAGGAAGAGACAAGCCTCGGTGAGGAATTTTCTGGATCCCCAGTACTTGCAGTAGACAGTCAGCACTCAGCACCCAGCAGCTGGGGTGGGGCCAAGTCACAGGCCGCGCCCACTGGAACGTGAGTAGACATGATGTTTCACGCAGCCAGAGGCAGTTAAGCCTGAGTGAGTCCCCATGCTCTTCCCCCTACCACACAGCTAAAAGCAAAGAACTCCAAGAAGGCAGGGTTTCAAATGCAAGCAGCCTGGCTTTGCCAGTCGCTAAGGGAGGACAGCCACCAAAAGGTCCTGACCAGCAGTGGACTGGGACCTGAGCGTGAAGTAAAGCCTTTGCCCTGTTCTGTGCCTGGGCCTCCCCAGGAGTCCCGCCCTGGCCCTTAGCAGTGATCACCTCCGCTGTCCCCTCTCTCAGAAAGTGCAGTGTCTGTCACTTAGGTGGTTCTCTCCAGCACACTAGCTTCACATTTTCTGCTTGTGCAGGGAGAGAGATCGCCTGAAGCCCAAACCCCACTCTGCTGGGGACAGTTTTTTTTGGCATACAAATAACTGCCCCCAGGTGAGCTTGTTCTTCCTCACTGGCAAAATCAGGGGAAAAGCCAATTCCTGGAGGAGCTCTTTTTTCCCCTGGGATTAAACTGTCCAGGATTTTAACATGGGGCCCAGCACACAGTAGGTGCTCAGTAAAGACTGGGCATTGTGGTGATGAAGATACATCCGACCACCTTGGCAGGGGTTGAAGAGGCAGTTTCCTTTTGCACAAGTTCATAGGTCATCAGGCATTTGAAAAGAAAAAGTTTATTTTCATCACAAGAAGCACACAGACTATATATACAGTACACACCAACAGAAGTAAAAAAAAGTGCATTATGCATCTTCTACTGCAAATTCACAGTATGAAAGATACTGCCTTTAAATATATACTATAAAAAACAAGAAAAAAATGTAATAAAAAAAAACTGATATTACGCAACACACCAGAACCCATTGGCAGCTTCTGAAAACCAAAGGGCAACCCATCTTGTGGAGCTCCTGATTTTGGGGGGGCAGGGGAGGGTTCTGTACCTGCATTTTGTTGTGAAGAGCTCGGGACACCAGCAGAGAAGAAAATAGGGTGGCCAAGCGGTAAAAAAAAGAATCTCTACTGAAGAAAAGCGCAACTGTGTGATGGGGTGGAGGGTGGGGCTGGGGCTGCACCCCGCCCCTCCTTCGGCTGGCTGGCACACCAAGTTCTAGTCTTTCCTCACTATTCCAGGTCACAGCGTGAGCCAGTGCCTGCCTCGCCTGCAGAACCCCCAGAGCCGTTTCCAGCAAAGCTCCTTCCACAGCTGTGGGTGCATGTGCAAGAATGCACAGCAGATGAGCACGAGTATGGGATGGGGCGAGCCCCTGCCCCAACGACAACCGCCACGAACAAGGCAAAGTATCCAATCACAGAAGGTGAGAGCTTAACAGTTTCCCATAAATACACAGTATTTGTAAACTATTATTAAGGCACTCCATTGTAAAACAACAATTACAGTGTCAGAAAAGAGGGAGGGGGCAGCCACCTTCTCATGCAGCACCGCTGACGGAGGGGACAGCAGAGGACTGGCGGTCAGATTGTAACGTCTCCTGTTTAAGGAGTTGACTGAAGCCAGGGCTGCAGCCCTTCCTCCAAGACCAAAACAAGGCAGTCAGGTCCGGATTGCCCCAGGTGACCTGCTTCATAGCTCGGTGACAGTGCATGTGTGAATGAGAGGTGATGCCCATCATGGTATGACTCAAGTACATGTATACTCAAACATGTATATGTAGAGTGAACTCAAACAGGTGTTCAGTTTCACAGCAGAAAATAAAAGGTCCCAGGAGCTGAGCTGGGGGGGGCAGTTGACTACTTGCCTTCCTTGGGCATGCAGCATCAGCAAGAACCTGCAGGGCGGGGCCAGAGCAGGGGACCCTGCACCACGCTGTCCGGATGTCACAGTTTTCCCAGCCCACTTGGCTCTCTGGCCAGCAGTGAAATGGTCACCCTCCCTACGCTGTGTGTATCTGGGCAGCCCTGCTGGGTGGCAAGCCAGAGCAGTGTTGGGTGAAATATATTCTGGCACTAAGCATTTCTAGCCACAGCGAGCAAGTCCCTCTTGGGACACCTTGAGGGAGGTCACTTACATGATCTTGACTACATGATACAGCTTTGTTCCCAGTAGGGAGGAATGGCCCCAGGAAGCACGGGGATTCACGAACCTTCTAGGATGGGGCCTGTGTGGAGAGACATGGCCAAGTACAGGGTCACCCCAAAGGTGTTAATTCTATTGCAAACTTGGCTCTGGCCTGTGGTACCCTCTGGGCTTACCTATCCAGGAGGGAAAAGACTTTAGAATGGGCTGCAATGCTTTTCAGCTGGAGAGAGCGGGGTGGGGCAGAGGGTTGGACAGTGCAGCCACTGGGATACCTGGTGAGTGATTCGCATACCGGGTGGACGGGGTGCCACTACCTGACAGAGCACTGTCACCAGCCCAGAGGTTGGCCTGCATCCCCACACTGACAGACAAGAAGCTCAGACAATGGACATCGCTCCCTGACAAAGACACGGGGACGCCGGCTTTGTCAGAGCAGAGGGCAGCATGGTCTCCCCTTGCTCCAGGACCAGCCTCCCACTCACACGCAACAGAACTTGACCAGGTGACCTCTCGGTGTCAGTGCCACACGAAGGTCTGGTTCAGTCTCACCTTTGGCATGCCACAGGATAAAAGTGAGGGAAAGGTGAGGTGGAAGATGAGACACAGCAGAATACACGGTATCAAGCTGATTTAGGACATTTCTGTTCTCTCCTAGTTTGACCAAGGCACTTCCACGAGCATGGCGGTCGCTGATACCAATGACTTTTTGGGGTGCACACCCCTGCCTCTCGCTTGTGCTGCTTATCTTAGGAATTTTCCCCATCGGCTAAGATTACAAACAGAAGGTCGGTCAGGATGTGGCGCATCTTACGGAGCAAACCTTCTCCGCAGAGAGCAGCGTGAGCCTCTCTACCAAGACAACCTGGTGGGATGCTCTTGCATGTTTCAAAGAGCAATTTGCCACATGCTGACACACGACCAATCTGGGGCTGGGAGAAAAGGTTTCTTCCTTTTCTCGGTCTGTCTACCAAGCCAAGAAGGCTTCATTTTGCTCTGATGATGGGGCCCTGGGCCCTGGTCTGTTTCGATGTTAATATACCGACTGTGCTTCTGAAAACGCATAGATGATTTTGACAAAAGCCAAAAACCCACTCTGATTTGTCATCCTCCTCCTGCCCTTTAACTGGGTAAGAAAAATTATGGCTTTTGAAATTGAAGTTTTCAAAAATGTATCACTCTCATGCACAGGCATGGTTTAAAAAAGCAGAAACATAAGCCTGTCATCACCAAATCTAAAGGATTATTTTGACACAAAAATTGATCCACCACATGAAATTTAATTTGGCAAAACATATTGAACTTGATTTTTTTTTTTTTTTTTGAGAATATGCTTTTGTTGGCTGAGAGGGAGAAAAACCTAATAGTTTTCAAGAAAAGTGAGTAATCACCTTTTAATGTGGTTTTAATTAACAGTGGTGGGAAAACAAATTCCTACAAAGTAAAATAACATATATGTCTAAAAATGAAAAGGATAAGGTCAGGGAGAGAAAGTTCCCGGAAAGAGGGTTTTTCCCCTAAACTCGCATTAGGTGAAACAGGTTCCCGGAGACCCTGCCTGGGCCTGTCCACAGTGGTGACCGTCAGGGGTCCTTTCGGACTAATGTAAGACGGCAGCCCACGCACCCACTTTGAGAATCTGGCTGGTCCCTGAAGGTTTTCTACTTCCACTGACTTAATGGCTGACCCAGCTAAGGGTGAGCTGCCCCTGTGGATAAGCTTCAGCCAGGAGTGCTTCCCCACGGACAGAGCTGGCCACCCTGCAGGAGATAGCTGGGGGTAGGCTGGCAAGGTCAGGGTCAGGAGGTGGATTTGGCCTGAGGTGTCTAGAGGCAGGGAGTCCTTCACATTTGCCCAGGTTCTCCCTAGGGGGCCCTGGGCAGCCCTGTGCTGTTGAATGAGACCAGGGGTCACCAAACTTTTTCTACACAGGGCCTGAAAATAAACATCTTAGGCTTTGCAGGCTCTGTGGTCTTTGTTGCCTATTAGTTTATTTTTCTTATAACCCCTGAAAAAATGTAAAAACCATTCTTAGCTCATGAGACCACATACCACAGTTTGCTGACCCCTGAATAAACCTTTCTAATCAAACCCCTTCTCTCTTCTCAAAATATTTTAACATCCTGCTTTGCTGACACCAGACGACCGTCCACTCGAGTCCAGAGCTTGCAGCAGCATGATGCACTGAGCCCACCCAGTTCTAACGGGGCTACTCACAGGGCCCAGGCTGGGTCCGCAGGCCCTCCTGGGCCCCACCTCTGCCACTAGGAACAGCCAGAGGGAGACAGGCAGTGGTATTGCCCACACAGAAAGGGGCAACTGTAAACATCTGTGAAGCTTTTCGACAGCTGCATTTCTTTCAGAGAAGCTTCTGCTCAGTTGCTCTTAGAGAGGAACTGATAATTTCTCACTGCTCGATTTTACTTTTCTTCCCCAAACACGAGTAGATGTGACCAAACAGTCTTGAGTGCTGGGCTTCTGGCAGGACGATCTGCATCTCGGGACCACTGCCGCCGCCAGGTCCTTTCACAACTCTTCACAACCACTGGGCTCAGCAGCAGAGGAGACTCAGCTGTGCTCCATGGGTCCTTCTCCCCAGGCGGGGGGCTGTTTAAAATCCACCACGAGCAACAGCAGAGGAAGCCACACATGTTCCCCCCCACCGGACCCCAGTGCAGGCCAGACACACACCACTCAGCCCGAACGACAGCCAGGACGGACAAGTCCGCCGCACGGATGATCTCCACGTGCCACGGAGCTGGCCCAACCAACAGCAGGTGTGGTTGAGTCAGAAATCCTAACACTTTTGGGGGTCCCAAACGAAAAAAAAAAAACCAAACAAACAAAAAACCCTCCTTTTTGGAAAACCTGTTTCTGACACAGCATTATTCCCTGGAATGAGCCTTGCTCATCACTGTGTTTTAAAAATAAAAAGCTCAGCAAGAACAGAGGTAGGACTTATATTGCCATCCAAGACTTTTCCCACGAGGGCCTGAATGGGCTTGGAACGTGCGCTGACGAGGAGGCCATCACCGCGACTGTTCTCTCATGTGTCGCAAATGGAGTACTTTTGATCTGCATGCATATCTGTCTATGTTCTTCTTCAGACACGATTCTTCTGGAAAACACATGACTTGGGCTCAGAGCCTGCTGGCTGACAGCTTCTGGTTCTCCCAGCCATGCAACGGACACTCGCTTCTTCTTGGACACTCGCTTCTTCTTGGGCTGTGAGCTTCTTTCTTCTCCTCCCCTCTGGCAAGGTGGGGGGCGGGGAGTTAGAACGCCATCCTTTAAGAGAAATCAAGACCTGAGGGGCCAACCAAAACCCACAGTGAAACTAAGGGATCATGTGATGAGCTAAAGGTGGGTCAGCTTTTGCTCAGCCGTGAGGGGCTTTTCAAGTTTTCTGGGGCAGATTTCCCTGACAGTTTAGAGATGGCGGCTGGGTGCCCAGGGGTCGTCTGGGGCTCATGCAGGAAGGAGGCCTCGCCCAACTTGGCATCCTGGGAGTCAACAATAGTGGACACTTCAGCCTCACTGGCTAAGTCTTCTGTCGAGAAGTTGAGACTTCCGAGCTTGGCAAGAGAGTGTGAGCGCTTGAGCGGGGACGAGACAGTGAGGCCCGCCAGCCGGAGCCGAGTCTCGATCTCCTGGGTCCGCTGCTTCACCAGCCCCGGCTTTCCGCGGACACTGTGGATGCTGTCACTGCTCGAGCTGCGGGTCAGGTTGGAGCTCATGGAAGATGAGGTGGGGGTGTAGCAGATGGTCTTCAGGAAGTCCTTTGAGAAGTGGCTGGTGTGGTCTAGGCGGCAGAGGAAGGGACTGGGGCTCTTCAGCGAGACTCCCTCCAGTGGAACAGGGGTGGCCTCTAACTTCTCATCGCTCCCATCTTGGCCAGGCAGAGCCACAGCCCCTGGTGGAGGGACAGGAGCTAGGTCCTGGTTCTCCTCGGGGATGCTGGCCTCCAGCCTGCTGGCACTGTCCCTGAAGGGCAACACCGGCTCCGTGGGTGTGCCCTTCAGCCTCTCCAGTTCTTTGGTGTGCTTGCGGACCAAGCCTGCTTTCTGCAGCTGCATGATGGACTCCTGGTGCTGCATCAGGTAGCTGTGTGTGGTCGGCCTCTCAGCCTCTTTACTGAATAGCAGACGCAGGTCCTTGGCCGGCTTCATGTCTTTCTTGGGCGGCGATTCTTCCTTTACCACCTCCATGCTGGAAGGGTTCTTATCACAGTGAGAATTCTTCAGAAGGAGGGACTTTGGCAGAACTTTTTGGGTCTCTCTGGAAGGCTCCAAAAGGCTAGCTGTTAGTTCTGGGGCAACCCTGGCCCCAGAGCCACCGGTGTCCGGCCTCCTCAGGCTTGCTGGTGGTGGGAACGGGGGATTTTCCGTTGGGCCAGAGGCCAACTTCTCCAGAACGCGGGACCTGACGGATGTATGGGCCACAGGGGATGATGTGAGGTGGGGCAGGAAGGTTGGCTGCGTGCAGATGGCAGGGGCGCCAGGGTTCCCGCGTCGGTCCCGGAAGGCCTCGGGAGCCCCACTGGCTGTAGGGTACATGCAGTCGGCACAGGATTTGTAGGAGGGTTTCACTTTGCTGAGGATCCCAAATATAGCATCATGCTGGAAGGGGACAAGAATGTCGTGAGAGTGCAACAGGAGCCAACGACCACAAAACAATGTTATCTGGGATGTTTCACATCTAGGGCACGAGAAAGTGGGTGGGGGTGTGATGAACTAAGAATAGCCACATACTAAAATGTTGCAGTGGGGTGATAAGGTGTATGTTTTACATTTAACATAAAGAAAAAGAAAGAATTGGAAGCCCTGCCCGAAATGTGAATGCAGTGTGCAGGGTGAAGAGGGCCAGACAGTTGGTGCCGTCCCTGGTAGATTCCCACTGCCTGTACATCCACATTCCCAATCGGCCTGCAGGATCGTTCCCTGAAACAAACCCACAGGTCCCTGGGGGTGAGAACTGCCCCACAGGCAGGAGGAAGGAGCAGAGGTGTCCGGGAGGGGCTGTTCTTTGCGGCAGGGCAGAAGTGATGCAAGTGATGTGACAAGGGCGGTAACCGACCCGACGCCACACTGGTGCCACACCTACCTCAAAGTCATCTGGACAGCTCCTCTTGCTGTTATTGTTATTTAGGTTTTCCCGGTTGAGCAGGTTTTTATCAAGCTGGGGCGGGGACCTTGCCCACCTCCCTACTCTTGGACTCTCCTCCCTTTCCATCTCTTCCACCTGGGGCGAGGGCCCGCGCTGGGGTTTCAGGCTCCCAGACTCTGGCTTCTTCTTCACTTCCTTCTCACAGAGTCCTGGGCCTCCCTGGGGAGGCCTGGCTGGCTTGTGCGCCTCCTCCGCTGGCTGAGTGGCTTCCTCTGACAGAGCATCCTTCTCCAGGTCCTCCAGCTGGACCAAACTGCCCATTTCGTCATTGGGGGAATGCAGAAGAGGGTCCGAGAGCCGTCGGAAACAGCAGGAGAGAGAGGGGCCTCCCCGTCCTGGGGCCCTACTTCCTGGGAACGCAGGCTGGGCAGCATCATCCAAGCAGGGCAGTTGGGCTTCTGGGGTGTCATCCAGGGTCTCTGGCAAGAAGTCCCCAGACCCCACAAGGTCATCCACAGGCTGTTGGAGGCAGCTTTCGGTCTGCGGGCGCCACAGCTTGTTGTGCCTTTGTTTGCTAGGGGAGGAAGGGCAGAGGAAGATCATTAGAGGCCAGTGCCCAGAGGCTTCTGGGAAGAGGGGTAGGGGGCGAACCAGCAAGGGACAGCCCAGGCTCGGGTGCATGCTGGGGACTCACTTAGGTAAAGCCTCTCTCTGTTCATTTGTCCCTGAGAAATGAAAGGATGAGAGAAACAACACTGGAACCCAAAATCATCATGACCCTCAAAGGAAGCCTTAAATGGCTTTCTGTCACGTGCTGACACTGTGGCAGATATGTGAGCAGGGTCTGGATGGACCTGAAATGCTACCGTGACCTAGGGTTCCACCTCCCCTGGCCATGCCACTTAATGTTCCTTCTCTCAGTTTCTCCATCTGTCAATATAAAGTTTTCATGCATACATACTTATACTACTACAGCAATGTAAGCACATAATACACATGAATGAAATTGGGAAAACTCCAGAAAACTGCAAATATTTGGTCATGGAGACTACAAGTCAGTTTTTAAGAAATATATCTTCTAACACTGTGATGTTGTTTTTATAACACCTTTCTAAAACACAGGTAAAAAGAAAAGAGAAAGGCTTAGGGTAAAATAAGGTAAAGAAGTCACCTCTGGAACCTAGAGCAACACCAACATCAGGGGGTTGTGACAGTTAGCACGAAAGAGAGAATTAAGTGTAAATTAAGGATCCGCTGTTGTTGTCCAATGAAAGAAGTCATGATTATTCATGACTGTTTGCTCCCCATGCATGTTCTGCGCGAGGCCAAGCAGGCCCTCAATGGGGCTGCGGTGTGAGGTCAGTGCCAGGCGGCGGTGAACCCAGCCTGGAAACCCCTGGCTAGGCTACCAAGGGCATGACGGGAGTGCGTGACTGAAGGGCTAAGGGGCGCACACTCCTCCCCCAAGGCCCTGCCTGGGGGTCTGTCCGGCCACTCTGTGGTTGATAGTGAGATATCTGCAGCTGTCCTCGGGACCCTGGCCAAGCCTGCCAGGGCGTTCCTGCTTCCCCAAACACAGTCAAGAGGATGAGACCTAGCCTGGGGCTCCCCCACAGCACCAGTCAGAAACAACCCCGGAAGCCTCCTACAGACTGAACGGGATGGGAAGAGAGAGGAATGAGTCTCGGAGCCCAGCAGGGATCTTTCTGGGGTGACTGAGGACCCTTCCCTGTGGGGCAGGAGGACCTCAGGGCCACACTGCCTTGGATGCCAGGGACCTGGGCATGTGCTCCACTTTGCCTTCCACTGGCTGTGACATGGGTCAAGTCGACCTCCCTCGTTGGCTCTGTATTCCTGCCCAACGGGGAATAACCTCTACTTTGCAACCCGTTTCAGGTGGGGCTTAGAAATGTATAAAAAACTACATCATTATTTACTATGAGCCCAGTCCAGCAAAGCCTTGTAAAGGTAAACCTGTTCGGTATTCATATGCATCCCACAACCACCCTACCAAGCTTGGTTTTTAACTCAGAGAAAAGGGAGGCTGGGGGAGACTGAGGAGAGTGCCCTAGGTTGCCCAGCTCATCAGCATGGGCACCTGATCTGCCTCTGCAGTCCTTGGAATTGCCCTGCGGCCAAGCCTGGCACAGCGCGTGGCCCAAAGCAGATGCTCAGGAAACGGGGCACCCACACGCCCGTGCCGCGTACAGAGTCCTGCCTTAGATTAGAAGTTAGGCACCGTTCCCTACCTCAGCCAAACAGCTGAGCGTGCCAACAAAATCAGAACAGATCCCTCCTGGAAACCACTAATCAAACACCAAACAATAGTTGTTTTTCTCAAAGCTGCCCCCACCCCCCACCCCAGCCCGTCAGGGTTCTGGCTGCGGAAGCCATGGTGAGATGCAGACGGCGGGCGGCTTCTGGAGCTCAGTCCTGCCAATTCTCTGCAGTCAGTCACCTACCTCGCGTCCAAGATGCCTTCATACTCAGACAGCTGTCTCATAAAGCCTGCGTTGGGGCGTGTAATGCTGCGCTTTTGCTTCACATAGTTGTACGCTTTCTCCAGGGGCCAGCCGAATTCCTTCATCGCATAGGCTATGACCGTGGAAGCAGATCGGCTGACTCCCATTTTGCAATGTACCAGGCACTTGGAATGGTTCCGCCTGGAGAAGGGGGGTGGGTTTTTAAAAAGTTTAACCTCATTCTCTTGGGTTTTACACAACGAGCAATTTTAAACCCCAAAGTTAGGTCATTGCCCAGATCCTCCTAGTCCTGATGTTTACGCAGTATATGCTCACCCATCCTCTAAAGGACATAACTTCGCTGCAAAATCAATTAGTACACAATGGGAAATCGAGATAAATCTGTCCTTGCCTAGCTAAGTTTTGCAGGGAGAGCTCCAAGATTGGGCTGCCTTCAGGGACAAAGTGGGGATCTTCCCACATTGCTGGGATAGGGTAGGAGGCCAAAACCCCTTTTTGTGGGAAGCAAAAGGGAGATCTGTGAAAGATAACACAGCAGCTTGAGCAGATGGAGACAGGGAATGGGTTACTGTAGAAAATGGGGTCAGAGAACCGGAAGCTGCAAGGCCCTCGGGAGACAGGAGGGTCAAGGAGCCAGGGCAAGGGCAGCAGCACCGCCAACTTGGCCAAGACAGAAAGAAGCCAGGGGAGGGGGAGGGTGGGGCCCGAGGTTGTGAGAAGGCAGTGCTGGCCCAGTCGTGGCTGATTTAACAGATCCAGCAAGGCCAGACACAGTGTTTCTCTAAGTATCGCTCACTCAAGAATGAAAGGGAACTCCAGGTTGGAAAGTGAAGCACCTGGCAAGCTTTATTTGTACAGGAGGGGAGCCCACCTGTCTATTTATGTTAGAAGTAGCCAGCCTGCCAGGTGTGAGCACTCATTTCTCCTACTTCAGGCTTAAAAATCGTCACCAAATCTCAGGGCCTTTTCTTTTCTTTTCTCTTTTTCCTTCTTTTCTTTCCTTCCTTCCCTCTCTCCCTCCTTCCTTCCTTTTTTTGGACTCCTGGTCTGAAGTCTTCTGAAGTCTTTCCCTAGAGCATGCAAACAAACTATGAGGACACGGTGGTGAAGACAAGTTGTGGAGCTTTGACCAGGAGGGGCACAAAGTAGAAGATGGGGCCTCAAGGGCTTCTCTCTTTCTGACCCTGCCTGCAGTAAGACAGAGTTGTTCTGCAGGAGAATAAAGGGAGCACAGAGGCTGGGTGAAACCAGGGACAGGCTCCCGGTCTGTCCCGTTCTGCTCACCCAGGAAAACCGCACTAACTTAGGTGGAGCAGGCAGGTCGCGGCTCGGGCACCTGCCCGAGTACGTTCCCCTGGGGAGGCAATCCCAGAGGTGAGCTAAGTCCACGCACACCCCGGCTCTCCCTGCTCTCTCCTCTGGCTCAGAGGCTCCCAAGAGTGTACACATGGTATTGGATTCTTAACTGGAAGCTGTGCTGATGATGAAACTGGGGTCAAGTGTCACAGTCATTGACAGGTGGGAGAAAACAAGTTCATTTGGGCCCAACCTGGAGATTAACAACTTTGCCCCTCTGGTGCTAGGGGTCCTGTGGTCCCCAATCAGAGGACCATCGACATCCACCGCTCTCCAAGCCAGGAGGTGCCTGTTTCTGGGACTGCCATTCATTGCTGCCCACCCAGCATCTGCCAGCATCTTCCTCAGACCAGTTTCTTTGGCTTCTCTGCCCACTTACTTGGCTTTGTTTATAAAATGGTATGCTTCGTTCCAGTGGGCAAGAAGGTCTGTTGTCTCTTCATCGTAGACTCGGATGTTGTGATATGCAAATAAGCCAGGGAAAAAATTATCTATTTCTCTAGTGACATTTAAAATGTAGTCAACACTGCAATGAGAGAAAAAAAAAAAAGAGAACAAATCTGTAGAATCAGAATGAGGAACTATAAAACAAAATGTAACAAAAAATTGAACAGAGAAAAACATCAAATATACATTAATGAAGGATTTATGTTTTTAAGGTGGGACTTCTGTTTTTCCTTAACAATTTTTTTAATATTTTCTAAATGCCCTACAATGAGAATGTACTATATTTATAATAAAAACAAACTTCTTTATAAAAACTTATTAAAAAAACAGTTCAAAGCATTGCTAAGCACTGTTAATTCTGGAAAGTAGATACATATATTACTTAAATACATTTTTAACTTTCCAAATTTTCAAAATTCATTAACTACTATGTGTATCCAGAAGCCTTAAGAAAAACAAAGTCTCCACTTTTAAATGGTTAAACAGCAAAATATATTTGTCCATTATTTATGCCCTTGGGAACTGCTTTACATCCTTTTTGAAACAAGGAAGGCTATAAATAAATACAGAGTTGAGAGGGTCTGCTAGGCAGGTTTTGTCAGTTCTAAAATTAATACATATATCCCTGGAAGACCAGGAGTTTCAAAATACCTCCAACAGATTTCATACGTGAATATCTATAAATGTGCTAGACAAAAATACCTTTAAAATAGTTTACTTATTCCCAGCAAAATAGAAAGCATAGACAGTATCACACTACATTTTAAGAATACTTTCTGTTGAAAGAACATAACTTAACCAGTAGTTCTAAAGATATATTTTAAGATTTGTTTAGTCTTGATCTTCAAATGCAGTAATTCAAGGATGCCATCGTGTCAGACCCACAGAATGGTGACTTTGTGGCTGTGTAGTTTTTTTTAAAAAAAAAGTCCAGACATCTGTTCTTGAAGTTCTAGATTTAAACATTTTTATTCCTGCTGCTGGGCAATTCTCAGACTAAGACAGGCACGTATTTCTGCCCAACATCAAGTATTAGCTGCAAGAGTACCACCAGGTCCAAAAGTACAAGTTCAGCTAGAACCAGGAGTGGTCCGGGATCAGAGCTTCTGAGTGGCCCAGCAGACAGATGTGTCCACACCAGGACTCTCAGCAACTCTGCGGGCAGTGAGGTGGGGGAGGAGCTCGTGGCCCTAACTGCATCCAGGCAGTAGACACCACGATACCACGGGACTGTGATTTAGGACCATTCTCTGGGACAAACACCATCACACAAACTCCTGGAAAACGTAAACCATGAATGATTCAGGAGGTAGCCTTCTAAAGCGCATCTGTTTGGCTATGCAAATCACCCTGGCTGCCAAGGTGCAGCCGTTCCAGGCAGGTAGCTCAAGGGCTCGACCTGGGTGGCAGAGCCCAGGGTGTCTCGGCTGCCTGGGAGGACAAGGGAAGACAAGAGGAGCAGACTCACCCTGAGCCCTGCAGTTCCTCCAGATTGGATGCATTCCATTCAGAGCCCTGGGGGACAGATCACACAAACCCCCCGTGAGTGTCATGTGTCAGCCTCAGACCGCTCTGGGGATGCTAGCCCTGAGGGTGGTTTCACCGCCCCAGCCTCAGAGGACAGAGAGAACCAGCAGAGGCCCGGTATCCAAGCATGTTCCTGAGTACTCACCGCGTGGGCAGCACAACAGGGAAAGGGCAAGGTCAGGAAAACCTGCCCCTCTTACCACTTCCTCTCCTGAGACTCCAGAGGGTCCTCTCACCGCAGGCGAGACTCCCCTCCCGCTCAGAAGAGGGCACTGCCACCCTCGCAGGAATCACTCTACCTCTTCTGGGAAGCATGCTGGCAATATTCTGAAGGTTCCCACCCTCTGACCCGGAAACTCCACTTACAAACAGCTACCCTGAGGAAATACCCAGAATTTGCAGAGATTTCTGGAGAAGGATATTTAAGGTTATTTGTAATAACAAAGGAGTGGAAACAACCCAAAGGTCCAACAAGAAGAAATTAGTAAAATAAATGATGACGGATCATGTGATGGAGCATTTCAAGTAACTCCTACTTTCAGAGGACATTCGGTGACACAGGGAAATGCCGCCTAATGACAAGCAAATAAAGCAGGACACAAACATGAACAGTATGGCTCTTTCCTTCTCCCTTTTTAAAAAAAAAGCTACATAGGCATTTAAAAAACTCAAAAGACAGAAAAATAAATATACCAAAATGTTCACTAAGACTACCCCTAGATTCGGGAAACTGGGAATGCCTTTAGTTTTCTTCTTTAGACTTACTCATATTTCCTAACTTTTAATAACATGTTTTAATACTTAAAAAACGGTATTACAGAAAACAAGCCCTCCATTTCTGAGTATGCAAAGAGCATGGAGGGGGAAAAAACAACAAAGAAAAACCATCACTTTGCTCTTAGGGAAAGCAAACAACATAAAAGTCACAAAGAACAAAAACACCTGTGTAGTCTCCCTGTAAACTTCCTTTCCGCAGAGGGCAGACCCCTCCGCCGGCAGGGGCTTCAGGGACCCCGATGGGGAGCCTGGCTACGTGTGGGTGCTAGCTGGGGCTTCCTACTGGAGGGAGAGGCTCAAGCAGAGAAATTCCTTTGGTATCTCTCATGGAAAAAGTGACATAAAACACCAACCACAGTGAAAAATAACTGGCGCTTCGCTAGCGCTGTCTTCTTGCCGTGATTGCCACCTAGTGGAGAGACGGGCTGGAGGTGCCTCGCGTTCTGTCTCCACCAAGGAGAACCACCAACTTCCCAGAGAGAGGACAGCCCAGGGCTGCCACATAGCTTTCAAGACACAGGCTTCAAACCCACATACTTACGTACATTTTTAACACATTCACTGAATGTGTATAGGCTGATAACTACACATAATTAAATATATGTTTAACATATTAAGTATACATCACAACACATGCATTTGGAGGACTATTAATTACTCCCCATAGGCAGAGGACAAAATCGTTATGATTTCCCAAGCAAAAAAGTACACTTCCTTGACTTCCCCAGGAAGTGATTTCTGCCCTACCGATAGTTACCATTTATTTATGCACTGAATGCCTTAAATCTGTATTTTACTGAATCCTCATGATAATCCCATGAGGTCCAGGTTGAAGGAAAAAAGAGGCAGAGATCACAGGCCCGGCTGTGTCCAGTCACATTGCTGGTCCGGATGGGGGATGGGAGCTTGGTACGGTGGGGCCGATTTTCATTACTATGCTACACTGCCTCTAATTTTAGCAACGTGCCTTCCTCACGGTCTCTCTGACTTTGAAATCTTGCCAGTTGCCTTCTATGGAGATTTACAGCTTTAAGAAAATCTGAGCAAGAAGTGGAGGTTGCATCACCAAGGCCTGTTCCTCCCACAGCTCTGGGGGCTGTGCACGGAGCGGCCGCCTGGATGAGCACAGGGGAAGCTGCCTTGCAGGTGTCTAGTTTTCCTTCCCTGCTGTTTCTCATGCCTCAGGATTCCTAGGCGTAACTCTGGGGTTTGGCAAGCACGCTCCCTTTAGTAACTGGGGGGTTTTTAGCCCACAAACCACTCTGGGTATCTGGTGGGGGGTTGTATGCTAGTGCTGGAAGACGGCAAAGGGGGGCAAGGGTCTGAGCACGGCTGCCAACTGACTGGGCCAAAGAGCTTTCACACAACTCCCCGCAGCCTGGCTGGGGGCCACATCGCCAGCCTCTGGCTCCAGAGCAAACCACCAGGCGGCAGGCCCGAGGAGGGGCGTTCCTGTGCAAGTCAGGATTGCAGCTCCCTTATCTCAAGCTCTCCCCTCTCCGACTTGCTCCAAGCAGTCAAGGTCAAATTTACATTCCCCAAGCCAAACCCTGACGTGTGCTGTGCCTCTTACAAGATAAAGATGATCGAAGATGAGGGAGGGCTTGTCCATCTGTCCCAAGATTAGGAGCATCTCATTGTCTATAAATTCCTTGAATTCTTTCAAGTTACAGTTCATCTGTTTCTCCAACTCATTACGGATCTGTGGAGTGGAAAACATCAGGAAAAGTGATTGGTCAAAGAAAACAGCCATCACCCTCCAAGAAGTAAAGTCACAACGCAAACTGTGGCTGTTTTTTTTTTTTTTTTTAAGTGTTTTCTGCATTTAGATACACACGGCCCATGGGCATGGACGGCAGGGACGCAGCCTACTCAGCCTCGAAGTCAATCTGACATGGAGGCAGTTTACTGTTTGAAATAAGGAACCCGATTCCCAGGGGCCTTTTCTGAGTTTAAAGCACTAGTACCTTTACAATTAAATATCAAACACATTACAGTGAAACCCAAAATCAGTCTCATCTTGCTTTGGAAGGCATCACAATACAACGTAGTGCAGATATTACTAAATAAAAAGATTGTAAGTAACTTAAAAATGGGCATTTTGACCTCTCAGATCTACCTCGTTTAAGCTGTTATTAAAATGCATTGCATTCCTTGAACAAAAAGCCACTGAAAAAAGAAAAAAATAAGACCCAGAGAAACATCAAAAGGCAGAAGGAAAGCAGTCCAGGGTTAGTGACTTACTGGTGAGGCAAGGTGGAGCAGAGGAGAGGGTGCTAATAGGTAAATGCTTCTTGGTGCAATCTACGCAGAGGTCTCATGGCATTCTTACTAAAGGCCTTATAGGTTCAGAGAGCCCAGGAAATCTGCCCAAGCCCCATAGGGCTAGGCAGGGCGAGGTCCAAACTAGAGTCTGACCCTAAGGCCTGTACTCTTTCTGCTAAGTCCTGCAGGAGAAAGCCACCAAGAGCTAGTGCACCAATTGGTCAAGAAGACCAGGTCTGCGCAGCCAGACAGAGGAATGGCCTCTGGCCTGCGGAGAAGGAAAGAATTCTCTTACTTCTTTGGAGGTCACATTTTCTAGGTCTTGGCTCATCATGATGCTCCGGAGTTTGGCTTTGATGAGGCGCTCGGTCCTTTCCCTTTCGGTTGGCCTAGAGAGAAATCAGCAAAGTGCAGAACTATAGGAAGACTGAGGCCCAAGTTTATAGAAACACTGACGCTCCTGGGCTTGGTTCCCAGAGACTTCTTGGCGTGCGTGTCCCCAGCAGGTGGCAGAAAGGGACAGAGAAGACCTGCTCTGTGTCCAGAACTCACATAGGAGTCAAGAGTGGGGCAGATTGAGGGGGCACAGAGGGACTGGGAGGCGCCCTCCTCGCTCATGTCCTGCAGAGTATTAGGCTCTCAGGGCAGGATGCTGGAACCACCGTGTACCATCCCCACGCCACGGGGCCCTTCAGTCTCTGCTGAGGACATAGCTGAGTCCTGAGCCGCCCACAGGCCCAGCTGTGTCCAGCTCCCAGGATCTCCTTCTCACATGGCACCAAAATCTATGTATTTCCCTGTAACTTCCATACGTTGACCCTGGTCTCCGTTTAGGGCCCATACGAACCAGGCTAATCCTTCTGGGACACGGTGTCCCCTCATCTGTCCAAAAGCAGCTGTCACTTCTCCCCAGTGCTCTCACAATTTCTGTGAGGCCCCATGTAACATGGCCCTGGAGTGTCCTCACTCAGGCTGCCCCCTCAGATGCAGTGTCCCCGACACTGCGGGGAACGGGCCTGAGAGAGACAAGGGGAGGGCTGCTTCCTTCTTCTGGAACCAGGTTTCAATTTGGTGCAGCCTGTGCCACGCGAGCGCTGCTGGCAGCCACACGCCACAGGCCACGCGATTTGCTGTTGCTGCCTCTAAGGCTGCCCTTGGCCTGCATGGGTGCAGCTGTGTTTTGGGAGCCAAGGAATTGGATGTCACATTCACAACACACCGAAGAGGTTGCTGGATGAGGGGGGCTGGGAGCCTGGGTGACAAAGGTGAAGGGATTGAGAAGGGCAGACTAGCAGCTACAATAGTCACAGGGGTGTAAAGTCCAGCACAGGGATGTGTGCGACAGTATTGTAACATCTACGTACAGCACCGGGTGGGCACTGGGAATATCAGAGGGGTTACTTCGTTAAATGTCTAATCACTATGCTGTACACCTAAAACTAATATAAAGTAATACTGAATGTCAACTGTTATTGACAAATTAAAAAAAAAAAACAAAGGGTAGAGGAAGAGGCTTTAAAAGTCAAGTCTATGGGAACAGTGCCCTGCCCGGGAGCTGGTGGGCCACACGTTTCTTTTGAGATTTGACAGAAGCTAGGGAGCTGCTCCCCAGAAACGCATTCCCTCCCGATGTTTCTACAATTTCAAAAGCAGGGTGGTGGTCACAGACCCTTCCCCCAGCCGAAGACCACCCACAGGCCACAGGTCAGGAACCTCTGCCTGAAACACTGGGAGGGGTGGACCTCAGTCCGGGAGCACGGCAGGGGTGTGGCACTGTGGGGGCCCGGGGCCCCATGGGGTGGGCGTGGGGGCGGGTGAGGAGGCGCTGCACTCACTTGTCCACAAACAGGGCTGGGGAGTCGGGCCGTGTGGACTCCAGGTCCTGCATGGCGTTCCACTCGTTGATGCAGCTCTGCTCGGAGCCGATGCAGCTCTCGTAGTAGCTGGCCCAGACCAGGGCCACGCCCCCAGGGAAGTAGTTGTGCCTTCGTGCCACCTCGCAGGCCTTGTGAAGGACCTGCAGGGCGGACCTGGGTGAGGAGGGGAGAGGGTCAGGCCTGGGAGGCGGAAGGAGTGCTGGGTTCTCCCTCTGACAAAGGGGTTTTTAACCGGGGCAGGGAAGGCTGGTCACGAAGGACCGGCCAGCGTGGACGCCCAGTCTGTGGAGTAACACAGCCGGTCTCCGTGATGTACGCACTGACCCAGGAGCAGATGGAACATCCTCCACCATTCCCAACAGGAAACAAAAAACTTCCTAACTCTTCCTGTCAGGCTGGCTCACACCGCATTCGACAGCACACCAATTAACTACCAATGATTAAGATTCACTTCCGGGGCAGTGGTGGTCATGAACACAGGAACCAGGGTTAGGCCCAGACGCTGGAGGGAAAGAGCCATCGCTACACAGCGGAGACATTTCACTGCAGTCTAATCGCTTCATTTCTACCCCTCCCAGCAACGCTCCAACAGCTCAGATTCCTAAGGAAATGAGTTCTAGAAAGTCATTTCAATACAGAAGCCAGCAGAAGAAGAGGCTTGGGAAGGCGGTGGGACAGGAGGGACAACATTAAAAATGTTTATCGTTAATGGTCAACATAGTCATTCCTGCTTTACTTTTTTTAACAAAAATATGCGTGAATCAGGCGTCGATGAGGGATGGGAGAGTACAGCCCTGGGTGGGGGGACAGCTATCAGGGATTGGGATGACAATGGCACACAGACCACTGCGACCCACGTCACTTTTCCCAGTGGCACACACTGCTCCACTCTCTAGGCTGGTGGAGGGGAGAAACTTGAGCTATTTACTAAATTTAGTTCTGGTTCAGAAGTTTTGGAAATTCACTTGCCTGTAAAGAAAGAGATTTAAAAAAATCACCCAGGGATACAAAACAACAGCTGGGACATCTAGAAAATTACAATTTCATGATTCTCCCCAAAACGATCCTGAACTGACTATAGCGTGGAGTGACAGAGAAATTCTGTGCTTATGGCCACATCCTCCTGCAGACTTGAAACTCCATGTGGCCAGGAATTCTGTCCAAGATGCTCAGCACCCAGCAGAGGGAAGTGAATGCCTGCTGCGTGCCAGGCGCAGTGAGACTGGTCAGGAGGAAGTACACACCTACAGAAACAGCATGCCTTCCACAACAGAAACCAACCACCTTAAAGAGTGGCCCGGGGTCACCACAGACATTTCTCCGAAGAAGATACACAAACGGCCAACAAGTGCACCCAATGATGCTCAACATTTGTTAATTAGAGAAGTGCAAGTCCAGACCATAATGAGATACCATCCCCATCCATTAGGATGGCGATTACACAAAACAACAGAAAGTCACAAGTGCTGACTAGGACGCAGAGAAACTGGAATCCTGTGCATTGCTGGTGGGATTGTAAATGAAAAGCAGTTTGGTGGTTCCTCAAAACATTAAATGTGAAACTACCCCGTGACCTAGAAATTTTTCCACTTCTATGTGTAAACCCAAAGGAAACAAAAGCAGAGACTTAGACCAGTACTCTGCCTGCCGGTGCTCACAGCAGCCCCATTCGCAACAGCCAAACGGCATCACTAAATGCACAGATGAAACACGGCCTGTCCACGTAATGGACTGTCACTCAACCGTAAAAGGAATGGAGGTCTCATACACGCTGCAGCACGGATGAGCCCTGAAAGCATCTTGCTCAGTGACAGGTGCCAGACACAGGAGGACAAGTGGTGTGCTCACATGAGAGACGTGGAACAGGCAGATTCACAGAGACACAGGAGAACAGGTTACCAGGGGCTGCAGAGAGGGGTTGGGGTCAGTGTTTAGTAATGGGGACAGAGGGTCTGTCCAGGGTGATAGCCAAAGTTCTGGAGGTAGACGCTGGTGCCAGCTGCACGACACTGTGCATGTCCTAACGTCACTGAACTCTGCGCTTAAAAATGGTTAAGATGGTCAATTTTGTTACGTATCACTTGTCATAACGCAAAACAGATGTGCCCAGATGGGCTTCTCAGTGGAACGGGTTTTTCTAGTCATGCTGTCACATGGGAAGCTACTTCTCAGGAGTTGAAAGTCCCTAAAACCACACTCACCACATGGCCTGGACAGACACGGGCTTGAAGATGTGCATCCTTCCTGCTGTGCTGACGCTGAATCCACTAGGAGTGAAAAACAGCAACAAAAAGACACCGTGGTGAGAAAACAGACCCTGTAACCGCACCACCTCGAGACAGTGGGGGCAGGCCCACCGGGGACACTCTGAGGACAAGTGTGTCTCATGCTATCCGATGAGGGACCGCAGGCCAGCTGCATCTGACAAGGGCGAAGCAAGGGGGGAAGCAAAGACAGGTTCCCAATTCCAGAAGACTTGTTTTTAACCCAGGAACATGAAGCCTACAAAAACCGAAGCCCCGGCAAAGGCCACGAGGCTGTGGCAGCATCTGACACCATCTTGTCTACGCTCCTGCAGCCGTCCCAACCCACCTGCTACTTCCCACCCCACACATCCCATCAGCCTGGTGTTTTGGGGTTTTTTTGTTTGTTTGTTTTTGGGGTTTTTTTGGAATTGCACTGAAAATGTATTAATGGAAGGCAAAATTTTTAAAAGAAAAAATGTTACCATAATTCTACGCTTTCAAGAAATCAAATTTTTATTTCTCTCTCCCAGACCTACCCATGAGGCAGCATAGGTAGGTCTGCTGCCTATGCTGGAATCCCAGTAGGGAAGATTTCCGATTCTGCTTCTTTCCACCCACCACAGAACCCACGCATCTCCCCTGGGGACAAACGCATGCAGAACCTGATGGCCCTTCCTCTCGTCTACCGGCCCAGGATCAGCCCCAAAGTGGCACTCAGAACACTGCTGTGCCCGCTGCTGCGTGTCCTTTCCTGCACCCGCTGAGACTGCGAGCTCCTGCTGCTGTCCCGTTTATGTGTGAACTTCCGGGGACCAGCCCCACCTGGAGGGCGCATCCTGAGTGTTCATTTACCATATCAGCGCAAATGAATGAATGTCAGTTTTTTGCTGCTCTTGAACTTCACACAGCAGCGAGCTCCTGTAATATGCTTCCATTGCTACTTGGTGACCCAAACACCTTTGCATAATAATGCCCAGAATGCCCCTCTCCTTGTGTGGCTCCCTATAGGGCAATATTGCGTCTCCTGATGGAATAGACACATCACATACAATTCTATTGCTAAGGATTACCCAGTGATGTTTAAACCCACTAACGTTTCAGAGTTTACAGTGACGAAAAGAATCTTTCCAGGGGATCTGCTTACCCGTCGCCGTCAAGGTGGATTTTCGTGTCACTCCACAGTCGGAGAACCATCCCAATGGTACAGCTTTTACTGCATGGGAGGAAAGAGAAGCTGCCTGTGGTTGGAGCCCCCTACTTACCCACACTTCCCTGCGTGTCACCCAGCCTGCCCAGCTCACAGAGGGGACCAGCCCCTGACCTGGGTCTGGCTGCTGGGTGTGTATCTGGGAGAAGCTCTGCAGGCACTGCTTACCCCTGAACTCCAGAAGACACAAGTCTGAGACGGCCTGCTACAGGGAGCTGCCTGTGACCCCTTCCCAGGGACAGTCACAGGGTGCTCTGACCCCACCGTCTGGCGTGGTGGCTGCTCCATAAACACCAGGTCTCAGCTGCAGCTCCCAGGGGACAAGGAGCAACCAGCTGACCACATGACCTCCCTGCAGCAGGGGTGAAGCCACCAATGGCTGGTGCACTCTGGGCACAAGGCCATGCACACTCTGGGGGGACACGGGAGAGTGGTGGCGGCCGACCCTGCCTCCGGTCCTGGGGTGAAGGAGGAGGGGAGGGTGCCAACACCATTACTGGACTGCAGTGCAAGACCTCTGTTCCTGTACCTTCCGTGAAGCTGCTGTTTTAAGAACTAGCTTAATCTGCTTTTGTTTTGCCCATCCTCACCATGAAATGATACTTTAGAGACTGGCGCCGCTGAAACACACGGAGGGAATGAAAGGGCTTTATCAGAGGGGCTCCTCAGGTTATTGCGAACATTCTTCAGGCATTTGAAGGAGTCAGCTTGTGAGAAACCATTGTCATTGAGCCAAGGCCAGGGCCGCTGACCTCCGGGGATCTCCCGCTTACATCTCTGCTACCGAACAGCCGCCGGGGGAGTAATGTTATGAGCATGTAACTGTGCGGCCAAGGCGCCAGGGTTCACGGAGCATCTGCGACCACGCCGGACTCTTCCACCCTCGGCTTCTGTGTCCATGGGGAAGGGAGCTTTAAATCCTTCGGGGAAAATTAGACTAAGCCTTTCGGGTTAGGCCAATTCTCAGGTCCCACCTTGCAGTCCTGCCCATTCTTAATGGGCTAACTCTATTTCCTTTGCAGAGTTGCAAAATAAAACTTATTTTGAGACTCAGAGGTCCTGGAGCTTCATGGCTCTGTCAGTGCTAGGGTGAGGCAAGGAGGTCCCAAACCGACACATCACTACCCCTGAACTTGCCCAACTGCCCACTTGTCCTTTAAGATTTTAGCCTCTCTGATCATGGCTGTCTTCTTCCTCACAAAGCTTACAGGCTCCCTGAGGCCAAGACTGTGTGCTGTTGTTCTTTGTTTACCTGGGCCTGGCCTGTTGTCTCATACACAGGGGAATGCAAATAAACTGTTTGCTTAATGAAAGAGCAGATTAATGAATAATGACTAAAGGGAGTCACCTTAATCTGGTTTTAACAAATCTAGGCTCTGCAATGGTCTCACATGTATTAACTTATCCTAGATGTAAGAAGAACCGCTTGCTTTCATTTCACAAAAATAATAAGGTCTATGATATCCCAAACTTGGCCTCTAGTTATTGGGAAATTCCAAACCTCTCTTTAAGCCTCTGACCCAGGACCTGTGCTTGGGAATCCATGGGACAGCAATACTGGATAAGGCATTTGATATGTTGCCTATCAAGCACATATTTCTTATGTAGGCCGGTCTGCCTGGATGGCATCCTCCCTGCTTCACTGGGCTGGTTCCTGCTTTTACCTGGGTATTCACCACAGCCATCATCTCCTTCAGGAAGCCCTCCAGGCTAAAGTGCCCTTTCCAGAGCACCGCCAAAAGCACCCAGTGTTAGAGCTTTACGCACAGTGTAACTTTTCTATCCTCTCAGCAGACCCTGAGCTCTGAGAGCAGAGGCTGGATCTAGCGCAGCACCCGCACGTGAGGGCTGAAATGCTGTGCTCTGTGGTGCCTGATCACCCCACCAACTGCCATCACCCATCCCACCATCACCTCCCAAGAGTACGGGACCATGCAAATCTTTTTCCAGCAGCAACTGTTGTTCTGTTGCAGAAGGGAGCCGCTGTCCCATCAGACTCACCTTTCCTTACTGGAAAAGTCGACACCCAGCAGGATGCTCTCCTCTGTGTCCTGCCGCCCGCTGCTGTCCACCACCACCATGTACCGCACCCGCTCCGCCCAGGCACTCTCCAGGCGCACGGCCTGCGCAGGCAGAGATGCTCTCACTGGCTGCCTCTCCAGCTGGAGCACCCCCTCCCTTGCCCAACCAAGGTCAAGGGCTTCTGTTTTCTACCTTTCCCCCTGTGAGTTTAGGAACCAAGATGAGATTCTTAGACACATCTCTCTTATACCCCCAGCACAAGGGATGATGCCCAGCTCAAAGGAGACCCCCTCCCCAAGTCTGTTAAATGGGTGGATAATAACACCCAGAGAACAAAGGTGCCGACTTAGCACAGACTGATACGGAGCCCTGATACATCCTCTCTCTGGGCCTTCTGGGTGCTGAGGAGCAAACTTTGCTTTGGCTTTTGTGAACAATTTGGGAGAATTTTTAAATCGTAGAACTCATTACCACCACCCCCCATACACACACACCCACTACTCTCAATTCCCTACTAAATTTCACAATTAAAAATTCAAACTTGCCACTCTCAACTCTTCTTACCAGCTTGATTCTGTCTTCACATCGCAGAAGATTGATCATCACTTGAAGGTGTTGGGGCAAGTCACCTATAGGACCAATGAAGAAAATTTTAGAAGGTCCCCACCTACTGTCTAGGCAGAAGCCTAGGAGAGGCTGATCTTACAGACCTGAAAGAAGACCCAGGCATTAAAACTCCTGTCCCTTCACCCCAAGGGAAACATCACAAAACCACAAAGCCTCAGCTCTCTCACCCTGCTCCTGAAAAGTATCATAAGCAGGAGTGAGATACAGCTTTTTGCTCTGTTTTTAAAAGTGACTTTTATTTTCCCAAATACTTGCTATATGGGTTTTTAAATACAAAATTTGGCAAATATAGACAAGCCTGGAGTGGAAATATCGTTAAATTCAAGCCAACGTCACATTGCAGGGCAGGGTGGCAGGAACCAAGGACGAGGCTGAAGGAGGGGCCGGCGCAGAGCTGTCTGAAGGTAGAAAGGAGGACTGGATTGGGAGCCACCTTCCTTCTCTCAGCTCTTCTGCAACTGCCGTCGGAGGTGAGACATCCATGAGCAGGGGGGACCTGACTAAGTGACTCTACAGACAAAAGGCCGAGGCCCAAAGAAATGACAGCAAGCCTCCATTTTTTCTTTTCTTGCTAAAAATTACAGCCCCCCCCGCCCCGAGTTATTTAAAAGAGGCAGCAGTCCAGGGCCAGGTTCCCAACTTCTCTGAGTGGCCCCAGGGTGCAGTAGCGCCCTGGCTGGGTAGGGCGGGGAGGTAGTGAGTCTCCAAGGCCACCCAGGATCAGCCCAATGGAAGGAAGAGCTGGGTATGCCAGGCAGTGGGGCCCCAGAAACCCAACTTTCTAGTTGGTAAGGAACAAGTACGACTCTAACACTGCTTTTCTCCTAACTGGTACGTTAAAAAAAAATGTCTGCATGGGTTTCTTTCTGAAAAAAAGATTCATCTGTAAAGATGCTGATGTAGAAAAATGCAAGGAGAACTCAGAGAAATCTGTATTAATTTCATTTAGTGCAACACCCTGAGGAAGCAATTTTCAACTTTTTCACCTCATGGCACACACAAACTAATTACTAAAATTCTGTGGCACACTAAAAAAATGTACTTTTTGCTGATGTGACAAAAAAAGTAAAATTTTGATTCATTCACACCAGACAGCTATTGTGTTGGCTGTTGTCATTTTTTTATTTGACAATCTAAGGGAAAAGAGAGACAGACAGGTTTCTTGCGGTATGCTGGTTGAAAATTGCTGCCCTAAGAAAATAGAATTACCTTTTTTTTGAAAAAAAAAAAAAATTACCCTATAGAGCACAACTAGAAACCCAGCAGGATCAATAATACATTGAAGTTATTCCTTTGGCAAAAGCACCTTTTAAATTTTAGGGCAGGTTGACATGTGATATCCAAGTTGTACTTCCTGCCTCAGAGAGGAATCAGGTCATCAGAAAATTGCCCCTCACAAAATAAGGCACCAAACAAAACAGAAACAGACTCGTAGATACAGAGAACAGACTGACAGCTGTTGGGGGTGAGGGGGGGCATGTGTTGGCGGTCTGGTGACAAGGGGACGGGATGAAGCAGCACAAACTGGCAGTTACAGAAGAGCCGTAGAGACGTGCATCACAACCCTGGGCATATGGTCAATATTGTCGAGATAAATAGGCATGGGGCTGGGGGGAACCACTCTGTAAAGTACATGATTTTCTAATCACTTTGCTGTACGCCTGCAACTAATACACAATAATTCTGAATGTAAAATTTAGTTGAAAAATGTTTTTGAAAAGCAAGCTGCCCCTCCTGTCTGTTCTCTCTGTTATAGGGTCCCACAGGGCACGGTGCCCTACGCTGGCACCACTTCCTGTGAGGAATGACTTGGAGGTCAGGGTTCACTTAAAGAAGGACGCAGGGCCCCCCATCCCCTTCTTCTACCGAAGGGCACCCTCCCTTGTCCTGTGACCAACACCACAAAGGCTGACAGCCACCACGCTGGTCCTTGGCTTGCCTGGGCCCCGCCACTACCCACTCTGAGTCAAAGCACACAAATGAAAGCGAAAGCAGCCCCATGTCAGACAGGCGCCTACAGGAAGGGGACACTGTACAGAGAGACTCCTTTCAGCGGGACAGCTTGTGGAGGTGTGGGACTGCCGACAGATGGGAGTCCTGACCCCAGTCTGGTGTCCACTCACAGTCTCCACACACTAGCGTGCTCACCGGGCACCTGCACAAAAACTAGAGCAGAGAAGCACAGAGCTGGGTCCTAGGAAGAGTCTCAGAGGCTGGACCAGCTGACATGAACTGAATCACTTTTACGTGGACAGAATTCACCCTCAGTGGTACTCAGCTCCAAGCAGCGATTACTGATGGGGCTGTGGGGCACCCAGGGACAGTCCAAGGTCCCGCTGCCTTTCTGAGCTCATCAGCCATCCCAGACCCCGGGGCCACACAGCCGACAAGCCAGTGGCCTTCCTCCTCCTCTCACGCACATTCAGGGGACACACGAGCCAGCCTGAGTTGGGGCTTCTATGGAACGGTTCTGCACTTACTTCCTCCAGCTCTCACGCGGTGTGAACATACTGTCCGATCCAGAGGAAGGAGATGCTTCACACCGAGTGAACAAACCCTGCACATCTGCTTTGCTGTGCGTGTTACGGTTAAGATATAAACAATGGTTAAACCCCTAACAGGGCAAAACCGTTGGCAAATTCAAGAGCAAAGGTTCTGTGGATGGGTTTTTGGTACTGGGAGCCATCGCAGTAGCCGTCATAGCCACCACAGCTGAGCACCCGCGAGGAGGCAAATGTGACATCCACACCCTCCAAGGTTCTGGTCCCTGACACCCACTGTAAAGACCAGGACACCGAAGCTCAGGGGCTGGCGGTGATGGCAGAGTGAGCTGCGGAACCGGGATCAGACGCCAGTCTGCCTGGCTCCGAAGTGCATATTCTTTCCCCAAACCACAATGCCTCCTTGTGCAGGACAACTACTTTCTGGGCTTAAAATAGACTTGAATCTTGATTATAAATATCATTATGTAAAACTGCTGGTTGAGCCTTGGGTGTTTGCTATTAAATTGTTAAGATACGAAATTCTAATCGAAGCCCTCGGATCCAAAATGAGGCTGGATGACCAGAGGTCAGACAAACAAAACGATCAAAGTGACAAGAAAACTGGCCTCAACCACAGTTGCTTTCCCCTGTTGTCCGAGAGTCTGGGGCCTTTCCAGCTCACACTCAGGTGTGAGCTGTCCAAGAAGCACCTGGAGAGGCCACCACCTGTTACAAAGATCAACTTGTTTACAAATGTTTTCCAAATTCTCCTTCTCAAATTGCCTTTGGTTTCAGAGTCAAGTCACCAAAGAAAAACAGGCCTGTTACTTTACGGGCATTCCTTATTTGTTTGCTTTTGGACCTAAAGTAATACTAGGTTCAATCCCCACTTTATCACTTCCCTATGTCCCCAAACCAGATCCACCATTAAACAGAGAGATGTCCCATCTCAGGGCATGCCAAAGGCTTGTAAATAAGTTCCCCAAACGAGGCTGGCTGGAGCTCTCTTTGCATTGTAAGAGTAATACATCCCGTTACAGAAAATTTGGAAATGAGAATTTAAAAACTTTATCACCTATAGGCCCAACACCTGAGACAACACATGTATGGCTTTGTTCCACTGGGAGACCAGCTAGGAATCCTCTCTCTGTTGGCACCGGGTTCCCTCTGCCCCTGGCTAAAAAATGAGGACTCCATGAGTTCTGTCCATGGGTACCCTCTCTTCCCAGCTATGGGGTGGAAGAAGGGAGGGAAGGATACACATGTGGACATACGTCACTCTACCTAGGCTATCGGCGGCTCATGTCAAATGTGTCACTAAATTTTGTTTCTTTCTAGACAGTCTTGACTAAGTTTAGTAATTTCTGTTTATTCATTCCACTGCCTTTTATAAAAACAGATTTTTTCCCTTTTGATACTAACTGTAAGAGTAGTGGATTATAGAGAATGTGAAAAAAAAATCCAAAAGAAAGAAATTTTCCAAATGCTTGGAGAAATGACAGCATCTCTAGAGTAGGTTTGTAGTACTTCAAAGTGGCCGGCTTCAAGAGGACATCACCTGGCTATAATGCCTTCTGGTGCATTTGTTGAAAAAGTCATACTACAACTTAAAATATACAGTTAACTGATAAACTCTGAGTAGGAAATCTTCTCATCCAAACCAAACAGTACCAACTACCTTACTTGTGAGGCAGACACAGACATTCAAAAGGGTCATCTGCTCCCAGTCCCACCTGGAAAACGTATGGACCGCCTGCACAAGGAAGGGCTTTCATTACAAGCTGGTCCTGCCACTGCTCTGGCCTTGAAACCCAGCAGGCAGCTCACCACCAGTAACAGGAAGTCCCCTTAGTAGCACAGAAAATACATTCTGACGTGAGAACACCAGTTTACCTGCGTGCTTGTGGGGATGCTGAAGACTTCGCTGGCCTTGAGGGCTGCTCCCCTGCTGCAAGAAGAGGGCTGCTCCTTTCACCATGAAAAAGCTCTCACTCACGCTGGGAAGAAGAAAACCCGAGCGCAGTTAGGCTGGAAATTCAGAGAGGAAAATGGGCCAAGACATGCTCCAGAGGCAAAGCTGGAGTGTGGACAAACAGCATGTAAAAATCAAATGGGATAAAACAGCTTCTATAAAAACTTCACATAACAGTCTTTCTTCCCAAACCTTAGCTGCAAGCTTGCTGCTGGAGAGTTTGCGGGATGAAAGAATGCTTCTGCTAAAACACCTGAGGTTTTATGTGGGCTCTTCCAGGGCTGAGAGCCCTTTCCTGCAGGGTACTGTAAAGGGATGGCACTGTAATATCTCACCTTCTAAAAATAGGGACTGACTCTCGGATTAGGGCAGGGTGATTCACTTTGTGCATTTAAGTCTTGCTGCTGACCTCTGTTTCTGACTCCATGACTTTTAACAATTTGACTGCTTCTTGGTGCCTTCCCATGATGGAATCGGAGGAAGGGGAAATGACATTTCCACTGTTTGTTTGCATCTTAAGAAAAGTGAGTAGCTATTGACCTGTGATGTAACTTAATCAAGGTTGCTCTGTTCACTGTTGCTGCAGAAAACCTGAACTTGACCCAATGAATTTTGGAGCAGAATGAATCTTTGGTCTTTTGTTATTTCAACTACCAATAACATTTACATTCATCCCTGACCTGTGTGGCTCAGTGGACCGAGTGCCAACCTACAAACCAAAGGGTCACTGGTTCGATTCCCAGTGGGGGCATGTGCCTGGATTGTGGTCCAGGTCCCCCATAGGGGTATGCAAGAGGCAACTACACACTGATGTTTCTCTCCCTCTCTTCCTTCTTCCCTCCCTTCCCCCACCAAAAAATAAATAAAATCTTTAAAAAATTTACATTCAACTATAGCTGAAAAATTTGCAATTAAACATTGTTCCAAATGCCCCAAAAATTCTTTTGCTGATGGAGAAATTAAGACTATATAAATTGATAGACTGTATTACCTATTAATTACTAGAATTACTCAAAAATTCCATCAACTCTGAAATTACAAATAAAATATACCAAAATTATTAACAGCATTTTTTGAGGGGTTGAACTATCCATGATTATCTTCTTTCTACCCCTTTGTATGTTCCAAATCTCCTACACCAAGCAAATACTAATTTTTAAAAAGATTATTTTTGTTGGATTTTCAAAGTAACAGAAAACATTGTACTCATGTTATAACAAAAAAAAACCACATTTTATTTTTATTAATTTTGTGAGAAGATCACAGTTCAAATTTTAGAAACTGTAAAGATCATTAATTCTCTCTTAAGCAACCAATTAACATGTAAATAACTTGAAGGGAAAAATCTTTTTAAAAAACCTGCAGCACTTTTTTTTGTTTGTTTTAACAGAGAGCAACTCAATTCCTGACAGAAACATAACAACATCTTCTGTAACATAAAAAAGCAAGGTCACCTTTGCCCCAGACACCTAAGGTGATAGTCCAACACTCTAATCCTGGAATAACACACTCAGCTAAGGGATGTAACTCTAGGTGCTAAGAAAACTCCCCACACAAACTGGCCTGGAAGTCAGCAGTTCCTGGAATCAGAAAAACGGTTATCTTCTAGAACGTAAGTCCGTAATAAAATCTGTTAGTTTTCCTGGTTGAATCCCCATGCTAAAAATAGTGACTGCTCAAAATGAAATACTCAGGCTTAGTTCTCTCTTCTTTGGACCTCTGAGTGACTGATAGCTGGCTTTGTAGATTTCCTAACACCAATACCTTACATCTGCACAACACTTCTTTATTCCTGATCCCGAGTGCACTGCCAAGCCATCCCTCCCACCTACTAGTCACATGTTTGTGCTCCGAGTTTTAAGTGTTGAGGAGCCCAGGATTGTAAATGATGGAAGAAATGAGAAGCATCCTTTCTTTGCTGTCTCACTCTCACCCACGGACTGCAAGAGGTGCTTTAGCGCTCTTCTGGCCCATTTGAAATCCAGGTTGTCTTAATTTAGCAGGTGGCAGAATCGCCCAACACTTTCCAACCCTTCCAACTTGTCGCTCTCTCCTTCTCCTTCTTTAAAATTTCACAACCACATCTGTTTCCAGAACTATTCTGCTTTAGACCCAGATTGCTTACCACCTTTTCTCAGCAAAACCTGGAAAGAGCTGTCCAAGGGACTCCAAAACCCATGAAACTTAACAATCAGTTCATCAAAGCCGCTGGGGAAAATCTTTGCAAGGCAACATCAGCCTCTTTTGTTCATGAGTTAAAAAAAAAAAAAGGAAAAACAAAAATCCATACTGACCAGAAACCCAAGCACTCTGGAAACAGCCAGCCATTAACAGTGACCTTTGCCTTCGAAATCATGGGCGAAAATTCCCCTTGGTTTCCCTTACGCTTCCTTTGGAAAGAAAGGGGAACAATGCAAAAGAATAGGCCGGTTCTAACCCGTGATCGCCAACGAGGCCGGCTGGGCCCCAGGGTTCCCGAGGCTGATAAAGAGTCAGAGCCTCCTGTGCACAGGCAGGCTAGGGGCTGTGCGGCTGCGGCCCGGGAACACACTGCCTCTGTCCTCCTCCCAGCAACTGGTCACAGGCGTTTACTGGAAGAGTGAGACTGGAAGCTGCAGGGAAGCCTGGGGAACACACTATCCCAAGCTGGTGCCCTCACCCTGCGCCTGGGGAGATAGTGAGAGGATGCAGCACAGGGATGGCCACCAGAGATGACTCTGGGGCCAAGAGGCCATGGAGCAGGGGCTGTCACAGGATTCACACAAACGAGACGCAGACATTCTTCGTGACCCTGTTTCCCATCTCCTGGTCTGCGCTCACTGCACCAGAGCCTCACGCACCCTCTGGCTGGCTGAAGCGAACACTATCTCCCGCTGCCAGTGCTCTGTGGGGCTCTTGGCCCAGCTTCTAATACCCAGGGGCACTGCACCCCGATCCATCAGCCTCAAGGTGCCTTGTGGGGAAGGAAGCCCTTCAGCAAGTGCACTTGGGCAATGGCACACATGCTTTCCTAGCTGCTCAGGGCTGGGAGCAAAAACCCACCAACCACCCATCCCGGCTACAGAAACACCAGCCATCGCCTCAAAGATGCTGGTGCCCTAAACAGAGCGACTAGAGCTCCAGAAGGTCAAACCCAGACAAACAAAACTGAACTGTCTCCCTCTGTCACTGTAAGAAAAAATCAGGAATTGAAAACAAAGCTGGCCCCTGCCCTCCTGATCCCCACCCTCAATGCTGCTAGCTCCAGAGCATAAACATGCTCTCAGACGTCTTCAGATGACGACGTGGGATTCAAGTTTCTGTGACACACTGAAGACAGAGAAAAACCTCAATCGCTGCTCCTCAAAAACCCCCCAGCCTCAGAGCATAAACAGCCAGTCATCCAGACACTGAGACACGGTAGGAAAAGAGAAACCAGTGAAGAGATACGCACTGATTTGAGCTGGAAACCCCTGAAGAACAGAAGTGAAGAGGTGGCTGCAGGGAGACGCAGAAGTCGGTGAAATGGAAAAGGGTCATGACTGCTGGGGTCCCAGGCCTCACTGCCCGAGCTCCTGCCTCCCACCCGCTCCGGAGAAGGCAGAAAGGTGAGAGCGAGGCTGGAGGCCTTCAGTGAGGAGTCCTCGTCCTTGGACGATGCGGACGATGTCCCCACCCAGAGAGCAAATGGCTCTTGTGGAACTCTCGTCTTCCCCTGATGTCTGGGCTGAAAAGGCCCTTGTCCCTGCACATGCTGATGAAAGAGGGCCATTCAGAGGGAGCTACGCGGCCCAAGTCCCTCTGATCGCTTGCCTCCCACGGCTGTGTGGGCCTCAGCAATGTATGCTTGGGTATTAGAAACTGCGGGAAAACACCTGGCCGCCGAGTCCCCCACCCCATGCAACAGGGACCCCAGCTTACTGCTATCAACATAGTGAAGGATTTCCATTTTTTGTCAAAACACCATCCATTTGCCCAACAGTCACCGTGGGCAGCTGCCACAGTTTCTTGGCACTTTCAAAAGCATTTTTACATTCTGGGAATTCTTCAGTCATGCTAATCACTACTTGAGGAGGCAAGTCCAGGGAGGGAGCATTCCAGGTAGAGAGACCCTCAGTGCACACACAGGAACTTTGAGAACTGCAGGGAAGGTGCTTGGGAAGGACAGGCGGCATAGGTAAAGCAGGCCCAGGTCCTGGAGGGCCTGGCGCAGGAGCCAGCCAGGAGCTGTCTGTTTTTAGCACTTCTTTCAGTCAGTGAAATAAAGTAAGGATACAAATAACCATAATACAGGGCAGAATGGGATCTGCACCCTATGAAAGGAACTCTACTAGTATTTAGAAGAAGGGAGAGAGCATGTAACCAGTGGATTTGGGAAGTCTTCATGAAGGAGGCAGCACTGAGTAGAGGCTTCTGGGAAGGTCTTACTTATGTGGAAGCTTCCCCCAACCCCCAAATCCTTACAGAAGGATTAAGGGAAACACACACTACAATTATTCACATTTTGCAGCCAAGGAAACCACAGCTTGCCCAGGAACATACATCAGTACAAGACGGGACTAGACCCCAAGCACATCTGTCCCACGCCCACCTTCTTAACCCCTGCAATGCCACCGTCCCTACTGGTCCAGATGACTAACTGTGGGGCGCTGCTTTGGTTCCACTAAAGCACGCATCACTGAGACGCCTGAAGATGAGCTCGTCCTCAGTGCTTGCTCCCAGCAGGTGGAAGCATCGTTCGCAGGAAACAGAGAGGGATGCATGAAGGACAAGGGGACCTCAGGAAGAGAAGCCTTGGCGTAGGAGCTCTTGTACCAGCCCTGGGGACAAGCAGAAGGCTGGGAGGACCACCCAATCACCTGCCCACAGGACACATCATCAGTGCTTTTGGACTGAATGGGAACTGTGACGAGTCCTGTGGGTGGCACAGCCACGCTGGCCAAGCCACTTCCCATCAACAGCACTGTCATTACCAGTACCCGCCACACGGCAGAAACCGTGCCAGGCACTCCACTATGCCTTGCCGCCTGGTTCCCACGGCTCTGAAGGGCAGGCGTGATCTGCTTCACGTGACAACTGCAGGAAGGCAGGTGAATGCCTGAAACAGTCCCCAGGGAGAGCCAGGGAAACCTTGGGCTTAACTAACCCCCTCAGTGAGTCTGGTGCACATGGAAGTTTGAGGAAATAAAAATACGCTGGTCTGAGCTGTAGTTCATCTTCTACTACACAGGTGTTCTGATGTTCACTTACAGGCTCTGTTCTTTCACCCACATGGCAAATATTTGCAGACTAAGAAGCACAGTGCCAAGCCGAGCCTGCCCAAGTGTCCACAAGGGCAAAGGTAATGCTCCCCTTTCAGGGACGGGCATATGTTTGGCTGGCTTGGGTGTGTGCCAGGCCACTTAGAAAATTCCTTGAAAACCAGAAATATGAAGAGTAGCAACACCATGGTATAGAATATTATGCTAATGCCCCCATTTTGTACATGTGGCCATACATCCGAAGAGCCAGTGAAACCTCTACAACACACTCATGTCTAGGACTAACCTTAACTGATTCTAGTTCAAAAGGTCCGCAGTAAGTCTGAGCATCTGCTTTTTAAAACTTCCAGAAGCACTTCGACACACAGCCAGGATTAAGAACCCCTCAGTTTCACGGTCACAAAAGACACAGAGAAAACTGCTGTCTTCCATGGGACTCATAAAAATGCCTTACACGCAGTAGGTACACAAGAAAAGTTTTCTGCAGGGGAAAAGCACTGCCACTAAAAACACACGGTCTCTTCAGGAGAGGAACACAATCAGGTACAATGGAGGGAGGTCATGCCAGGTCACAGAACAAAATAGCATCCTCCCTGGACGTGGCAGAACAGGTTAGCAGGTAAGCACACATGCCAGTCTTCCACCAAATGCTTTCAGAGCCACAAGCGTTCCTGCCCCTGAAAGGCAGCCCTGCATCTCCACGCTGTGAAATGACAGTAACAGCAACAGATCAGACCTCCGATAAGCTCTGCTGATGAAAAAGCCCTCTAACTAATGTCAACTGATTGATCGTCTAGAAATTTCCGGGTAGACTGAGCAGGCATTATTATGCTCAGTTTTATAGATGAGGACACAGGAAGTTACCTCCATAGTATGATTTTAGGGCTTCTGAAACCATACCTCGCACAAAATCAGAGAATGTGAGCCTGAGGTGCAGGCTCTGAAAAGGGTCCCAAATGGCCTGGACTGGTTGAAACAACCCGAAGTACTCTCAGACTGTGGTTCGTCTAGCGGATTTGATCATAATTCCAGAAGAAAAGGGCACACGTATAAAGTAGGTACCAATGAACATGCCCAAGAGGAGGTTCTGTTGATTCACTTTCGATTCACAGATACTGTGTCTGGTCGGCGCTAAGCCCTGGGCACTCAGAAATGAAGCCCTCCTGGTTCCCGCCCTAGAGCAACATCACATTCTGATGGATCAGGCAGACGCAGGAGAGTATCCGCAGTGTCTGTGACAGCAATGTCACATGGCAGGTCGCACAGCAGAGGAATGTACAGGGTGCTACAGATGCGCGCACATACACGTATGCGCACATGCATGTGCACGCAGGTGGGACACACAGTCCTGCCTGGGGTCCAGGGAGATTGCCCTGGAAAAAACCACCCCAACCTGGGCCTCAAAGGATCAGTGAACAAAGAAAGGAGCAAGGGGAGCAGGAGGGTTGACGGGTTCCTGACACCGGCCCTGTGGTGAGCAGGGAGGGTTTAGTCTCTGCTGTAAAAGGCCCCGCTGTGAATCCACATGTGTTTATTCTGGTATGTAAGCCAGTTTCTTATCAGTTTGGTTAGCGTAAGTTGGTTTCTCGGAACTTGATCATCCCTATGTGGTAATGAATTCAAGTTCAGGACGTGCAAAGCTAAGGGACAAAGCTTGGGCTTCAGGTGGAGCCATCCCACCATCCACCTAGGAAGTTGGCACCTAAGAACCTGGTATACCACAGACACACAACGAGTTTTGTTTTAAATTCATAAATGGTACCTTCAACCTAAATGGTTCTTCATTGCTTATAGATGGCCTGCCCCTACACTTCTGCTCTTAATTCTTGGCAGAATGAATTTTCATCCTTCTAGTGATAGGACCAAGTCAGAGCAGGTAAATGACTTACCTGTGGTCACATGGCTAATAAGGGGCAGAACCGGACCGGGAGGCTCCAAGCTCGGTGCTCTTCCCGCAGAGTCCCTGGGTCAGAGGCCAGATGGCCTGGCCTGCGGCAACAGCAGCAGGTAACACTCAAAACCGCTACTGGGGATGGCTGGGATTCAGAAGCCCCTCCCTCGCAAAGTGAAATTTATGAAGGTGTAAAGGAGACAGGAGACTTACTCTGTGGATAAGGTTGAGAGACTGCAGGTGGGGAAGAAAGCTCCTCTGCTCCCCTGGAGTTCATATTTAAGTCTCAGAGACCCTGGGCTGCATACCAAGGCCTTCTAGTCTATGCCCCACAGCCCAGTTTGGAGGGGCCTTGTGCCACACGCCGCCCTCAGAGCACGAGGAAATAAAAACTCACCTGACACACCTGCCAGCCAGAGCTCCACACTATCCCTGAAGCACAGAATGCTGAGCGCAGGGAAATGCCAGCTCCGCAGGGCATCACACTTGGGGAATAGGTTCACAGGCCAGCAATGCTGGCGGGGCTCCTTACACGTGGCTTTGCTGCTGGGCCGGGGATTGTTTGGCTGGAAGGCGTAGGCTTCTCTCAGACTAAAGGAATGCCCAGAAGTATTTCAGACAGTAAGAGACATTCTCTGAAGCCAGCTTCACAGCTCTCCTTCATACCGATGGGTAGGAGCAAGCAGCTGAATATACCAGCAAGCTCGCAAAAGCAGGATTTTTTTCACTGTGTAAATAAGACAACAAGTGATGTGCCTTGACTTGGCCTTATAAGCCAAGGACAGGATAGTTTCCTGATAGCACTCCCCACAACCAAGAGCCCACCAGGTCCTAGCTATAGAGGCCAGAGCTAGTGCTGCTGTCCCCCGTACATGTGGTACACCAGGATCTCAGTCCCGAGTGAGGGCACCGTGCAGGAAATGCAGTGGCAGCAGGGCCAACCCAGCCAGCCGGAAGTATCAGTCACATGAAGAAAATGTTTCGAAACAACTCAAAAATTCCAAAAATGATTATCCCCACTGTCCCAGGCTCTCAGTCCCTTCTCTGGTATGCAGCCCCATCCCATATCCATTGGTCACCAAGTCCTAACCTTTCCAGGGGCCCCCTCCTTCCCAGCCCCTCAGTCACCACTGCTGTTCTGGCCTCCCTCACCACGGTGAGCCACGCCACATCCACAGGCCCCTGCATGTGCCTGGCTCTCCGCTGGGGAGCTACCCATGGTCCCCACAGGGCAGTGCTGTTGAGGAAAATGGACATGTTCCCTATTTATGCCCTCTAAGATGACAGCCACTAGCCACAGGTGCATACTGAACACTTAGAATATAGTTAGTGTGACCGATGAATGACCCTGTCATTTTAACTTTAGCTAAACTAACTTTTAATTAGCCACACATAGCTGGTGTGGCTGGCAGCCCTGGTATTAGGAAAGCATAGCTCAGTGAGTTTGCAGCCTAATGAGAATCAGCGCAGGGACCTCTGGCCTGGAACTCACTCCGCACAGTTCCCAACACTGCTGCTGTTACGCTGTCTCCCAGCTCCAGGGTTTTCAATGATGAGATCTTATCTATAGATTAGAGTCCAAATGTCTTGTGCTAGCTTTCTATGGGAATCACAATTAGCCCTTATATGTGGTCAACTGAAATGTCATCATCTGATACCCCCTGACCTCAAGGAGCTTATAACACAATCAGAAAAAGGGACTTGTAATAAAAACCTTCCTTGTATTACCTCTTGCGCTATTTTTCCCATACTCTACGTATCCCTTCCTGTATCACTGTCCTTATAAACTCCTTTATTCTGGGTCTCTATTCACAGCCTTTTCCTCTCTTGTCCCATTCCCCAGTCTTCCAGCTTCACACCTTGTCCCTCCCCATCCTGGCTACAAGCCATGGGCTCTTCCCTTTTAGGACTGCATCGCACCTTCTCTCATTTTGCAAGGAAGGAAACTGAAGCTAAGTGGTGAAGTCACAGGAACCCAAGGCCCTGATTCCCAGACCCTTAAACCTATCAACTGTGGGGAAGGTATCTTCCTGTCAGCGCACTTCAACTTCACAAGGGGACTCAGTGGCCAGGACACACGTGATTTTCAAAATCTTCCCTGTCCGAAATACAGTAGATTCTAAGTAAGTACCCAGAAAGGAGTAAGTCCTGCTCTCCAGTCTCAGAGCATTTATTTCATGACTAACTCACCTGGGTAATCCCTGAGCAGCTGGAACTCTGGGGGCTGACCACACAGGATGGACTGGCCAAGTAAGACTCACCATACAGATGCTGTAAATGGAGTTACAGCCACCTGGAGGATGGGTCGTCTTGGCAACCAAGTGCTTCAAACAACACACCAACTAAGTTCTCCCTGTCACCCTGAGGCTCTTGAGACCCAGGGCAATGACTTCTCCTTCTCTAGACCCTCAGCGCCCAGAAGATAATGTGCACCCCAGCAGATATGACACAGTCATAAACATCTCTGCTGAGGGTTACACCAAGCACTTTACACGTCACCTACCCAGATCTTCAGCATCCCCTGTACGTTCTACAGAGGGAAACCGGGGCTCAGAGGGGTTATTTCATTTACCAAGTTCACACAGCCAAGAAGAAGAAAAGCCAGAAAGGGAAACCAGGAGTCTGATTCTGAAGCACCATGCCTTTGTTGAATTCACACTTTGAGAAAACACAGGATCAAAAGTCCTTGTCTCTTCCCCAATAATTCAGACCTAAAACCATTTGCTGGGCAGAGCAAGGCAGGTGTCTGAGCACGAGAGGGGGTGTGGTTCTCGAGATCAGGGTATTTGATGGTGAGCGAGGGAAAGGCATCCCTGCCAGGAGGGCTGCAGAGAGAGGAGGCTGGTTACAGATGGGGGGCTGATCAAACAAGTGAGTGTTTCTCATTGTCGGAGAAGGGAGTTACAAATATGGAGAGAAAACTAGAATGAGCCCAAAGATATAGGATCAGAACAGAAGGTATCAGTTTGAACTCATGTTTTCCAACGTACTTACCATATTTTGCCGTGTACAATGCACACTTTTTTTGCCCAAATTTCTGAGGGAAAAATAAGGATGTGCATTATACATGGATATAATGATTACACACCATAGGTTATTAATAGGTATAAGAATCCTGTGTATAATGCGCACAAATATGCGGGTGTGCATTATACATGGCAAAATATGGTAAACAGGCATAGAAATAAATATTATTGCAAAAGCATGTGAGTGTGCGCACACACACCTTCATCACTCTGCCCGCTGAGAGTGCCTGTGGACAGCATCGTGCCAACAGGAGCAACTTACTTTTTAATGATAAAGGAAAATGAGTAAGCAAACCTGCCTCAGCTTCTGAATTCCATTTTCCGCTAAAGGGAACCAGAGCTCCTTGGAGAACTGATGGATTACAGAGATGCAGTAAAGACAGTACCAGATGAGGCCTGAAACATCTAGTGTCAGAAGGCAAGAACGTGCTTAACGACAGTGTAGACATGTAAAGGGATGTAGGCACTGGCCAGGTCACTAGGTTGGTTAGAGGGTTGTCCCAATGCGCCAAGGTTGCAGGTTTGGGCCCTGGTCAGGGCATGTACAAGAATCAACCAATCAATGCACAAATAGAAGGAGTAACAAATCAATGTTTCTCTCTCTCTTCCTTCCCCTTTCCCTCTAAAATCAACTTTCAAAAATAAATGGACATGGAAGACAGCTTGAATGAGACCCCACCAACCAAATCGTGGACAATGTGAACTTGGAAGTCAGTGATACCATGAACTGATTATAAACCACCGAATAAAAGAGACAAAGAGTCTACACAGGCATAAATAAATGGCAGAAAAGTTGACGGGGGACAGGGTACTAACATAATCCCGAAGAATAACTCAAGAAATACTTCTTAATGATAAAGGAAAACGAGTAGCTGCTCAGGAGTAAAGACAGACAAAACCCACCCTGGGGACCAAAGTGGACAGTGCTGGGACCAATGGAACTGGCATGCCACCTGGCAGATTTTTCCAAGGACACAGCACTGTTCCTGTGTCATTCCTGCATGAGCTGAATCTAATTACGAGGGGACATCGAACAAACCTAAACTGAGAGACATTCTACAACACAAGGTCCCCTTCAAAACTGTCCCAGGTCATGAGAGTAAAAGCAAGACGGAGTAATGTCCCGGACTGAAAGAGATTCAGAGACAGGCCAACTACATGCAACGGGTGATTCTGGACAGGACCTTTCTCCTACAAAGGATGTTACTGAGTCACATGGTGGGCCCTGCAGGGGCCTGAAGGCGTAACGGCAGTGACACATCAGGGTCAGCTGTCACTGGTGTTGGGTCAAGGGTCTGCTCTGCAGGAGAATGTCCTGGCCCATAGTCAAAAGGCATCAGGCTGGTGATGTACCTTCCAAACAATTCAGAAAAAGTTATTTGTGCTGTACTTGCAACTTTTCTCTAAGTTCTGTTTCAAAATGTTAACAATTACTTTTTCAAATTCCACTTAATTGAATTTTGGTAAAATGCTACTTATTCTGCATTGGCAGTGACAAAAGCTTAAGACCATTTTACTGGTTGTCGTCACTGGCACCATCCTTGGCTTTCTCCTTCCACCTTGGAAACTTTCTCCCTCACCCACGGAGATCTCTCCCTGTGTTTGCGTGCTTTCCAGAACGGGAGCCGCCCTGATTCATGCCCTGGGCAATGGGAAAGGGTGCGAAGCTCCACTCTGTGCATGTCCAGTTCTTGCGGACCTCACGCACTGGCAGCGCCAGCCCATGTAAGACCTACATTTAACATTTTCCTGCCCTGAGACCACACTTTGGAACATCGAGGGGGCCAAGCTGCCCTCGCGCGCGAGCCTCCCGTCCTGAAGGGCATCGGAGTCAGGATGCTGCGGGCTGGGCCGGCAGGATGTGACTCAGCATCCTGTTTTCAAGGTTTCGGGCGACCAGCAGCTCTGGCGCCAGCACTGCCGCTGACCTCACCTCTCAGGACCACAAACACCCAGGTTACCAGTGGGATGGGCGCACAGCATCAGCTCCCTCTGTGGGCCGCGGGGCCCGCACCTGACTGTCCACTCACCGCACATAGTGGATTTCCTTATGAACACCCACTATGTGTCAGGAGTACCTATCAGGGTGTCTATCAGGAATTGTTCCACAGAGGAACTAACCTGGCGGTATTTTAAGGACACCATGAATCAAGCAACTGATCTTGTTTCTCCCTTTGTTTTGACTGTGGGAAGTTCAAAGTCAGATTGGTGGCCAAACTCTGGTAACTGCGGCAATGTGATGTCACACACGCCACGTATACACCTTTCTATGACTCCATCGTATTTCCCCTACTTTCTCCGTGTCCCACTTTTCTTTTCTAATTTTCTAATTTTATTTTCAAAATTTGGGGGAGAGGAGAGGAGGAGAGTGAGGGAGGGAGGGAGGGAAACACGATTTGCTGTTCCACTCATGTACGCATTCATTCGTTGATTCTTGTATGTGCCCTGACTGGGTATCGAACCTGCAACCTTGGGGTATCAGGACCATGCTCTAACCAACTGAGCTACCTGACCAGGGCTCCACTTTTCTAATTTTACATCCCGTTGTTTCTATGAATGCTCTAAGCTGTTCCAAATCCCTCTCCAACAGAGCCACGGTAGACACAGGACACATGTTTAGACACAGCACACACATTACCTCCAGAGGGCAAGACTCTTAACACGGAAACCTCAGCATTCAGCACAGTACCCATTACATACACAAGGCACCAAATTTACACTGACTAAATTGATAAAGCAAATAGTTGAATAAAAACTGCTTCCATTACCAGGTTGCTTCACAAGAGACACACCTCCCTGCCATGCACGTGGTGGGGCCTGCATGGGGGTGCCCAGGGCTTGGGGAGCAGGTGCCTTAGGAACCCTTTTGGGTAAGGTTCAGGGGCCCCAACCCCAGCCCTGCAGAGTTGCTTCCAAACCTCACTTGCAGCAGATCCAGTGCAGAACAGGCGTGTCTGGACATCTGGGAAGTGACAAGAGACTTCCAGGGACAGCGGCTGGCCTGGTACCCTCCCTTGTGGGGATTCTGACTGGGCCCAGATCTGGGGAAATGCCTCTGCAAGCACGTGCCCAGCTCTGACTGGGAGTTCCTCCTGCCAGCACAGGGTGCCCCTACCCCCGGCCTTCAGGAGAGCAACAGACCTTTCCTAAACAGGACCTCTGATGGCTTTCTTTGAAACAAAGTCTTTTTAAAAATAGCTTTGAAAGTAGCCATTCAATAAAAAAGAAAGAAAAAGTCTGTAAAAACAAAAGCATACAAGCTATGATGCAAGTCTGGTACAAAGTTCAGTAGAACCTGGGGGGAAGTAGGTCAAGCATTGGTTGTTTTTCTCCTTAGTTTCCACTTGGTTGACCTTTAACCTCCGCAGTAAAATAGCCTGAGTCCATCTAGGGAAGGGAAGACAGACAGTCAGAGAGGGTGGCAGGGGGCCCTCACTGCCATCAGTGCAAACACCACACAGCACCATGCATCAGGTGTATCCGACCAGGAGTAGGCACTACAAGCAACATAAGACTCTCTAAGCCTCCCGCAGACCCTCAATTTTGGGGAGGGCAGGTGGCTGGCACAAGGTCACAGTCATGCAGGTGGTCAGGCAGCAGGGACTACAGCCGTCAGGCCCAGGCCAGCCTGGGTGAGCTCTGTGACTCATGTGGCTGCCTCACCCGTCTCACCAAGGTGCTCGCGGCCACACGGTGGGCCAGGCCCGCTGGGTTTCTCATCAGCACATCCCTTCTGTCAGGGAACCAGCAACAGTACTTACCCCCACAAAGGGGGAGCCCCTCAGGTCATACTCACCGTCTTGCCCCCACACCCAGCCCAACCACTCAGCACCTCTCAAAGATGATTTCTCCTCACTCTGACTAATCCTATTTTGATTAACCCCGAGTTCTTCTTCCAGCCTTCCTTGAAGCAGAACAACTTCTTTGGATGTTCTCCTAGCCTGAGGAATTTCCTAATAAGCTGTCCAAACCCAGAGATCTGGCCGCAGCACAATGTAGGCCAAAGATGAGGGCTGAAGGTGGAGTCCCTTCTTTCTAAACGGCCATCACTGGGCACATGGCCCTGCTCCTGGGGGCAAGGAACACTGATGAGGTGGGTCCACATCTTCTCAGTGGTCACAGCAGTTTCCTCCATCCCAAAGTCAGACCACAGCACTGACCCGGCTAGACGCCCTACAATGTCGGAGCTTGCTCCTCGTGGGGGGATAAAAGAGAAACCCCTGACAGCATGTTACAAACCTACTGTGATCAGAAGCACAGTGCAGTACAGAACTGAACTGGTGGGTCGGAGGACTCTTACGCTTGGTGTTAGAAGCAATCACCTCATCTGGCTCTTCACTTGAGCATGGAGAAAATGGGAGCCCAGAGACATTTAGCAACTTGCCTAAGGTTGCACAGCAGATGGCCTACTCCGGACAGAACCTAGGCTATCTGACTACCTCTCACAGCTTGGATCCATTTCGGAGGGTGATCACCAATGCCACTGTCACCTGTGAAGAGCCTGTACAAGCACCGTCGTCAGGTGCGCTCACTCCCCTGGTGTGCTAAGTGTGTGGGAAGAATGAGACAGGGGCCCCATGACACGCGCTTGAAGTCTGAGCACCAGTACTTGAGTTTAATGAAACCTGCAGCTCTGAGCAAAATTTGTTTTAAGTTAACCTTAATAATAAAGTTAATTAATTTCCAACAGAATCAAATTAACTCTTTACCTCTGTTCCCATTTATCTCCACTCTAGGATGAGTTTTCTAACAACAAAAATATTTAACACATATGGAAGGCAAATTCTGATTTTAAAACCAAATGTTCCAACAGACTCCTGGGAATAACTCCTGCGTTGAACCAAAAGGAACAGTGAAACTGTATAATGGCCCCAGGGTTTTAAAAGTGTGTGGACTCCAGTATTTAAAATGTGGAGTCAATGGGAGGCGTGCCTAAGCCATGGTGGTGGGACAGGAAGGGACGAGGTGAACACAAATTTGCACGTTTCCTGCGAGGAGCTGGATCAGAAAGGAAGGGATATGGGTGTTTGAGTCACAGCGACCTGTGTTCCAACCCTGGCTCCGGCCTCTCCCTGGCCTCTTGGAGCTGCAGTTTCCTCGCAGGAGGCAGGCATCTATCTCCTGGCAGGTGGTGACAACAAGATGAGATCAAATGCACAGTTCACAGCCCAGTGTTTCCACCTACGGGCACCCAATAAATAGCTCGCATTATTATTCCCAGGGTGTCCTGGTGACCGTATGGGAAGGGGGCTATATTACAATTCTTGCTCTCAGTAGAAGGCAGGGAGGTCATTTACTGCACACAACTCACAGTGGGACTACTAGGGCTGGAGCAGAACGGCCGGCCCGCAAACCCAGTTCTTCCAGATGGGCTCCTGACCTCCTCTCTGCCTCCTGGTGAGAGACCTGAAACTGGGAGGAGGGTCAGCAGAGATGGCTCTTAAATTCTGGGGTTAAGAGCACAGGTTTTGGAGTCAAAGACCATAGCACATAAAGGTCTCGGCTCTGCCACTTCCTACTAAATGAACTTGGGCCAGTTACCTCTCAGAGGCTTTGTCTTCTCATCCAGAGAATGGGAATAAAAATGGTGCCTTCCCTACGGAAGCTTTGCCTAGACCGATGAAATAATGCCATAAGGCCACTCACAGAGGAGGGTGTGCCTGAAGTGCTCACTTTCACGCCCTCTGATTTGCTTTACTTTTCTCCTTGACACCCCCTGACACACTCCACACACTTATTCATCGCACCCCCCACCCCACCGGAATGTTTAGCCACAGGAGCAGGGTTTGTTTTCTTCACGGCTCTATCTCCAGCAACTACAGCAGTGCTTGGCATGTAGTAGGTGCTCAATAAATGTGTGTTAAACAAATGGCTTGTGAGCAGACAAATCCGGACAGAGAGGTCTTGAGACTGATCCAGCAATGCCAAAGTACACGGGGACACAGCAGGAAAGATACCTGTTCTTTGTTCCTATATGTTGCCCAAAACCACTTTGAGTTCCTCAACGTGAAACAGATCACAGACGACTGAACTGACGAGACCTCCATGGCCCATCCAGGGCATGCCAGGCGCTAGGAAGGTAGAGGCCAGGAGGGCCATGTCCTCAGGGTGGGCATGTGGTCTACGGGGCAGGTGCCCTTAATACTACAAAGCAAGGACCAAGTCCCAAAGAAACACTGAAGAGAGAAAACCACCTGTGGGAAGAAAATGGAAGAGCCATGACTCACCGCCTGCAGGGGCTGGGCCCTGAAGGAGGCGCAGACCGGGAGTGTGAGCAGAGCTTCATGTGATGACCACATTTCATTCTGACAGCAACCCCACAAGCATGTATGACTTTGCCCATTGGAAATGGAGGCCTGCCTGAGGTCACACAATAGCCAGCCGAGGAGAAAGATGACAGAGGTCAGAGCCAAACCCAGGCCCATTTCTCCCGAAGGCCAAAGCTCAGGGAAGAACATGTTTAAGGGTCAGTGGAGGTGGTATTTCAGAAGCCCAGATATTCAAAGTGGGTGCAAACCCAAGAGATGCTGTTCCTCCTGAAGCAGACCAGGGCGTGGGTGCTGAGTAGAGAGAATATGGCAGTCGCTGGCTGGTGGTAAGTCCCTGTGGCGTCCTGATGCTCCTTGGCCTCTCCCCGCCAAGGATGGAGCATCCCTGAGTTGGCATCACCTTTAAATAATACACACCTGCTGCTTTTGTAACGCTGAATGAAACCTACTCCATTACACAGCTGTTTCCTCTGCATTAGATGCGGGTATCTCAGGGATTCCCATTCACTGAGACTGGTGAGCAGAAGTCAAAGGTGACCCAAGGTCCTGGCTCCTGGTGCAGGCACCCTGAGTGAGTCCCTATCCCGCCTGCTCCCTTAGTTAGGTGACACTGTCTGGGAAAAGTGAGGGATCGTCACTGCTGTGATGGTATTCAGCTCCAGGACCCCACAGCAGCGGTCCCTCCTGACAGCCTTGAAGAAGCAGGCTGCCACAACTTGAGGCTGCAGGACAATGAATTCTGCCAAGAACCAGTGTGACTTTGGAAGAGAAGCCCCACCTCAAATCAGACCCCAGGACTGGTGAACATCTTGACTGCAGTCATGTGAGACCCCAAGCTGAGGAACCAGCTAACTCTTGTCTGAATTCCTGACCCATGGAAACTGTGAAATGTCTGGTTGTTAAACCAGACATTGTTTTGGACCCCAGCATTCGTGGTAACTCATTCTACAGCAACAGCTAACTGCAATGGCGACCTGCCGCAAAGAGCCTACAAGTGACAGGTGCCTAACACCTCTGAGCAGAACTTAACCAGACAGGTTACCAATGGGGATGATACAGTCCAGGCTAAGAAATCACCAAGAGGCAGAAAGAAACCCCAAGGGTGGACAGGTGTAAGAGAAGAGGTCCTGAGTGGAGATGAGGAAGCGTGGTCTGAGAGGTAATGACGTGACAACCCCACCCCTCTGTGACGCTGTGGGGGAGGGAGAGAAGGCACAGCCATGCTTCCAAAGGTTCTAAAGAGAATGAGGTCCTCTGGGGAATACCAGGTCAAGACCAAAAGGGAAAGGTGGAGGTCTAAGGGACTTTACAGCTTAGCACTGAAAACAGACAAAATACAGAAGACTAAACCCTGCCGCTCTGGCCCAAACATTGGCCTGGGTAGGCAAGAAAAAAATGAAAAGAACTCTAATGAACATTTTCATGCGCTTCACTTGGAAATGCTGGGAAAAAAACCAAAACCATTCACCCTGGATCCACACTCTGGAGGCGGCACAAGCATCTTCTCTCCTGGGGCCCTGCCTGGCACCCAACCACTTACATCCCATGCCAGGCTGAGGCGGCTCCCAGGATGGTGAGGGAGCCAGGAGCGGCTGCCAGCAGGGCCATCTGCTCACCAGTTCCCACAGTCTGAACAGCACAGCTTCCAAAAGGGCACTGCCGAGGCCAGCAGCAGCCTGCTCACGTGGGGCACGGGGGAGTGGAGCAAGAGGACAGGATCGATGCCACTCTGTGTCAGTTGGCTTCATTTTGGGCAGGAGGTGATCAGTTCCTGAGACACTTTCCAGAAGGACTTTAGAGAAACTCGCTGGATTACAACACTGATCCTGCAAGTGCGCACTGCTATTTCCGTCTTACCGGGAGGTAGCCGGGTGAGAGATTTACACTGTTCTGGGTCACAGAGCACCCATGGTGGTGGCCCTTGCAGGGCCGGCCCAGCACGACACAGCAGGCACAATGCCTGCAGGGAGTCAGCCCCTGTCACTCGACGCTCCGAACTAACACTGATATGAGCAACATCTCACAAAGCCCTACACAGTAACTGCTCTCTAAGCCCATCAAGGACCTGACTCTGGGAGGAGCCCTGTTCAAACTACTGACAACCCTGAAAGTTTGTCGCCCTCTTCCAGATGAACAGCTGAGAACCCCAGAGGTGCAGCAACACAGAGGGAAAGGAACTCGGCTGCTAGCACAGGGGCCAGGTTCCGAACCTGCACCTGCTTGACCTGGAACCCCACATCTGTCTTCTACACCTTGTCCTTTCTCAAACACGTACGCAATTTACTGAAGGCTCAAATCTTAAGTTAACATATTTAAACTGTTGAAATGTTGTGTACAGGCAGGGAATGAAGGCCCTGTCATGAAGGGAAGCACCAGCACTTACAGACAAAATGAAAGCAAATGTACCTGTGTAGTATGTAGAACAGATATAGAAACCAAAGCTACCTGCTTCCTCTGCGGAGAAGGGAGTGGCGAACTTTTGGGGTGGGAACACTTGGGCCTAGCTGTGAGGGCTGTGGCCAACTGAAAAAGGAACTGGCTTAGAGAAAGACCGTGTTCAGACAGACAGCTCACTTGGTTGGAGCAGCGTCCCAATGTGCCAAGGTTGTGGGTTCGATGCCCAGTCAGGACACATGTAAGAACTAACCAATGAATGCAAAGGTAAGTGGAATGACAAATTGATGTTTCTCTCTCTCTCCCCGTTCTACTCTATCTCTAAAATCAATCAATGGAAAAAAAAATAATAAAGAAAGAGCATACTCAGGGAGCAGGAAAGACTGAAAAACAGCATGTGCAAGAGGAGGTAACCCCAAAGATAAACCCATCAATTAAGGGTGGAGAGGGAGGAGACGAGGAGAGGGATGCCCTGTTGTCCCCAGTTTTTCTCCCTCACCAACATTCCTTAGAAACAAAATCATCTCAGTTTCCCTTCAGGATCAATTTGAAGCAAAGAGAAAGCTGCTTTCTCTAACTCTCCTCCCCTTAAAACAAGCAAAACCAACCGAATATTCCATACATTTTCTCTAGGGTAGGCTTAGGAGAAAAGGCCTGAATATGCAAATTAATATGCGGATGTGAATTAGTTTCACTCAAAATTTAAACCAGGACACCAGAGCCTTTCTTGTTGGGCAAAAAGGGTTAGCAGGCTGGTGTCCTCTGCCTGAGAAGGGGAGTGAAATGTCAAGGTGAGTGAGGAGGAGCTGGGAGGAAGCCTAAGAGCACAGGCTCAGAACCAGGTCCCCACTCCAGCCCAGGGTCTCCCTGAGCTCACAGTGGCATTGGGGACCTGCTGAGAGCAGTGAAGAGGAACCCACAGGTGGTCATCGGCTCTGGCCTTGGTGTTGCCTCTAATCACCTGGAGGACCTTAGGCAAGTTCCGTCCCCTGTACATCCGAAAGAGCTGATTCAGCTGAACGAATGAACTGATCCAAAGGGCAGAGCAGTACGATAAACTCAGCTGTGAGAGGCACCTCTGAAAACACCTCCTGTACAACATTGGGCCTTGGGTTCCTGGCCTGTGAGCTGAGAAAATACCACCCCTGCCAGAGGATTGCTGGGGGACTAAATATGGCGACACACATTGCTGCCCAGGTGGTGCCTCCTTTCCTCGTTAGGTCCCCTCTAGCTCCCAAAGGTGACAAGAGGGGCCTGATGTTTGTAAATTCTTTTTTAAAAAAATACTTTTACTTATTGATTTGAGAGAGGAAGGAAGATGGGAGGAGGAGAGAGGAAGGGAGGAGGGATGCGGGGGAGAAACATCAATTTGTTGTTCCACTTATGTATCTATGCATTCGTTGGTTGATTCTTGTAGGTGCCCTGACCAGGGATCAAACCCGCAATCTTGGCGTATGGTGATGTTGCTCTAACCAAATGAACTACCTCAACAGGGCTATTTGTAAATTCTTAATCTCAAAACACTATGCTGTCAGCCAATTAAGGGCAATTAAAGAAAATCAAAAACAGTTCTTTGTCCCAAAGACAATCTAAGCGAGAGATCTGGGTCCTGGACCAGAGCCCTGAAGGGAAGGGTTGGGGGTGGGGGGGTCAAAGGGTTGAAGAGATTCTCACTCCAGGTAAGGGCTGGAGGGAGGCAGGGGCGCGGACACAGGCACCTGCCTGCTCTGCAGGCTCTGCACTGCTGTCACGGTGCTCAGCAGCCCCTTCTCCCAGTTCTGCCCCCACAGAGCCTCCAAGGAGCACACTCCCTCTTCTCCCCTCCCTGGCACCAAGCAGACAGCCACATGCTGGTGTGCTCGCTCTGCAGCACAGCCTGTCACTGTCCCCACTTGGGAGGCTGGCTGACTCCAGCCCTTCAGCCCTGACCGAGACCCTGAGCAGCCCAAACCACCAGGTGAAAGAGTGACTTTGTCATTGTCACTGGTCCTTCCTTGAGTGTAACATTAAAATGAGGGCCCTACAATTGAAATAGGGCACCTTTTTAATTTTTATAGGCTATTATGTCCCTACACATATATGACCTTGAGAAATCACGTGTGCCACAATAAAAGCATTTTCCCTCCCTTCACTCAACCACGTAGAAACTTCAAAAACAGGCTAAGCACGTTTCTAACCCTTCTGCATGCTGCGTTTGAGGTTAACCGGGGGAACAGCCTGCTCTCAGGAATGAATGCCTGACCCCAGTTTCTGCACACATATTTCCTTTTCCAATTAACTTTCCTCCTCCTCACAAGATAAAACTGACATTTTTTTTAAAGGACAATATCCCTGAAACTGTTTACTTTTTCCAGCGTAAGAGTCAGAGCTTAAGAATGGCTCCTTGGCACAGAGGAATACATTATATAATGAAGCTCAAAATCTTCTGTAAACCGACAAAATACCCAAAGGAAAAAAACCTCAAATTTGTGCAAAGGAAAACAAAAATGTTTTTGATGTTTACTCTTGAATATAGCAACCGAGGACTAGAGCTTCGGGAATTTCTTAAATGAGCACACCTAAAGATTTCTCATAAGCACTAAAAAAAATACCTTGAATTAATAAACTTAGGGGGTTGAATGTCTGTTTCAAATCGGCAATGTCCTTACCTCAAAAAAGACCTTACCAAAAGCAGGATAGAAATATGAGAACACATTACATGATTTTTTTTTTTTTTTAAAGCAAATGGTAAAATCTGGAGGAAGGTATATAAGGATGCTCATACTGGCAAAGTAAGGGTGGCAGAATAATGACAATTAGTTTTCCTTTTTTCCTAAATGTTATATAATGTTATTAAAACAGCTTATAGTTAAACATGTATATATATTTTTAAGACTTTATTTATTTTTAAAGAGGGAGGGAGAGAGAGAGGGAGAGAAACACCCATGTGAGAGAGAAACATCGCTCAGCTGCCTCTCCGCACGTGGCTGGATTGGGGACTGAACCTGCAACCCTGGCACATGCCCTGACCAGGAATCAAACCAGCAACCTTTCGCTTTGTAGAATGATACCCAACCAACTGAGCCACACCAGTTAGGATGAAACATGTATAATTTTTAAGGCATTACTAAAAAATTGGTGTATTCTTTTTTTAGGGCCTTTTAGAAAGAAACAAGAATATTTCTTACCTGCTTGGAAGAAAGACTTCAAGACCGAAAAGAAAAGCCTGCTTACCTGAGGTTTAACTTGCGATCCTCATCACTGCCAGCCTCCAACTACAGAGAGAGAGAGAGAATATCATGCCACAGACAGCACTAGCAAAAAGCCTCAGGCTGCGTCTCAACGTTTTCTGCTTGGTGTCTGAGAAAGATACAGATGTCCAGGAAAGCTGGCTATTTCTAAACAGCGCACCCTTTCCTTGCGGACACTGACCCCGCTCTGCCGCCCCTCGGAGCCATTCCCACAGAGGAATTCAGAAGTTTCCCAAGTTTACCCACATTCCTTCCACAGCACCGCGGATGGGTATCTGGTAACTGGACAAGGCTATCTGGCATGGTTGCTCAACGCGCTCGATCAGCCTCCAGCTCTCAACTTTCCAGGGTTGTTTTGGATCTTATCCTGTTTTTCTTTTTTAAGGGGAGGGGGCTGTGTTTTAAGATAATCCATTTCCTCCTTCAAGCTAGGCCATAGCTGAGTGATCAACACCATTTTAAGCCTCAACAGGCAGGTTTAAAAAAAAAACCCACTCCAGGCAAGTCTTTCACAATGGAGGGTGGCCAGGAGCAGGCCGGCTGTCTCTGGGTCTAAAAAGCTCTCACGGGTTCTCAAAAAGGCTTAAAGGTTGAATATAAAACTTTCTAGGTGATTGGTTTATTTATATAAATGAAAGAAAGGGAGGGACATTTAATATTTTTGAAAAGGTAAAAAGCCAAAAGAGGGAGGCTCCAATAGTAATCATGACTTCAGCCCCAAATGCAATTTTTCTTCCCCCCCCACCCTTTCTTTCAAGGATAAAACTGAAATGAGAATACACCCACCCCCAACCCCCACCGCAAACAACTGCACCACTGGGACTTGGCATGTTCTGTATGTTACACAGAGGCGCCCATTGAATGGGAAAGAGAAACCTGGAAAGCAGTGATGGCCAGGCGAGATGCAAGGCTGGTCCAGGACAGAAACCTGACAGCGACGGGGCGCGGGGGGAAGGGCGCAGAGCTGATGTAGGGAGGGGCCTGGTCTGCAAGGGGCACACGCCAGAGCATTCTGGTGTCCCTTAATTCTGTTAGGATAATGCACGTAGAGACTCATGCCCAGGCATACACACACCGGTGGCCAGTGAGTTCTCACACTCCTCCTTACTGAAGAAGTAGAAAACTCGCAGGCCCAAGAGATTCGGGCCTGAAGTGCAGCACACAGAAAAACACTCACACCATCCCTCCCCAACAAACTTGGATGGGCAGGCTGGGGCTAACTCAAAGCTCACGCCAGGGGGCAACTCTTCTCAGAAGGGGCCGCTGGGCATTGCCTGCAGGCTCTTTTTGACGGGTGCTACTGGCATCTAGTGGGTAGAGGACAGAGTGCTACTAACCATCCTGCAATACATAAGACTGCCCCTCGCGACCCAGAACTGTCAGGCCCTACCCTCAGCAGTGCTGAGCCTCAGAAACCCTGACCCAACTTTCCAGGCAAAATGGACTGGGGAATGTGCCCATGAAAAGTCATCATCTTGAACGTCTGTCAGAAATAACAATGGGACCATCCACTCCTGACAGTTACTGATTTATCTATTCTCATGTCCTCTACCTATTCCCATCAAGGAATGAGATGAGGTTAACCGTAAAATGACTTAAGTGAGATGATTAAAGACTGGGGGAAAAAAGGACAAAACAATTAAGAGAGAAGGGAGGACTGTTTTGCTGGCCAGGCTATGTCCCTCAGTTCCCACACCATGCAGCAGGACAGGCTGGGTCACGACACAGCTGACCTAAGTGTCTCTGCCTCAAAGGAGAATTTTGATGAATGAGGAAGTGATCTGGGGGTAGATATTTCTTGGTCACTCTCTTGTGATTGTCGGCATAAAAGGCAATGTCAGGTCAGTTACTCCAAAGAAACAAACCGCATTTGTCAAAGAACACACACAAGTGGGAACTCAGCCCTTTTGAATGAGCTGAGGCCCAGAGAGGGGAAGTAAGCTGAGGAAGGTCAGGCCAGAGGCAGAGCCACCTGGCCCAGGCCTCTGGCCGGCACGCACATGCTCACTCTCTGTTCAGTCTTGCTCCTCCACGCCTCATCCTACCTGGAAGCCTTGCCTTCCAGGAAATAGCCCTGCCTGGGCTCGCTCGCTGGGCAACTAATGCTGCTGATTGACGCAAGTCAAGTAAAAGCTGGCTGAGTTTGAGTTTATGTGTATCAGGTCATTGGCACCTTGTGAAAATAGTGCTTTATATAATCATTTTAAATGTCTCTAGTGCAAACAACAAATGTCCAGCAAATGTCCAGCAAAATGTGGTCCATCAATACAACAGAAATAAAAAGGAAGGAAGTACTGATGCAGGGTAGACCGCGGATGATCCTTGAAAACATGACGTATGTGAAAGAAGCCAGAGATTAAAGCCCACACATTATATTATCCCACTTATATTAAATGCCCAGGACACGCAAATCCATGGAGATACAAAGTACATTAGTGGCTTCCCAGAGTTGGTGTGAGAGTGCAGGGGTGGTTGGTGGGAGGAAGGCTCTGGGTGATGGCCAAGGGTTTTGGGGCTTCCTTCTGGGGTAATGGGAATGTTCCGGAATGAGATGGGGTGATAACTGCACAACCTTGTGAATATACTAAAACCACTGAGTTACATACTTCATGTGGGGTATTTATGGTATGTGAATTATATCTCAGCAAACAAATAATGAAATAAAGCATTTTTCATACGTCTAAGACAGGTACAGATCTGGTGTAAGTAACACCGGGAATGTGGGGTTTAGAACCAGAGACCCAGGCTGGGAGGCCCTTCCTCATGCTGAATCTTCACTCATCTCACATAGCTGAGAAGGACACGTAGGATTAACTGCAGAGAAGTACTTTGTCAATCACAAGATGGCAATGGTAGGAGAACAGACATCTCTGTGGGGAGGACAGAAACGACTGCAGCCTGGCTCCTAGGTCACAGGCAACTGGTCACCCATGTCCCTTCTCAGCGTGCAGAGGAGGGACTATTAGAATCTTCTGTCTGTGGACAAGATAAGTCATTTTAGCAGCCTCTCCTTGAGTGAGGGGGCTGCCAGTACCAGCAGAACAGGCCAAAGAGCTACCCTGCCATGAGCCGGTGGGACAGAAGGGGCTGCTAAACCAAATCCAAGTCCTCATCTCTGTCTCTCACAGACACACACCAACCTTTCTATACTATCGGTCAACTTCCCCCATAGAGAAGGGGCCTGAGTAGCTCAGATGCTGGTGGGGCCACTTCCTGGGTCTGCAGTGCTCCTCCTCCTCCAGCCTTCTCTTCCTTCTCCAGTCAGTCCATGGTCTCCTCCAGTTGCTCTATCTTCAAGCCAGCACGCAGCCTTGCCAAGGATGTGAATTTAGACTCAAGGCCTTAACTGGTTCTCCAGGAGAAAGTGGGCAAGAGTGGGGAGAAGTGGACCCTGCAGCTGCCGCACAGACCTGCTCAGAGGGCTGACACCCCAGCCTAGTGCAGTCCCGCTGACTGCAGGCTCTAGAGGACCAATTTCCCAACAACCCCAGAACAAGGAGCCGGCCACATGTAGGCCGGATCATACACAATCCCAGAGAATCCTGTGCAAGGGTAACCATACAGCCTCAGAATGCATCTGTGCAATGGCGGAAGCCCCAGAATCAGCCTCTGCCACATAGTCAGATTCAGGTAAACATGCAGCCCCCAGGGATATTACAAAAAGGAAAAACCCAGACTGGCTGCACACAAAGACATAAGACACAAGTCACAGAGCACCCTGAGCTCACTCAGCACTGTCACAGTGACACGGGCACAGCCACTCACACCAAAAGCCAGGACTCCAGGGGCACTCAATCAAGGAAACAATCTCACACATTCACAGGGGCACGTTGGTGGCCCCTCTCGCAGCATTACACAGGCATAGTTCCCAGAACATAGGCCACACTCACATGCAATGAAAGTCTCACATACACACAGCCAGGTGCTCAGGGAGAAGGCCTGGACCAGCCACAGGGTCACAAATCTCAGAACCAGCGTCACGCAGTCAGCCAATTAGGAGTCCCAGTCGTACATCCAGTCTCCAGCATAGTCACCTCCAGGCTGGGGTCACTATTACACACAGTGTCTGCAAAGTCACCCCTAGGCAGGGGTCACAGCCAAACAGTTTCACTGCACAGTCACGCCCAGTCAAGGGTCACACCGGCAACACACAGTACCCCAGAATGGGGGGCGGGGGTCACACCCGCATACAGGGTCCCGCAGTCACTACCAGGCAAGGGTCACAACTTCGCACAGTCTCCCGCACAGTCACTCAAGTCCGGCTGGCCAGGTGGGATGGTACAGTGGCGTCCCCGCAGGCCACGTACCGCTCGCAGCAGCCCCCTCGCCGCCCCAGCGCCCTCCGCCCCGCACTCGCGGCCAAGGCCTGGTGCGGCGGCTGCTCGGCCCGGCCAGGGCCGCGGGCCCGGGGCTCACCTCGCTGTTGCTGGCAGAGGAGGAGGCGGCGCTGGGCGTGGGCGAGCGCTGCAGGGTCACCAGGGCCATGTCTGCGGTGCGGCGCGCGGGCACCACCGAGGCCTTGGGCTACAGCCACCGCCGCCGCCAACCGGGCTGGGCCCGGGGCGCTCTCTAGGAGCCGCGCGCGCGCGCGCGCGCGCGCGCGGCCGGGGCGAGCCGGGCCGGGCGGGGCCCGCCCCTCTCCTTCTGCGTCCACCGCCCCCGCCCCCCACCTCCCGCCTCCCGCGCCGGCGTGCGCCGGACTTGGAGCGCTGGGAAGGGAAGGGGGGAGGGCCGGGGCGGGGCTCAGGGCTGTGCGCGTGCGCGGCGCGGGAGCAATAGCAACGCTGGAGGCCCTGACGGGCCAGCCAGTCACGTTCCGCGCGCGCGGAACACACGCGTTCTGGCCCGCGCGCCTGGCCCTCGGCCTGGGAGACCCGTCTGCGAGCGCCGGACTGCGGGGCGGCATCCGAAGGCCCGCCCACTGCACTGGAGGGGGAACCGAGGCCGGGTGACAACGCACCCTTGGGTTGCTTCCGAGGCGCAGGGACCAGGGATCCCTGGCCGGAACCCCTGTAGGCAGTCTTGGCAGAAATAATTTAAGTCATTCATCAGCTCATTCATCTGTGAAATATTTATTGAGCACCTACTGTGAGGCGTGGAGTATTGAACAGTGAGCATGACAGATAAGGATTTTACAAAAGCGAATCTCGTTACAATGGTCCTTAACTCAATTTCGCTTTCCAGGTTTCAGTTACCCGCGGTCCGAAAATATTAAGCGGAAAATTTCAGAAATGAACAACTCATAAATTTTAAATTGTGCACCCCTCTGATTATCATCATGAAATCTCAAGCTATCCCGCTCAGTCCTGCCAGGACATGAATCATCCCTTTGTCCCTGTGTCACTCCCTACCTGTTAGTTACTTAGTAGCCGGTTATCAGATCCTCTGTTTCAGTATCACTGTGCTACTGTTTAAGTAACCCTTATTTTGCTTAATAATGGCCCCAAAGTGCTAGGATAGGGATGACCACAATTTGTTTGTGCCAAAGAGGCTGAGAAGGGCTTCCTTGAAAAGTGACAAGGTGACAATTCTTGACTTAAGGCAAGAAAAAAATGTATGCTGAGGTTGTTAAAACCTATGGTAAGAATAAACCTATCCACGAAATTGTAAAGAAGAAATAAGAAATCCATGTTGGTTTTGTTGCACCTCAAACTGCAGAAGTTGCAGCCACAATGTGTGATAAGTGCTTAGTTAAAATGGAAAAGGCATTAAATTTGGGGGCAGGAGATAAACAGAAAACGTGTTGTGCCAGAAAGGTTTAACCCTCTAGGAAGACCTCAGCAAGGGATCTCCTGAAAGGAGTGCTACCAAACCACTTACTGCAAGTGAGGGGCGGTTATACACATTTAGGAGTCGGTTTGGCATTTCATCATCTCACCTCGTTGCAAGAAAGAGAAGGACAAGTACAGTACAGTAAGATGTTCTGAGAGAGACCATGTTCATATAACTTTTACTACAGTATATTGTTATAATTGTTCTATTTTATTATGGTTGTTAATCTCTTACTGTGCCTACTTTATAAGTTAATCTTTATAAAGATTAACTATACATATATACCCAGTAGGTATATATGTATAGGAATAATCATAGCCTATATAGGGTGTGGTACTATCCACAGTCTCAGGCACCCTCAGTCTCAGTCTTGGAACACACCCCCCATGGATAAGGAGGTACTACTATACTAGGCACATTTTGAAAATTATTTTACTAGTCTTTTTATATGTATTCCTTGTATGTGTCCAGGCACCCAGTGTCGATTAAGCATAAGTGTATCAGGAAACATTGGCTAGAAAGAAATGTTAAAGATTTATTCAAGGGTCTTAGGGTTTGTAAACTGGAAACTTAGGTAAGCAAAACCCCAGAAATATTCCAAAAAAGAAAGTTAAGATTTCTTATAATAAAAAGCACATTCTTGAGAATATTCAGTCCTGCATTCTTAGCCTAGGATTGGCCCAGGACCATACCAGTCAGAGGAGAGGCAGTCTGGATGATGGATGCCAGATGGTCTGGATATGTGAGTCCTTCGGGGCTAATCACAGGGTAATCTGGAGGACTGATGTATACCCAGCCACTGACACAGGACTGGAAAGTTCATAAGTTTAAGTTCCCAGGCTAGTTAGAACAAGAATAGAATCCATTTCCTCATACTTCAACCTACTTGATTTCAGTAATTTAGCAGCGTGACTATAGTGACTTGGTTTTATGTCTTCACTCTATTCCTCACCAGCCAGCTGTTTGGGGGGAGGGAGATCAGGGAAGGCTTTCCGAAGAAAGAATGGCAAGAGGCAAGGGGCGCTGTAGAAAGCTCTGGCTGCTGCGTGGAAAATGGACTGTGGGGCAGAGGAGTGAAGGAAGACCAGCAAGGGGGCTGCTGCTGTTCCCCCCTCCCCAGGGGAGGTGGCCAGTATAGGGATGGAGAGAGGGACATGGAGTAAGATACCAAGAAGGTGGTGCTTGCTTGACTTGGTAATTGGAAGCTTTTCTTTTATCCAAAATCCCTTCCCTGGCCTCTGTCTCCACACGCACAAGCAAAGGCAGTGATCCAGTCCTGCCTCCCATCTTAACAAACTGGCTCCACCATCCATCATACCACCCAATCAGAAACCCAGGCATTCCCTGGCTGGTGTAGCTCAGTGGATTGAGCATGGGCCTGCAAACCAAAGGATCATGGTTCAATTCCCAGTCAGGGCACATGCCTGGGTTGCAGGCCAGTACCCGGCAGGGGACGCATGAGAGGCAACCACACATTGATATTTCTCTCCCTCTCTCCTTCCCTTCCCCTCTAAAGATAAGATAAATAAAATATTAAGAAAGAAAGAAAGAAAAGAAAAGAAAGAAAACCAGGTGCCCTCCTACATCCCTCCTCCTGCCTCCCTCAGATCTAGGGGTTTGGGCCTCCTGCACCTTTTGTCTTAAAGGTGATTCTCAGCGGGGGCACTACAGCCCCTATGGAGCGTTTTTTTGGGAGGAAATTTATGGGAATAATTCTGATTGTCTGACCAATGAGGACAGTAGTGCTACTGGAGTTTAGAGGGAGGAGCCAGCAAGGCTAAATGTCCAGCGATGCACGGGATAGCCACTCAGAAAAGAATTGTTCCATTTCCACAAGACACCTGCCTTGGTGAAAACCGGGTTCATAATTATCTGGAGCCAGAACCTAACTCCATATATTAACACAAAGTATTTTCTACTAAATTGTCAGAAATGTAGCTATATTTTAAAAGAGGGAAGACTATACTCTGTTCTGTTTGAGAGCTTTGTCAGGACTGGCTCCCCTTTTGCGAAAAGAAGTGTATAGATGGCAGCACCCACCCTCATGATTGAGCAGTTGGCCCAACACGCCTGAGCTTGTAGCTTCGCTCTTGCTGGACAGGCCGCCATACTTATTAAGCACTTATTTTAAATGTGCAGTGTAAGACAAAATTATGGACAATATTCAGTTGGCCAATGATATCTCCCTTCTCAAACCCAAACATGTATTTTTAAAGATTGATTTTAGAGAAAGAAAGGAAGGGAGAGGGTGACAGGGAGATAGAAACATGGATTTGCTGTTGCACCCACTCATGTATTCACTGGTTAACCCCTGAATGTGCTCTGACCGGGATGGAACCTGTAACCCCGGCGCAAGGGGGTGATGCGCTAACTAACTGAGCTACCTGGCGAGGGCCTAGAAACAAGACAACAGGCCAAAAATGGAATTGCTTATGCTAAACCCCATGTCATCAAACCTAGATTTAACTTAATTACAGTTCCAACTCTCCCAGAAATAGAATCTTAAACCAGTCAGCCAGGAATTGCTTGATCAGTACCAGTTAGGAAATCTGCCTGATAAACCCCTGCCATCCCTTAAAGAAAAGTCTTCCTGTTACAACCAATCTGCTTTTCTGTGTAGCACATACAGCTTCCTTGTTCCAGCTCCCTTCTGTCTATAAGAGTCTTTCATTTTGTACAGCGTGTCAGACTTCCTTTCCATCTGCTAGACTGGATGCTGCTAGATCCATGAATCATTGAATAAAGGCAACAAGATCCTCACATTTTTATTAAGTTGAATTTTGCTTACCATATCTGCCGGGCATATACTGTGCATTGTATCCTGTGGCAATCACTATTTCATTTTAATTCTGTGATTATAGAAAGTCTCTAGTTACTTAGGTTTTTTAAAAATTCTGCCTCTGAGGCTTTAAGGGGGAACTTGTCTGAGATCCTGGGGGCCATGAGGGGTGGAGCTAGGGGTGGACACTAAAGTGTGCGTACTTGGACCTTCGGCCCTGTGACCTCCTGACTGCCTTCCGGTTTCCTTCAGGACCAGCCCAAGACCACACGGGTAAGGAGGGCAAAGCTGGGGTACCCACCAAGTCTGCCTGGCTCCAGGGTCCTGGTCTTATCACTACCCCTGAACCCAAGAGAGTTAACTGTGAGTGAAGGGTAGGCAAACTCCAAAAAATAAGGGTAAAGAGAAGGGAGCTGGCCCTGGCCGGGTGACTCGGTTGGAGCATCATTGTCCTGTACACCAAAAGTTTGCGGGTTTGATTCCCAGTCAGGGCACACATCTGTTGGGGATTTGATCCCCAGTTGGGGTGCATGTTGGAGGCAAATGGTTGATGTTTCTCTCTCACGTTGATGTTTCTCTCTCTCTCAAATCAATAAAAACATACCGTTGGGTAAGAATTAAATAAAAAATAAAAAGGAAAAGAAAAAGTTGAGAAACACCAAACTGGTTGAATCTGCCCATTTTACAGTTGCATAAACTGAGGCCCTAAAAAAGGAAGGGATGTGCCCAAAGTCCCACAGGGGTATAGGGCTCACTCGGTGGGGTGATTGCAAGGTCCTTGAGAAATTGTTCTGAAGTCCAGTTTACTGATTGTGCTAAAAGGCCACAAAAGACCTTTGGAAGTAATTTTTGTTTATTTGGCTAAAGTGTTAGGAATCAAGGATCTTTCAGATCCACTGGCTGGCTGATAAACAATGTGGCCTCCCAGCAGCTCCGCGGGGGCCAAGGGACACTCAGGCCAGGGCAGAAGGATGGTTTACTAAGAGGCAGACTTTGTGAGGGAATCATGTGAAGTTACAGAGTAACAAGTTAACCCCCGCACACACAATGAGCTTTATTATAACCTTTTTGAGTCTTAGGACAATCATAACCTCCAGGATTTATACAATACAGAAAACAGAAGAAGAAAGTCCTATTCCCCTATCACCAATCCCACCACCAGGAAAGAAGGGCCATTCACATTTTGGGCGAATAGCCCCAAACAGTGTAACATAAACACACCACCTCATGTGACAAAAATGGTATCATGTTGTATGTGCTGTTTCCACCCCCCAGTCCACTTACCAATGTGGTATGTCCTGAACACCTTTCCACTGGACGACAGACAGCCGAATCCATTTGCATGGCACCATTGAATGTGGAGATAACAATTTTTAAAGTCAGACCCTATGGGGACTGACTTTTTAAAAAAAGCTCATGTCCCCTTCTGCTAAAGATAAAAAAAATTGCACATCCCTCCTGGGGGATATTTTCTACTTAGTCCAATAGCCAAGAATGTTCTGTGGAACTTCCCTTTCTATAGTTTGTGTCATGAAAACAATAGGGATTCACCCCTGACCTCATTTCCCAAAATTAAATAATAATACCAAATATGCTTTTTACACAGAGCACAGGACATTCTAAAACCACAGTGTCCTGCGCTGCTGTGTGGGAAGTGCCTCTGTGGTCCCTGACACCCTTCACTCTTGTCACTCAGTTAAGCTCTCCAGCGTGGTGATCTGGCGCTCCAGTTCTGGGTAGAGATTGCCTGGAGGTGGGGGAGGGGGGGTTGTTTGGGAAGAGATCGCCAGATAAAATACAGGATGCCTTGTATTTTTATTTGCTGGACTTGGAGTCCCTAACCTGGGTTCAGCTGTAAGCCTCTGTTCACAGGCAGAGTTACCGTGAGCAAGTACTTTCTTCTTTCTCTCGCTCTCCTCCCTCCCTGCTCACCTCCCTCCTCCTTCTCCTTCCTTCTTTCTTTCTAATTGTATTAAGTATATTCATCTTAATCTTAAATGTGCAGCTTGTTGAATGTTCACAAATGCCGACATTCTTGTGAACACCACCCAGATAGAGGTGCATCTTGCCATCACCCCAGGAAACTTCCTCTTGCTCCTTCTTCCCCCACCTCCCGAGATAGTCGCTCTTTCCATATCCTCTATCACCATCCAAAAGTCTTGTCTTTTCTTGAATCTCGCATATATGGAATCATGCATTGTGGGCTCTTTCTTGTCTGAGATTCATCCAGGTTGCTGTGTGTAGCAGTGTTTGTCTTTTTCGTTGCTAATTAATATTCCACGGTGTGAATTGTCTGAAAACACCACAATTTGCTTCTGCATGCTCTAGCCGATAGAGATTTTGTTGTTTCTGGTTTGGGTCTATGAACGTTCTTATACAAGCCTCTTGCTTGGCATTTGTTTTCATTTTTCTTGGGGATCTACATAAGATTAGGGTTGCTGAGTTTTAGAGTTGACATGTTTAGCTTTAGTGGATACTGGGAGCAAGTTTCTGAATTGAAGGAAAGAATGGTAATAACAGCACCTAGTTATAGGGATGTTGTGATTTTAAATGACATCATTCAAGTACTTAAAACTGGCACATTGAAATTCATAAACCTTAAAGCGTTGCTAGGATGGGAGTTGGGGGGAGTGTGAGGGTATCTGACTAACTTTGGTTCGTGTTGAAGTGTTTCCACCATGAACCAGAGGCACAAGGAATTTTCCCATGGTTGTGTGATATAAAAGTGAGATGTGGCTACTCTTAAAGAATTTAAACAACATGAAAGCCTATAGAGTAAAACGTAGAGTTCACCCTATCCTTTTTTAATTATTAAAAAAATACTATGCACTAAGTGCTGTGTATGCATTCTCTTATTTCATCCTCACTTTTTTTTTTTAATGACGTTAAAGGTGGGGGTGGGGTGGGTAGAGGTTGGACCTTCAAAGCACACCCAAGGGATGTCTCACCCAGGGCTGGTTGGTTTTCTCTCTGGGCCTCAGTTTCCCCATCCATATAGGGATGCGTCTGATGATCTTTGAGCTTTAATAATCACAGCTCCACGTCTAGCCCTGGCAGAGGAGGGACCCAGGGTCCTGCTGCCAGTGCCTCTGGGGTGCCAAGCAAAGAGCCACTCATCCTCATTGCCCAAACAGGCACCACCTTGGGTCTATCTCTTCCTGGCCTTACCCACTCAAGCATCCCAGACTGGCACTGGGCTGGCCGGCTAGTCCTGGGAGCCCTGGTCCTGTCTGTACCTTTGGCCACCCCACAGAGGCTGCCAGACTGACCACCCCCACCATGCAGGCCAGGGAATGACCCTCCCCTCCCCGAGGGTGGTAGCAAAAAGAGAGAAGAAAGAGGATCGTCTCCAGCTGGCCTGGGAGACAGGCCTCCTTGTGCCCATCAGCCCTCCAAGAACCCCCACCTGCCCCTCCCTTCCATCAAGGCCTGTACACAGGGGCTTGGGATCAGCCAGAAAAGTCAGGCAGCTTTTCAGGGACTGGGAGCGAGGTGAGGTGAGGTCTCCCAGCCTGGCCCAGGTTCAGCCCCTGTAGGCAGCACAGTGCCAAGCTGTGCCCCGTCTAGAACTCCAGACTTTGACTCTGAACTCCAGTCCCGGCTAGCAGACAGACGGCTGAGGACAGGACGCCTCAGAACCAGGAGCCTGCCCTGGGGAGATAGGACGCTGCACCCACAGCAGCTGCCTCTTTTCTCCAGAAGTTTGGCATATCAGGTGAGTGGGGGTTTTTCTTGGTGGGGCAGGGGTACGGAAGAACTCATGCCCTGCCTGATGTGAACAGAGAAGGCTCCACATCAGAGCCCGAGGCAGGGGACAGACAGCTTTGGAGTCAGGCAGGGACTTTAGGTGAGCACCATCACTTTTCCAAGTCTCAGTTTCCTTATGTGGAAGATGGGATAGTAACTTACCTCTTACAGGGCTAATTTGAATATTAAAATAGGTGATTAATGTAAAGCTCTTAGCACAGAACTGGGCACAAAGCAAGTACTCAGTACATGGCAATTATTATTTTGGGGGTGGGTAGCAGGTAGCCTGGTTATCAAGCGTTTATAGAATCTGTTCCAGTTTGAAGATAAACTCTGAAAACCTCACCTTCATAAGAAGCAGCCATATGGTGCCACTTGGAAGAGCTAATATGTTCATTCAAATACCTCACCCATGACTTGCTGATTTTTTCAGAACAATCTTTCCTGTTCTTTGCTATGCACATAGAGCCATCAAAGGCAGGATTGCCTCACATTCCTTTCTCGGGACAAGGGAGGTTATAAGCAAAGAAATACAAGACCGAAAGGCAAGCAGAGAGTGTCTGTGCTAACTTGTTGCTGGCTGCAAAGCAGTTTTACTGCACAGCACAGGAAGCTCAGATATGAACTCTGGCCCCCCGCTGGTGGCATAACTGCTGGAGAGCAGCTTCCTCTCCCGAAAACCTCAGTCCCACCTCTGTAGAACCTTCCAGAGCAGTTGAGAGGATTAAGTAAGAGGAAGTCTGTACTGCATCTGCATGTGTCTGACAAGTGACAGATGGCCGAGATCATTCCCTTCCTACTCCACCCTCACAGAGACACTATAATTACACACACATACACCGCACGCACAAAGTCGCTATAATCAGTATCAAATTGGATTGACGTTGCTTATTAAGATAATTAATTTAGGACACACATTTTTCCCTCTTCAACTCTACGCCTATCACCAACACACTAAAAATTTCTAAAGTTGTATTTTATTTTATTTTATTTTTTTTTCAATGCAGGACCCTGAAACATTGGGGTTTCTCTTCACCTGCTTGACCTTCAGATTTTTCACTTGTGAGTCAGGCCAGCCTGGGCTCTGCTTCTCATCAGCTGGCTGGCTGAGCCTCAGTCGCCTCCTCAGGAAAGTGGGCACCACGACAATCCCAAGGGTTGGTGGAAGGTTACAGGAGAAGAACCGTAGGAGTTGAAAGTAGCGGCTGCTGTCATTGTTTATCTCCACATCTAGTTCTTTTCTGGACATGGCCTCTTCCTAGCTTTCTCAGAGGCTTTTTAACCCCAGACGACACACATCTTTTTTTCACAAATGTGGGGCTTCAGCCGAGTCCTTTCTCTTCTTTGAGCCTCAGCTTCCCCATCTGCATGGCGACACCTTGCTCACCTTTAGAATTTTTACACCTGCAGAAACAAGCCCCATGCTGTAACTTGTCCCTCTATCTTGCCAGCTGTTTCCAAAGGTGGCTCTGTGTTGTCCCTCAAGCTGTTCTCTCCGACATGTGATGCCACACCTACCCAGGGCTTTGCCACGCCTAGCCTGGCTTGTTGCCAGAGCCGTGCATGTGCCCATTCTGCTTCTGTCCAAAGTCTCTGTCTCCCTGCCCAGAGGCCTCGTAAGGGTTTTCAAACACTCTCTTCTCTCACCTCACATACTGTTGTTATGTAAACAGCTTTCTTTCCCCTGGATCCTTTACTGGTGTTCTGGGTGGTGTGAGAGTGGAAACAACTTTGTCCCAGAAAAGCAGGGCTGGGCTCACTCCCCCTCCCTTCCTCCAGCTCTTGCTGTGACCTCTAATTAACCTTGCCCTCTCCCAGCCTCAGCTGCCTCATCTGTTAAACTGGGGATGATGATGATCACTGGTTTAATTTATGAGCTCCCAAGCACCTTCGAGTATTTTCTCTTTTGATCCTTATAAGACCCCCATTCATTCATTCATTCATTCACCCATGAGTCATTGCTATGGGCCAAGTACTATTCTAGGTCCTAGAGCAGTAGACAAAAGTCCCTGCTTTACTGGAGCTGATATTCTGGTGGGGGAATAAAAGGCGGGGAGCTTTGTTAGCCCTTGAAACTTTATAGGAGAGAAAACTGAGGGTCAGTTACAATGAGCAACTCATTCTGGTTTGCCATGGGGCTATCCTGGTTTTAGCCCTCAGAGTCTACATCCTGAGGACACCCTCCGTCCCAGGAAATCAGGGAGGTTGGTCACCCTTGCTCAATCAAATTAAGTGTCTAGTCTGGGGTCACACGGTTGGTGTGTACCAGGGCCAACAGTGAACCTGGGTGTGTTTGACCCACAGCCTGGGCTGTTATTGCCACCTCCCCGTGCCGTGCCTCCTCCTGTATTCATTATGGGGGATTTGGAAAACACGGAAAAGCCCTCTATTCCCGCCTTCTTACTGCTAAGGTACAGAAGTGGTGAACTCGATGGAGGTTACATGAAGTCAGGCAGAAGGCCCAGACTGGGGAAGCCACTCAGCCAAGGTCACATAGTGAGTCAGCAGCGAAGGCAGGCCTGACTCTCCCTCCTTCCTCTCTTCTCCTCTACACCCAGCGCTCTTTTCTTTGTTATTTCCAAGGTGTTGGGGGACAGAAGGAGGCTGCGGTGTACTGAAGGGCCTACTCTGTGCAGGCACTGGACCAGGAACTGTTGCCATGCTAGTCATTTAATCTTTGCGATGACCCCAGGAGCTCAGGTTACTCCTATTCTCTAGAGGATGAGGCTGAAGGAGGAGGCTGGGGGTCCCTGAGAGGGTCTGCCCACCCCCCAACCAAGCCCAGGTTGGCAGCTGGAAGAAAAATCGTCCAAAGCAATGACGCCTTTTTGTTTTGGGGTTTTATCTTCCACTTGGCTGCTGAAACCCCAGAACAGTCCAGTTCTTGTGGGCTGGAGTCATTTCCCGCTTCACAAAACCAGGCCGCGCTGAGAATGCCCTGGCATTCAGGGCCACAGGCCAGGAGTGAGGTCTGGAGGGGGAGAGTTGTGAGTGAAGAGGAGGGAAAGTTGAATTTGGCCCCTTTGGGCACAAATGCCCCCTTGTTCTGCCTCAGCAGGAGCCGGCAGAATATTTCCCTGCTGTGGGGGCCCAAGCAGCTTCAAGGTCAAAAGCTGCTAGGCTTCCCAAAGTCCTGAGAACCCAGGCAGCCCTGGCCCTAAGGGGGTGTGCTGGAACACCCGAGTTCCGAGGCCAGCCATTGCATTCTGTGCATCTAATGCTCTCACAGCTGCATCCACTAGCTGGAAGCCCAGCACACAGTAGGTGTGCAATAAGTGCGTGTGAGTTTACTCAAGTTGAAATCAAATCCCAGTGGCACCACTTCCTGGGTCTGTGACCTCAGGTAAGTGATTTCACCTCTCTGAGCCTCAGTTTTCTCATCTGTAAAGTGGAGCCAATAGCACTGCCCTACCTCTTAAGAACATTGGGAGACTTAAGTGGAATGAGCACTTGGCGCTGAGGCTGGCTCACAGCAGGTACTCCACAAATGTCCTAAGTCACTTCTTTTCTACTAGACCGCAAGTGGCAAACACAAGGCCCTCGGGCCAAATCCGGCCCTTCACCTTCTTTTACCCAGCCCAGCATCTTGTTTCTACCCAGCGGCAGTGCTGAGCTCCTTGCCCCTAGTTAAGGAGGAGTTACATGTATATAGTCCTAAAGTTACGTTCGGCCCTTTGAAGGCAACAGTGAGGCTGATGTGGCCCCCAGTGAAAATGAGTTTGATACCCCTGTACTAGACCCTGGATTAAGCTTTTTACATTTGCCGTCTTGATGAGTCTTTCATCTACTCTCTGAAGCATGAGTTGATGTCCTCATTTTCCAGAAGAAGAAATTGAGGCTTATGAAGCATCCTGCCCAAGGTCAGTGGCCAGTAGGGGGGAGAACTGAGATCTGAGATTGGAAGGCAAAGCCCATTGCCCTAACCATTAGACTCCCGAGCCTAGAGCTGGCCAGGTACTCTGCTAAGCCCTTTTTATATTTCCAAATAGATAAGGTGTATTTGAGGAGGCTTCCCAGAGAAAGTGGTATCCCTTACAACTGTGTGACCTTGGGCAAGTTGCTTGGTCTCTCCATGCATCAGTGTTTCCATTTGCAGGAATCATTCACAGGGTCAAGTATTAAAAGGGTTTGGCAGTATCTGGTGCCTTCTCAGCCTTCAGTGGATGGTGGAGGTGGTGGTGCTAGTGGCGGGACTGATGGTGATGATGGCACACCTCTACCCTTCCTTCCTGCAGGCTGGCACGATGCGTGTGGTCGTGATCGGAGCAGGCGTCATTGGGCTGTCCACCGCGCTCTGCATCCACGAGTGCTACCACTCAGTCCTGCCGTCACTGGATGTGAAGATCTACGCAGACCGCTTCACACCGCTCACCACCACCGACGTGGCTGCTGGCCTCTGGCAACCCTACCTCTCTGACCCCAGCAGCCCACAGGAGGTGTGAGTGAGGTTCCCAGGGGGCAGCTGGGCGGCCAGGGGAGCCGAGTCCTCTCCAAGTCCCTGTCACCAGTTACAAATCCTTTGTGCAGGCGATAGCCTGGCATAATGTAAAAAAAGTAATAAATATTAAGCCCCTTCTATGGGCTAGACAGATGCTACACATGATCTTAGCAGTGACAGAAGTGAAATGTGCCAGACTGGTGGAGGCCTGTCTCCATCCCTCCCCTAAACCAGGTGGCTGTTGAAGCCTCATGCATTGGTGAATTAGGAATAGTTCTAAGGGGTGGATCAATCAATGATCAGGTTTAGCAAAGAAGTTGTAAAGGTCATTGTGTTAGTTTTGAAGCCCCCAGCTGCTCTTACTTCCCACAAATTCCAAAACCAGTGTTCCTGATCATTGGGTGACAATTCAGGGACCAGGCTCCTTTCCATCTCATAGCTCTGCCTTCCTCCTCTTTGGCTTCGTATATTGCCATTCTCATGGGCTGGCACCTGTGCAAGGAACATTGCATGAGGACCACAGGTGCACAGTCTTTAGGTGCCATTGGCTAGAAGGCAGTCACATGGTCATGCCTAACTGCAAGGGAGTCTGGGAAATGTAGGTGAGCTGGGTGCCCAGGGAGAAGAGGAGTGCAAGCTGTTTTTACAGTGGGAGGTGCTCAGAGAGAGTCTGAACCATGGATGTGGCTCGCAGTCCCCTGAATAGGTCAAGGCCTTCATTTAAACTTGGCAACTACGTGATCCCAAGCTGGAGGTAGGCTCCAAGTGGCTGTGATGGAGTGTCCTTTTTTCCATTCTGTTAACGGGGAAATACTGGAAAGTTTGGGAACAGGGGAGACCCATAGGCATTTGGGGTGCTGCAGGAGTGCAAAGTGGTGTGATGCTGGTTTTGGACACCTCCCTACCAGCCTGATCACAGCCCTACACAAGGTGACTCTCAGAGCTGTCTTGCACAGCTCAGGGTATTATGTGATGCGACTCTGGGGGACCCTTCCAGGCATTGGAACCAGCAGACCTTCGACTATCTCCTGAGCCACATCCACTCTCCCAAGGCTGCACGCATGGGCCTGGCCCCAGTCTCAGGCTACAACCTCTTCCATGAAGCTGTTCCGGTGAGTGGACTCCTTGGTTACGGGGCAGAGTCTTGATCACAGACTGGGGCCGGGGCCTTGGGGCTGGGGCATATTGTGAGTCCCGAAGGTGACAGACTTCTGTGTCCAAAACCAGTTCACTTTAAATCCCACTTTTTCTCCGTCCTGACTACTTTACAAATAGCGACTCAATTAACTCTCACAATAACCAGGAAGCAGGTGTTATTATCTCCTTTTTTCAGATTAAATACCTTACCTAAGCTTGTAAAGCTTTAAAGTGGTGGAGCTGGGATTTGAACCCAGGCAGTCTGTGACCATGTGGAGGATGTTCTCAGGTTGTTTGGTGAGGGTGATTGGGCTGGGTGCCCACAACCCCAAGCCAACTCTTCACGGTTTAGTCAACACTTAACACTGTGCTAACAGCATTACCCATGTCATGTATTACCTTTCATGGGACCAAGCAGGACTCTTAACTCCATGACACAGACCAGAAAACTGAGTCTCAGAATTCAAGGCAGTCAGTGGTGAGGTCGAAATCTCCATTTAAGTTGTCTGACCCTGTGCTCTGCTGCCTCCCACTCTCACCCCTTGGCAACTTTCACTCACCCCCCTTTTCTCCCATACTTCTGACCCTTACCCTATCACTCACCCCCAAGTCTTATTCTCACCCGTAACAGTTGAGAATTTGGACTCTGAGGCCAAACTGCATGGGTTCAGAGCTCAGCTCCATTATTTATTAGCTATGTGATCTCAGACAAGTTACTTAACCTCTCTAAGCCTCAGTGGGCCCATCTATTAAATGGGGATAAGGATAGTATCTAGCTCAGTGGGTTGTTGTGAAGATCCCATGCAGTGGTATAAGTAAAATGCTTGCACCGGAGCCTTGCACACAGTCAGCATGATGTAAATTTTCGTTGTTATTGTTATTATTGACTTTCGCCCATCCCTGTGCCCCCTTCTCTCCTTCTTCCGAAGGACCCTTTCTGGAAGGACATAGTTCTGGGATTTCGGAAGCTGACCCCCAGAGAGCTGGACATGTTCCCTAATTACAAGTAAGGTTACTATCAAGAGCAAAGGGGCTAAGGCCCCACAGACCAGACGGACCTGTCCAGAAGGCAGCGGAAGATGGAGTCGCCAAATGTCCTGTCCCACCCTAGGCCTAGGGCCCTTCATCCCTTGGTCTCCTGGTGCTCTGTCCAGCTCCTTTGGAGGAGACACCCACCCAGACTGGGCCTTGGGCTGACGAAGTGGGGCATGTGGAATTGCAGATCTCAAGGCCAGAAGCTCCATATCGCTATCCTCTTTTGTAGATGAGGAAACTGAGCTTCAGAGAGGCTAGTCACTCCCCAAGGTCACATAACCAAGTGACCCAAATGGAATTTCAGTCTAGTCGGGGTGACTGCAAACCCCTCCATTCTTTTTCCTATAGCCCAGTGTTTCTCTGGTCCCCTTCTCACCCCACCTAATGCCTGAAGCCCTTCTACAAATACGCATCCAGTCTCCACTTGCACATCTCTATATCAGGGATGGCTTTGCGTGGTAGAAAACTTTTCTTTACATTGAGCTCAAAACCACTTCTCCCTTGAACTTCACCCAGTGGTCCTATCTCTACCTTTGAAAGCTCACCCCCCCAAAAAAAAAACCAACACTGCTCCCACTTCCATTTGATAGTCTTCAAGTATAACTTTGACTCTGATCCTTTATTCCTGCCTTTGCCTGCTGTGCCTCTAGCTATGGCTGGTTCAGCACAAGCCTGATTCTGGAGGGGAGAACGTACCTGCAGTGGCTGACTGAAAGGTGAGGTTTTCAACTTTGGTTTCAGGAAAGCACCTCCCAAGGACTAGGGTTGTAGTGGATGGATGTTCATGGTAATCGTCTTTGTATTGACCACCCCCAAATCCTTAGACATGGTAGCAGCTGTCCATGGTCCTGTGCACGAAGACAGTGGTTCCCATGCCTTTGGGAAACAGAACCACTGGGGAAGCTCTTTACACGTGATATAATTGTAGGACTGTATAAATGTAACTACTCCTTTACTGTTAAGGAGTTGAAATTGCATTCAGCCTTTCGAAGGCAACCACGAGGCTGATGTGGCCCCCCAGTGAAAATGAGTTTGACACCCCTGCTGTCCAACCTTCAGCAAGGCCCTTCTCCCATCACCATCTGCCCGACGTGGAGCTTGGACCATCTCAGGTTTCCCAAAATGCACTTTATGGCCCACTAGTGCACCAAGGTGCTTATGAGCTGGTTTGGCTGTACAGCTATTTTCTCAAGGAGCATCCTGTGGGACAGAAGGTTCTTTGGGAAATGTCCCCCATGCCATCCTCTTAGAGAGATAGGATAGAGAACTGAGTAGTGAGCTTTTTCATGTGTCTGATTGTCCCAGGTTAACTGAGAGGGGAGTGAAGTTCTTCCAGCGGAAGGTGGAGTCTTTTGAGGAGGTAAGCTGCAGGGCTGGAAGGGGCTGGATGTGGAAGGGAGGAGAAGAGGAGAGGTTTTGCTTCCTGTTGCTGAGTTGAGGGCCCCCTTCTCAGCCTTTCAGGGTCCCCTTGAGGCCCATCCCAGACTCTAAGCTTTTGTCAGCCCCAGAACAACTCAGACGTTTTGCCTCACCCCCTTCCACCCCACCTGCCCTGTTGGTTGCTGCCAGGTGGCAAGAGGAGGCGCCGACGTGATTATCAACTGCACTGGCGTGTGGGCTGGGGCGCTGCAACCAGACCCCCTGCTGCAGCCAGGCCGGGGGCAGATCATTAAGGTGAGTGTGAGGATGAGGGATGAGACCCCCAACCTTTGTTGCTAGGAAGATTGTAGCTGCCTGCTTATTTCATCTCCAAAGCTAGAGGATGTGTCAGGCACATCTGTTAGAGGAATTGCATGTTGAAGAAGCAAGAAGGACCAACACAACACGACCCTCCCAAGCGTTCTCTTTTTAGGTTTCTTCTTAATAGCAAAGCATGTGTGTATATGTTTGCACATATGTAGTAGCTATATATACGTACAAATATGCTTCTATTATAATAAAAAGAGCCCTGGCTGGTATGGCTCAGTTGGTTGGAGCATTGTTCTGTGGACCGAAGGGTTGAGGATTTGATGCCTGGTCAGGGCACGTATCCAGGTTTCAGGTTCAATTCCAGGTTAGGGTGTATACAGGAGGCAGCTGATCGATATTTCTCTTTCAGACTGATGTTCCTCTCTCTCTCTCTCTCTTTCTCAGTCCCTTCCTTTGGCTCTGAAAGCAATGAAAAAATGTCCTCGGGTGAGGATACAAATAATAATAAAAACAAAAAGACTAAAAATCTATGAAGTGTTTACTAAGTACTAGGCACAGGCCAGAGCACTTTATAGTGAGAATCGTTTAACCCTAACAACAACCCTTTGAGGTGGGGTCCATCATATCACCATTGCCACCTCACAGAGGGGAAACTGAGGACTTAAGTACTGTGCACAAGTTCACACAGTAGTTAGCGGTGGAGTTGGGATTAGAACCCAGGCAGCCTGGTTTAGGAGCCTGGGTGTAAGCATCGGTCCACACCGCCTCTCACTGTGTATGTGTGCATGTATGTGAGACATGCCTATTTGTGAATGTACACATGTGCATTCCTAGGTGTGGACATGTGTGGGGATGGGCATGTGTGTACATTTGCACACAGGTACTGGGTTTTTCTGTGCACCTGTGGGTGACACTGAGTGATGCTTCAGGGAGCAGGATGGCTCTCAGTGAGGGTGCTCTTCCTGCAAGAGCAGGCTTTCTGCAGCAGACTTGTGGCCAGCAGTGTCCTAGGAGGGTTATGAAGCTGACTGCCTTATTGGAACATCTAGTCTTGGAGCAGAGCAGGGCAGGGGGCTGCTGGTCCAACGCCCCTGATGAGGCTTCCCCATCCTCTACCAACAGGTGGACGCTCCTTGGGTGAAGCACTTCATCCTCACCCATGACCCAGACAGAGGCATCTACAAGTCCCCGTACATCATCCCAGGGTAAAAACCTGACATCCTCGGTGAAGGGGGTGCATCTTTACACCCGCATTATGCTCCTGCTGCTCTCCTTGGGTCCCTTGCTTAGTCCCTTTGGCTTTTTTCCTTCCAATTCTTTAAAAAGATTTTATTTATTTATTTTTAGAGCAAGGGGAAGGGAGGGAGAAAGAAAGAAAGGAAGAGAAACATCAGTGTGTGGTTGACTCTCATGCATACCCCACTGGGAACTTGGCCTGTAACCCAGGCATGTGCCCTGACTGGGGATTGAACCAGCAACCTTTAGTTCACAGGCTGGCGCTCAATCCCCTGAGCCACACCAGTCAGGGCCCAATGTCTTTTTTTAAAGTGTGGTTGAGTCATTAAATGCCTGGGAAGGCAGGACTCGGGCTTAATTGGACTCTCTCTTGAACATGCTTTTGGATGACAGTGATGCTAGAGACAAAGGTGATGCTGGAAACAATGGCATGACAACAGTGACACTGGAGGTGGTGTGAGGCAATAATAGGAAGGGTGGTGGGAATGGTGATTGGAGTTGATGGTGACATTAGTGATAGAGGTGATGATGTTAGTGATTGTGGGGGTGGTGTTGATGGGTGACATTGCTGTTGACAGTGAAATAGTGCTAGCAGAGATGGTATTGTTCCTGGTGAGAAGGTCAGTGTTGATGATGGTGGTGATTGGGAGTGGGTGGGGAGCAGGTAGGCAGTGCTGATGGAAATGACGGTGTCAGTGACAATGTTAACAGAGTGGTAGAGACGACAGCCTCAAGGCCAGTGTCGTGGCTGTGCTGACTGTCTCAGTGGCGATGTTAATGGTGCGGAGGAGATGACAACTCCAATGGCTGATGATGGTGGTGGAAGTGGTGACCGGGGTTGATGGTGATGCCATCTTAACGGTGACAGGGAAGGAAGTGGTGAAGGTGTTGTTGTTGATGGACATGGCCATATTTTTCCAGCTTCATGGAGATATAAGTGACACACAGCATTGCGTTCATCTAAGGTGCATAAAGCAATCTGGCAGGTGTGTATGTTGTAAAATGATTTCCTCACCTCGTATAATTACATTTTGTGTGTGTGGTGAGGACATTGGAGATCTTCTCTCTCAGCAAGTTTCGAGTGTGTAATATGGTAGTGTTAATGATGGTCACCACGCTGTACAGTGGAAGAGATGACAATGTTAACAGTGGTGTCAATGGCGATGGTAGAGGTGGTGGTTGATGGTGGTGACAGCGGCGATTGCTGTGGTGTTGATGGCGTCATGAGCAGGGATGACAAGATTGACGGTAGCAGTGATTTAGGCAGAGGTGGTGGTTCGGGGTAGCGTGGCGATGATCCCCATTTGTCAGAAAGGTTTTGTTTTCATCCATCCTTGACCCTTCTTATTTCCATGTAGGATGCAGGCATTGACTCTTGGAGGCATCTTCCAGCTGGGGAACTGGAGCGAGGTAAACAATATCCAAGACCACAGCACCATCTGGGAAGGCTGCTGCAGACTGGAGCCCACACTGAAGGTAAGGTGGGGAGAGGTATCCGTTCCCTAGACCCAAATCCTGGCAGCTTGATCGTGAGGATCCTTAAGGATGGAAGATTCCACCATGGGATCATTGCGTGAATTAATTCCAGCAAGGGTCTGTGGAATACACCAGAACTTGATAATGTCCAGGGAAGTCCTGCTATGGGCTGAGGAACCTTTATGGCCATGACTAAGAATTGCTCTCTCTTGAGGTGCCATCCTCAAAACACCTTACTCTGTGTTCACCAGGGACAGGTGTACCTGTTGCATGAATCTCAGTTTCCCCACGTGCCTGCTAGTGGCAATGACAACACTGATGGTGAAGAGGGTGTGAGGAGGGGGTGGAGGTGCTGCTCGGGATTGATGGGTGTGAAAATGCTGAGGATGGTGATTTCGAGGGTGATGAGGCAGTGACTGGTGGTGGTGGTCGATGAAGATGGGGTGGTTGATAAAACTGGTGGTGACGAGTGACAGTAATGATGGTGGTGGCTGGCAAAGGTGGTGATGGTGGCAGTGGTGAGGAATAAAACAGACAGTGATGGTGTTAATGACGCTGGTAATGATAGTGAGGTTCCAAAAGGAAACTCTCTCACGTAAAAATGGCAGCAGAAAAAATAATCCAGAGATGAATTACTAACACTTATCTCTCCAGGATGCCAAAATTGTTGCTGAATGGACTGGCTTCCGGCCAGTACGCCCCCAGATTCGGCTAGAAAGAGAACAGCTTCACTTCGGATCTTCAAACACAGAGGTATGCTCTGCTGGCAAGGAAAGCGAGGCCCTCTCTCCTCCTAAAAAAGGTTCTTGGCAGTGGTGGCTAAGAGTGCCTCCTCTATAAATGGGGAAACTGAGGCCCAGTGATGGTAAAGGACCTGCTTAAGGTTACATAGAGGGCAGTGCCTGGGTTTGCTAAAGCCTGTGGTCAAGTAGAAGAAAATGGGCACATCTGCTTTGTGCCCATGATGTGAAGGATGTTACAGAATCCACCCTCCAGCTCTTTGGGGGCAGGACTATTCTCCCCACACTTCACATGAGCAGACTGGGGCTCCATGAGGTGCCATCACTTGCCCAAATCAGACCACTGTAAGGGACAGGTCTGGGAGGTGGTGTGAATTTGACTCCAGCTCATGTCTCTTTGTGGCTGCTCCATGGTCTCCCTGGGGTCCTCTCTCTCGAGTTCTCTCTCATGGGGTAGGAAGTGGGCTTATTGAAATCTGGGAGATGTTGTCCTGGGTTGAAGGCACTGATGTGAGCAGGCGGCAGTTGGGCTTCCATCTGGAAAGCAATCTCCCCGTCTAGGTCACCCTTCCTTTCTTGTCCAGGGTCTGCTTGTGCAGAGGGGAGAGTCATGCAGGGAGTTTTCACCCCCTAGCTAATGGTTTTAGCTTTGAAAACTGCCCCAGAGTCTTGCCTCTGTCTCCAGGATGAATTAGCATGTTACCCAGAGTCTACTCATACAGTGCCCGTGGTTTTCTTTCCCCCAGAGCTGGGTAGAAGAGTTGCCTGTTAACACAGGAAGTTTGGCAGTCTAGAGCAGGATCTGACCTCAAGTTCTACATGATTTTACATTTCCTGTGCTGAGTGTGTAAAGCAGGTTCATCTCCTAAGTGGAAGAGAAGTCTAGGGTGTCAACCTCCAATTCCTCAAGCAAACTCCTTACTGCTGTCCCCAGGGGGTCCAACCTCCCACCAGGGTGCTGAGAAGGTGTCGTCTGGCTTTCCCCAGGACTCTTCAAAAAGCTCCTGAATCTCCTGGGTCAGAACAGGCCACCTTGTCTCTTGCCTCTCCCAGGTCATTCACAACTATGGCCACGGGGGCTACGGTCTCACCATCCACTGGGGCTGTGCCCTGGAGGCGGCCAAGCTCTTTGGGAAGGTCCTAGAAGAGAGGAAGTTGCTCACAATGCCACCATCCCACCTCTGAAGGTGCCAGTGACCACCATCCCCCACATAAGGACCTCCTTGGCCAACTAATCAATGTGCTCCTTTCCAAGCCATCATCCACTCCGCACCCCGCCCCTCCCTGGCTCCTGTCCACAAGAAGCCCAAGGTGAGGGGAAACCACAAGGTCAATTCCTGGAGGTCTTCATGCATCTGGGATCAGTGATACCCTGTGTGCTGAGAAGAGGCCTCGATTGGTCCATGCCATTACTGTTCCCTCCTGTATTGTTTCACCTGATGGGTTCTTCATGAAGTATCAGCCATGATTTTGGCCGGCCCTGAGCTAAGTACGGTGAGAACCAAGATCTAAGTTAGAATAATAATAATAATAATAATAATAATAATAATAATAAATAGTGATAGTCCCTGTCTTAATGATGGTTTGACTTATGATTTTTCAATTTTACAATGTCGCAAAAGCAACACACATGATAAATTATGTGAGATGTTCGACACTATTATAAGATAGTCTTTGTGTTAGATGATTTTGCTCTACTGTAGGCCAACAGAACTGTTTGGAGCATGTTTGAGGTAGGCTAAGCCTCGCTGTGATGTTTGGTAGACTAGACATGTTAAGCGTGTTTTTGGGTTATGATATTTTTAACTTATGCTGGGTTTATTGGGACATAACCCCCTCATAAGTCAAGGAACACCTGTAATTAGTAATTATAATTATTATTATAACTAAAATTTGTTGCATTCTAACTAAAATTTGTTGCATTCTAACTAAAATTTGTTGCATTCTAACAGGTACCAAGCTCTGTGCTAAACTCTTGCACACATCACTCATTTAATCCTCACAAACGCTCTGCCCCACCCCCCATGAAATAGCTATTATTCCCATTTCACAGGTGAGCAGACCAAGGCACAGAGAGGCCCTATGAGGTCAACAGCAGGAAAGCCATGGGATGGAGACTCAGGGCCAGAAGTGAGAGGACTTCAGCGCCTCACTTTCGACCTGCACACAACTCTGAATCCAGGGTGGGGTGGGGGTGGGGGAGTAGAGAGCTAACAGCTGGACTGCGTTCCTGACTCTCTTCACCAACACACTGAGAAGGAACTAGACCTTCCCTTGTCATAGCTGAGACTAGGAGACTCACATGGCACATGGGTGGGGTGGGGAGCACTTCCCTGGGCTGGGAGTGGAACACAACATTTAATTTTTTAAATAAAAGTTATTTCTTCACCCAACCTAAAAATTCCCCAGGGAGAGTGACCCCTACTGGTCAAGGTTAGTTGTCATCAGGACCCCTACAGGACTCAGAACCCAGTTCACTCATACATATGGCTGGGCTAGTCAAGTTCACACTTAGACCTAGAGTGACCCTCCTGTTCTTTTTGTAAGTGGTAAGGACTTCTTTGCATTGTGGCTCCCTAACCTGCCCTGAGGGTGATCTGCCACTGTGTGTTTAAGGAATTCTTGACAGCTTGATGAATCTAGGAAAGATTATTTTTTCATTCGATTGCCTTGGCACCTCAGTCAATTGATCATAAATGCACGGGTTAATTTTTGGACTCTCAATCCCATTCATCCACATGCTATCTGTATGTAGCACCTCTTTGTCTCAGTTACTGTGGCTGTGGAGTGAGTTTTAAAATCAGCAAGGGTGAGTCCTCCAACTTTATTCTTCTTTTTCAATATTATACATGGTTGTTGTTTTTTTTCCAAATCTGGGTCTTTTGCATTTCCATATGAATTTTACAGTCAGCTTGACAGTTTCTGCATGAAACACCTGCTGGGACTTTGATAGGGACTGCACTGAATTTATAGATCAATTTGGGGAGTGTTGATTGATTGTTTAACAGTTTTAAGTCTGCTGACCCATGATCCTGGAATGTTCCTCCATTTATTTAGACCTCCAGTTTCTTTCAGCAATGTTTTGTATTTTGTGAAAATCTTACTCCCCTTCTGTTAAATTTATTCCTAAGCGTTTTATTCTTTTTGATGCTATTGTGAGTGGAATTATTCTATTCCTTGATGGATTTACAAAGGATTCTGTTCTCTGGCATGGTAGGTGGGGGTAGGAGCATTTGAAGTGGTTCATCATCAAATATTCTTGATTAGCCAAAAATGGTTATATATGATATATATGGATGTTCAAATGTCAAAGAATCCGAATACAGTAAAGCACCACTAGTGAAGCAAGTCTGACCAAAACCACTGAGTCTTTGAGGAATCAGAAGAGGCCTTAGAATGTTCTAGAGCTTCAGGGTTGGCATCTTGTGTGTTTCCCACAATGCTCTGCAGCCCTCCATTAGCATCCATATCACACTGTATCACCATGACCTGTTTACGCCTGTATCCACCACTACACTGTGAGTGCATGAAGCTAAGGACCACATCTCATTCTTGTTTTCATTCTCAGTATTGAGTGTCATGCTCAGTTCACGGTGGAGACTCCATGCATGCTGACCACATGCCGTGATGTGATCCACAATAGTTACGATGAACAGACTTGAGAGTTTACACATGTCGCTGTGGGTTCAGACATACCTGTGATTGTGACACTGTGCTGAAAGAGCAGGCCAAAGGCATCATGTTTGTACCTCTCAACCCCATCCCCCCAACCTGTCTTCACTGGAGCAGGACTAGAACTAACATTAATGTGGACCAATCAGCTGCCTCTCCTGAGGATTTGGAAGAGGGACATAGAGCACCTGAGTCAGATTTGTTTGCAGAGCTGAGCCATGGCGAGTGGAAGCCATATGCACCATTAGGTATATGCAGCCACACGATGATGCAGAAGAAAGCAGGTCTACAGAGAAGAGTAGAAATGGGGCCACAGGCCCAGAGAGAGGCTGTCTCAGACCCTGTAGGCTCCCCAGTTCCCTGATGCAGGTGGGAAGCCAGGCTGTACTTTATTTCTGAGATCTTCCTCCCTTTTAGAGGCTGCAAACTGGCAGCCCATTCACCAAACCTGGCCTGCAAATGAATTTTATTGGGCTCACACATCATTTACATTTTTTTGATCCAACATACTAAAATTTGGAGATTTGTCATAAAAATCCAGATGCCTGTCTTGAAGATTAGGAGATCCCATCATACCAAAAATTAAAAATTAAAAAATTAAAAAATCAGCAACAACTGAGTAAACACCACCCCCTTTCTGATCAAGGCCTGCACTCCTCACTCTGCCACTGTCCTCCCCTCTTCCTGCTTCACTCTTTCATGTTCCCTCGGTGTCCCCTGTAGAAAACCAATTACCGATGATCCCAGCCTTATAATAAAATTGTGCTTCTTAATTTGAACTAACCTGAGTCTAATCACCATTCCTTGCAATTAAAACAGCTTTGATGAGAACTCTGTGACAAGGCTTCTCTCCGCCATCCCCCTTCCCACCACCATTGTCTTTCTTCCTCCATGCTAACAGAAGCCCCATGTTTCAAGAGGCTGTGCATATCCCTTGATCCTGGAGGAAGTAGGTCCTTCCTTCCCCAGTCCTAGGGAAGGATTCATGCTGGGATGGGCAGGGGACCCAGGTCTGACCAATGCAAAATGATGGTAAATCTGCTCAAGGGCTTCCCTGTTAACCAAAAGCAACAGACCCATTTGAAGGAAGACCTGTTGTGATGGTTCCTTACCAATCTATCTCCTTTGAAAATAAGGATGATGCCTGGCACTTCAGCAGCCATCTTGTGATCATGAGGTTTCAAATGGCCAACATGCAGAAGATGGCAGAGAAGAAAGGCGAAAAGAAGTTGGGTCTTTGATGACATTGTTGAGCTGCTGAATCTTTTCTACAACTGCCTAACTCTGGGCTTGTTGTTAAATGAACAATTAATATTTTAATGGTTTAAGCTTCTGTTGACTAGTTTTACTTGTGCTTGCAGCTCAAGATATCCAGTCCTTGGATGTTTATTAGTAGTAACCAAGGGAGACTCTGAATCTCACCCTACAAGGCTCTCTGTTGCTAATATTATTTAAAAAGAATGAGTGTCCATACTCATTTCAAAGCCCATCCCTAAGATAGCCACTCCTCTCATTGCCAACACCACCAGGGCCATTTATTCATCCCCAAGACTATTTGGAGGGAAAGAAACTATATAACCCTGGCTAAACTGAACATCTTTTGCCATTTTCTGAAATCTTTCCTAAGGTGCAGAGAAATAGATGACATTTCCATTAATGGAAATGGGAGCTTTTGGATAGTTCAAAATTAGATACAAATGTCCTCAGCTAAAGGCTTGGGCAACTGCTGTGGCAGCTCTTGTGTCATTCAATAAAATAGATTTTTTTAAAGGGCAGGCAATTTAGAAGGCAAGAATGTTTAACTTTCATTTTCTCAAGAAGAGAATGCTCTCAATTGTAGGCCTCTTCACCCCCAGCCCCTGGAAAACATTTCTGTCCACCAAGCATCCCTTCCTCACCCCAGCCCCCAATTCCTTCAGGTTTTTTGAGGGTAAGGGAGTGGGCACACTCATCCGGCAGTGTCTGGCCAGCTGGAAGGCAAAAAGGACAAGCGAAGGTTCTATGTTACCCGGGAGAGCTCAGCAGACCAGAAATAATTAGAGCTATAGCCATTCAGGGTTCAAGGGTACACCCTCATTGCCAAGGAGAGGAAGATCTGCCAAGCTGTTTCCTCTCTGAATGACCGATTAGGCCAAGGGGGCTGCAGCCCATATTCCAGGGACACAGGATCGTTTGCAGTTGACCTAGGACATGAACCTAAAGAAGTTGCTCACTGTGACCTTGACACTGTGAGAAGAAAGTGTTGTCTCCAACAAACTCGAAGTCACAATGTTGGCAGCCAACTGTACGATGTTTTCCCCTTATGGGAAAGATGATTGTATTATTAAAGTGTTGAGATGACCCTGGATGGACAAAGTCGGCGAGAGCACTGGGCTGAACTAGGGCATTACGACAAATGAACAAACTTGGCCCCTTGTGATGTCCATCACCAACATATTTTAATAAGAGATGAACATACACATTTGGCTTCCTTGCAATACTGACTTCAAGCAGACATCTCCAAGCAGAGAGTCAGTCTTCTCTGGCCTTTGATGGGATCCGGCAGCTTCCTCCCTCTAGGTCCCCTGCCTTCATGAAAGGGAAAAACTCATGTAAACCAAATCTAGGAGGTGGATGCTGTCAGCTGAGACATAGTGTCAGCCCTTCATTCCAAGGCCAACCCGAAACCCAAATGACCTTCCTTCTCTCCCTTTGAAAATGCACACATTTCACACATCCTATTCCTCGTGGCATCCCTGCCGTGGGTTCTGTTGCCGGAATCCCAGGAGCTGCCTCTATGTAAAGACCAGGCCAACCTTCGCTAGCAAGGGCGGTGGGCATAGCATCTTTTTGTTTTGTCTGTCTGTTTAGCCATCCACCCAAGCTCAAAATCCAAAGCGCTGAGACCTGAGTTAACTGTTTTCTTTCCCCCAGAGTCCCTATTCTACCCAACCGACTGAGGAGGGGGCAAGAGAAGAAGCCCCGACTTGGCCTGCACTGCTTACAAACGGAGGCCCCTGTTTTGACTTTGGGCTTGATTCTTGCCTTCCTTTCGCCTCAGTCCCCAAAGCACAGCATGACAGCTTTCTGGGGTTGTCATCAGCTGTCCCCTTGGACACATTTGGATGCCCTAGAGCCAGGGGCAGCGACTCCAAAGGGCGCCAGGTGGGGCACGTGGCTCAAGTTCAAATGCATGTCCATCTGCCAGAGTCACCACAAGTCAGGCCCTGCCTGGGGAGGCAAACCAAGAGGCCCCTTCAGAGGAGCATTTCTCAGACCCAAGAAAAAGCTGCTCAGGCCACACCCAAGTCACCTGCAATTTCAAACAAGGAAATTCAGGGCCTGGGGTGTAGGAGAAACGTACTGAACGGGTTTGGTTGGTGGGTGGCAGGTCTCACAGGGGTCTGGGCCTGGACAGTATCTACGGAGATCTTTTGGTTGTTGTTCACCTAGGATGTGGACCGGCTAACTCTGGATGGTGTCTGGTTGGCTACCGGTGTCACCAGGCACTCCTAGTGTGGCAGTTTCCCATGCAGATCCACAGGGTATTAACAAACCTCCCCCCACACATACAGAAAACCCCCAGAGCAAATGCTTCCCCATCCATAGGGGGTGGGGGGTCTCAATGGATATGAGCAACCAGGATCCAGGTTGTACTCTCGGGTGAGTTCTCGGTGTCGGCAGTGACGGTCAGTGCCCCAGACGGGCTCCACCAGCTCCCTGCACTCCACAGCCTCGAAGACCAGCTCAGCCCCCCAGAGGTCACTACTCCTGAGAGCCAGAGTTCGACCTGGTGACGCCTGCGCCATGCGTCCCTCGGCCGACCATCTCCTGCCCCCACTCCCGGTGGCTGGATTCCTGCAGTCCACGGCCTTTAGTCTCGATGGGCAAAAAGCAAGAAGCCACGGCAGCCAGGAGGCAGCAGCCACTGTACACCGCCAGCGACAGGTACACAGAGGACTCCAACATCACCTGGCGGAGGAAGACGCATGTCAGAGAGAGCATCCATCCTGAATGAACCACCAACCATTCAGATGACATTGGTAATGCCAGGCCCCCCTATTAGCACTGTCTGGCTGTCCCATTTAGTCCTCATGACAGCTGCATGAGGTAGGTTCTTTGTCCCCATTTTACGGGGGAAAAAACTGAGGCTCAAAGAGGGTTAAGTACCATACCCAAATTCATACAGATACTGAGGATGAGGTTGGGATCTGAACCCAGCCCCCATCAGGCCCAAGAATCTATATTCCTTATAACAACACTCTCTCCCAGAGCGGTGCCTCTGCTGACTTCCTAGTTTGATGGCACCAGGCAAGTCACGCAGCAGGGCTGAACCTCATTTCCTCATTTGGCAAATGGGCATAAGGGCAGTGTCCACTCCCTAATGAGAGGATACCTTAGCAGCACTTGGCACCACGCGGGCACATGGCAAGCTCTCAACCAGTATTAGTTGGCAGTGACACACAATGGCTGAACACAACAGCGCAGAACAGAACTACTCGGCTGAGACACGGGTTGGAATTCCATACATGAAATAGCCAGATAGGTAAATCCACACAGACAGAAAATGCAGATTGGGGGCTTCCAGGGCTGCAGGGAGAGGGAAGTGGGGAGCGACCGCTTAGTGTGTGCAGAGTTTCGTTTGGGGGTGATGGCCACGTGCTGCAAGCAGCTAGAGGTGGCAGTCGTACCGCACTGTGAATGTGCTCAATGCCACTGAATGTTCACCTTAAAATGGCTAATTTTTGTGTGATGTGGCTTTGATCTCAAATTTTAAAAGGTATAAAATGAGGAAAAAATAAATTAGATATTTAAAAAGCCAAAAAGATTTCAAAATAAGTTCCCTAAATCTGGGTAGATATGCTTCAGGACACACACAGAGTTGCAAGACTCTACGACTACACCTAATTATCCAACTCAGACACCAGGGTTGGGGACATCTGTGTCCCACAAAATGGAGTTGGCCTACTTGTTTTCATCCGAACTACTTTTGGCCAAATTATATGACACTGCTGGGGTCTTTGGCATGGGAAAGACCTGGGTTTGATCCCCAGCCTCTCTGCTTCCCAGCTGTGTGATATTGGGCAAGTCCCTTGACCCTTCTGAGCTTTTCTCATCTGCAAGCAGCATGTCTTTTCTCTTAAGATAATGCACACAGAGGGCTCTACCAAAGGCTCAGCATGTAGTAACTGCTTGCCAGTTGCTGACCTTTGCCACACATACATACCCCCACCGTATTTGGGCAACACCCACCTGAGCAATGAACGGAGTGATGAGGGCGCCCACTCTCGCCATGCCACTGCAGGTGCCCAGGCCCAGTGCGCGCGTCGCCGTGGGGTAGACCTGAAACACAGCCCCCAGACGTGGCCTTGAAAAAATGCACAGCCTTCTTTCTGCTCCAGCTCAGGAATGACGGGACTGGCTCCCAGGGGCCGGCCTAAAGTTAGGCAGAATCCTCAGGTGTTAGTGACTCCACCAAGGGGTGAGATGCTGGGGTGAAGATTCTTACCCCAAAGGAAAGAGGAAGTTCAACTGAGAAAGAGGGTGAGAAGGCTGTGCTGTGGGTGGGAACTCAGTAAGGGGGTCCTTCTGTCCTGGTGGTCGCCAAAGACTCCTCTAGGAACTCCGTTTGGGACCCAGGCACTGTCCCGCCCACCACTCCCCCACCACCCCTGCCACCCCCAGTTCACCTTGAAATGCTGGTCATGGACTCTCAAGGCATTTTACAAGGAGAGAGATGGAAATGTTTACATGGTTTCTCAGTTCATGCCCAGGAGAGGCCATGCACCTGGTTTGCCTCCGGGCAAAGTGACAAGGGACTGTGCATCTTCCAGGACCTGGTGATTAAAAAGTGGGCATGTCTTCCCTGCTCCCTGCCCCTGTCTGTTGGTGGAAGAAGGGCTCTGAGGCTCTAGGGCAGGGTTTTCCAATTTGGGCACACAAGGCGGGGGGCGGGGCTGTCCCGTGCGCTGTCGGATGTTTAGCGGCATCTCTGGCCTCTACCCACTGGCTGCAGTCACATTACTGCACCTGCCATTCCAGTTGTGACAACCTAAAATGTATCGAGATTGCCAAATGTCCCCTAGGAGGCAAAAATCACCCTTGGTTCACAATCTGGATGAAGGAGTCACAAGATGCAAGGATTCTCTGTGAAGAAGACAGCTGTCCATCAGCCTGGAACGCCCATGTTGGGCTGTTTCTTAAGTGAGAAATGTCTGTTGTGCCAACACATTCTGGTCAGGGGAGTAGTTTGTTAGAGGAGGTGGCATGCCCCTAACAAACACCATGCTCAGTGAGGAAAGCTTTCAAAGAATGACAAACCTGAGGAGGAAAAAAAACCTCATGCATGATTCCAACACTCAGAGGCCACTGTCACATTTCATGTGTGTTCTCCTAGTTTTTCTGTGATTGTACTCACGTTCCTTCTTTCATTTATTCACTCCACAAACACTTTCTGAATGCATACCATAGGCATTTATATATGACATTTTAATTCACCTAGTTACATAAGCAACGTATAAATATATTAATGTAAAAAACCTCAATTCCCTGTTAATTTACTCCTCTCAGGAAAATTCTCCCCATAGGACTCTACTATTGTGAAGTTGGAACATATCCTCCCAGATCTGTTAAAAAATATACGTGTAGAAAATATGTAGCATTGGCCCTGACCAACGTGGCTCAATTGGTTGACTGTTATCCCACAAAGCAAAAGGTCACCGGTTTGATTCCGGTCAGGGCACATGCCTGGGTAGTGGGCCAGGTCCCCAGTAAGGGCATGTGTGAGAGGCAACCAATTGATGTCTCTCTCTCTCTTTCTCTCTCCCTTCCCCTCTCTCTAAAAATAAATAACATCTTAAAAAAAGAAAAACTATAGCATTGTTTTTAACATATACATGGTATCATTCTATACATATCAGTCTGAAACTTGCTTTTTCCATTCAGCAATATGCCTGAAAACCCTGTCCACATTGGCGTGCAGCCAGCCAGCTACCTGCTGCCTCATTCTTGCCAACGGCTATGACTGTATTCCACAATCTGCTGTTCCTGTTTACAGTTCAGAGGAGATCCATGGACACTGTATTAAGTTAAACTTAATATGTACATATATACACACATTAGAACTATATATCCTATTATATAACAATATAATAGAATGTGATTTATATAGTTATATATGTTAGTATATCAATTAATAACTAACACATATAATTATATATAGTAAAGTATATATCATATAGAGGATATCTAATACATAACATAGTATAATATATAGTGTGTATGCATACTCTGTAGTATAGAAAGTACAGAATATAGTACATAGTGTAGACACACACTATACAGTACAGCACAGTATGTAAGCGTACGTGTAGTATCTAGTAAAGCATGGTATACGGTATATAGTACATACACCACACGGTAAACAGAGTATACAACATACACTGTGTGTGCACCATGCAGTATAATACAGCACAGTGCAGTGCAGCATAGCACAGCAGCTGTTAAAAAGAACAAAGTAGACCCACATGTTCTATGCCCATTGACTTCCACCTTTCTCTCTAGAATGTCTCTCTACCTTCCCCCACCTCATTCTCTACCCTAGTGGCTGGCCTGTGTGGACCACAGAGGGCTCCTTGGCCCTCTGGCTTCTGCTTCGGTTCAGCCAATGGGAAGCCCCAGTGGGGGATGGGCAGGAGGTGGGAGAGAGAGGCGGGGCTATGTATTTTCCTGCTCCTTCCTTCCCAGGTTGTCTCAGGCTTCCTGTGTCCTGTCACTAAAGGTCATAGCTTGTCTCTACACAACTTTCTCCTGGGACCCTGTAACATCCCTCCTCTGGTCTTGGAGGGTAACAGTGTCCCCCGCCACCTCCACCCCAGTGTAAGTGCTGCGGTGCTACTCTGTCTTTGTGTGGCTTCCCTAAGTCCTGCCCACATCACTGTAATTAGGCCCTTTATGAAACTCTCCTCAGTTGCTCAGTTACTCAGTTTCACATATGCACTGACACATACTAATGGATGCTTAGAAAAAACCTGGAAGAACGCACCCCGACCTATCTAAGAAAGATGTCTCTAGCAAAGGAGAGTAGGGGGTCCTCAAATTTTTGGTTTATACAGCTCTGCATCCTTTGGGACTTTTACACTGAACATAAGCTTTTGTAAGCAGAAAGAAAATTACAGAAAAATAGCTTGAAATAATGAAGGGCTTCATAGTCATCACTCAGACCCAAGGAGAAATCTCACACCAAGGAGCCCAGGCTCCTGTTTCTGGAGACAGACCTCCCTCCCTCACCGAACCGCTGCTCCCTGGCACCCCTCCTACCTCAGGCGTGTAAACATAGGCCGCTTGGAAGCCTCCAGAAATAAACGCTCTTGCAATGAAGAGTAGCAGAGTGAGCATAGTTCTAGGGAAAGAAAAATAAAATGAACAGGCTTTTTTTTTGTTGTTCTGTCAGCTTGTTTCAGTAAAGTCCTATCTGCCCAGGCAGAATTTACACCCCAGAAATTGGCAATGCCCACCCCAACTTGACACGCACAGATACAGCAGGCATGCGGGTGGGTATTCGTGTCTTGGTGCCCTCTCTAACGGCCTGCTGCTGAAAGTTTGTCATTCTCCAAAGTACCAGGCTGAGAGATGGAAACGTCTGTGGAGCCCAGGTTGGGGGCCAGGTTGGGGAGAAGGGATGTAAATAATCAGAAGTCCAGGCAGGACCCAGTGGGGCAGGAATTGAGCCAGGAACCAGCTGAGCCAAGGAAAGTAAGCTTCCATTCGGTACTTTTAGGGTAATCCTGATCCCCAGCCTTCTGTTCCATTGTTCCCATAAATGACTCCGCATATCAACATTTCACGGTCTGAGCTGTATGTTTAGACCTTCCACAGGTTCCTCATCAGGTTTTGTCTGGGGCCTCTCACAGGTCAAGAGAGGCACAGCCCCTTCCATATTTTGAACCAGAAAGGGGTTATAAAACAGGGACTATTTAAAAGATTTCCATGGAACAAATGAACACTTTTAACCCATACATAAATTAAATGGCTATCAGCATGATGTCGTTGGAAGATGCTGTTGAATGTAAATGTGATGGTATTGGAGTAAACCTGGACCAAAGTGCCTTCTTGTCCCCACCCGCATGTGAGGCTCCCCAACTTTCAGCCTGACCTTTTGGTCAGTTTTGAGGCAGCCAAGAGCCTCAGTCCCAGTGAGGGGCTGGAGGGAATCCCTCAGGTGACACCCAGGAGGCGCAATCCACAACCTGCAGGCCCAAAGAGCCACTGACCATGACCCGAGAAATGGTTTCACCACCCACCTGCCAACACAGATGAACAGCAGGAGGCTGCAGAAAGAGAAGACGGCGAAGCACAGAGCCATGGTCTTCTTGCGGCCCAGGCGGTCAATGATCCATAGAGTCACAAGGACACCTGGAAGGGAGTAGGCACCATGGCAGGCAGCTTCTGCAGTGGCTCCCAATGACCCCCACCTCCTGATATTCACACCCTCTGCAATCCCCTTGAGAGCGGGCTGGACCTAGAGATTCACTTCGAATGACAGAACACAGCCACAGTGATGGAAGGTTGCTTCTTGTGTGCTTCCCTTGTGGGCCACCTGGCAAGGAACAGAATGAACTTGAAACCCTGAGCCCAATGACCCTGGAGGAATTGAATTCTGCCAACAGCGACGTGAGTGAGCATGGGAGCAGGTCCTGCTGCAGATGAGCTTTCAGATGAGACGCAAACCCTGGGCCAACACTTCCCCTGTAGCCTCGTGAAATACACTCCGCTGGGGACTCAGGCAAGCCACTCCCAGGCTCCTGACCCACAGAGGCTGTAACAGATATGGGTTGTTTGAAGCCCCCTAAACCGACAATCACTGCCTACGCAGTAACGAAGAACTAATGTAGGCACCAAGGGGAACCTGGACAGTGCAGCGGACACCTGGGAGGGGAGTCAGGAACACATGGGTTCTAAGGCCTCATCGCCCTCTCACTTGCCATGTGGTCTTGGGTTGGTCCCTTGCTTTCTCTGAGCCTCAATTTCTTCATCTATAAAATGGAATTAAATAAAAATAACACTCCTGACCTCTGTGGATACAGTATAAGATAGTGCTTATTATTATTATTATTAATTAATAATAATAATAATAAAATCAGGGTCAAGCACTTTTACATCTCTTATCTTATTTACACCTATCATGTCATTTTCCACATTTATTCAGTCCACACATTGAGTGTCTGCTGTGTGTCAGGAACTGTTCCAGGAACTTGGGATGTGTCGGTGAACCCAAACAAAGAACAAAACAATAAACATTATCATATCGTTTTATCTCCTTTATCATCAAGGAGAAGAATCTGAGTTTTAGAAGGATTAGATCATAGAAAGGGGCAGTGCTTCAAGTGGCAGAAACAGCAACTGGCCACACTGGGTTCAACTCCAGAGTCTTTGCTCTTCCTTCTTCAGCTATAGGAGGAGAGGGTTTAGGAAGAAAGCTAGATGGTGTAGCAGAGGAGCGAGGGCCCTGAGCCCTGGGGTGGGCCCCCAGCTCTGAGCTCTGGCAGCTGTGGGGTGCAGTGTCCCAGCTGGGTCTCCAAGAAGCAGACTCTGGGGCAAGGGTGCACGTACAACATGTTTACTAGACAGGTCATCCAAGGAAGTGCCAGTAGGGGCGTGAGAAAGTGAGACGGAAGGAAGGAAGGCACCTAATGAAGGTGTCTTATCAAGCAGGTTACCACTGTGGGCAGATGCTGCTGAAATGGCTGAATTCCACGGGAGGACTCTGGGAGCCAGTGTGGAGTGTGCACCTTAGAACCCGCCTGCCTGATGGGCGAGGAAGCCGGGGCATTGATACACCGACTCCCGCAGTTATCAGTTGAAGGCTGTTCCCAGGTGTTAATTTCCTGGCACTGCCGGCTACTTTGCTGGCTTTTAGGCTTCCCATTCCTCCCGAAACAGCCCTTGGGCACAGAGAGAAGGATACTGGCAGCAACAAGTTGCAGGAACAGCTTCTGCTACACCTCTCCAGGGCTCAGTTCCTCCAGTTGTAAAATGGAAACAATGATACAATTTCACAAGATGAAATGAGAACTTACCAGTGAAACATTTAGCACAGTGCCTGGTATACAGTAAGCCCTCAAAAAAAAAAAAAAAAAACCATGCTAGATATTATTATAATAACCATTATTTCTTCTAAAGGAAAAAGATAGGTCGCTGTTGCTTTATGTGCAGGTTTGGAGATTTGACTTGTCACTGATCCTTGCCAGTGTGATGGGGGTAGGGCGGGCAATGCTCCGTTGGCCCCTCGTATTTCTCTACATCTTGTAAGCAGAGAGACTAGGTGCCTTTTTGTTCCAGACTATCATTTCAAGGTTGTTTTTATAGAAATAGCCTTGGGAGACAGAGATACAGTTTCCTTCCAGAGCAAAGGGCATGTCTGTCTTCTGTCCAATACAATAAAGATGATGTCTCCAGGGTGAAGGCTGGGCAGGTTCCTGGCAGCCTATTATAAAAGATTTTGGCTCCTGAAGCTTGAGATTCCGCAGCTGTGTTGCAAATGCCTGGTACTGTAGTATCTACCTGGCTCCTTCATCATCATCCCCATGGGACTTAGGGCAAGGAGAGCTGACACTACTATGCTCCTCCTGCTATTTGCTGTGCCATGAGTCTCTTGTCTCTGACCCAGGAGTCTCTTGTCTTCAGCCAGCCTGCATGAAACTGGGCAGCTTAACTTGTTAGCCTTTGAGCAGAGTAAAATCTCAGCCCCTTCACAGTTCTTGACAATTTGCAGCTCAGAGTTGAGAAAATAATCCCCAACTCCTCTGGAAATGAGATTTGCTTCCAGGCAGCACTAGGAATGTGACTTGCCCCATTCCCACTCCCTATACATCCCTCACCTGGGAACTCAGAGAGGGTGGTCCACAGCAGGTCCATGTAGTCCTCCTCACTCAGGTACTCACAGGCCAGGCTGCACTTGGCCTCTACTGCCTTCTTCCTGCTGGAAACTGGGAGGTGGGAGAGACAGGAAGAGAGGACAAGCCATGTACAGAGCCTCAAATCACACCCTCCTGCTCCCCACGCCTTCTTCTCTGCGTGTGATTTGGCTGGTGTGCCATGAAAACAGCATGGGAAGATGGTTTTTAGGGTGCACAACCCGCCACCTCCTCAGATTGTCAGCATCTGAATAAAGTGCCATAAAGATCCAATCCTTGTCTCTACTTATTGGTTCTGGTAGTGACAGGTCATACAAACACCAACTCTTCCAGTTTCAATTTTACCTTTTCTTTAAAGTTTCTCCTTTAACACGCCTATCACCTTCCAATACACTACTTAATTTGCTTTAAGCTAGTCTCTCTCTCACTTTTTCCCCTCTCTACACCAAAATGGAAGCCCACAGAGCAGACATATTTGTCTTTTGTATTCACAGATATGTCCTACATCCAGCACCTGGCAGGAACTAAGAAAATACTGAAGGAATGAATGACTTGCCCAAGGTCCCGCAGCTACTTGGCGCTAGAACTCAGGTTCCCTCATTTTTCTGGCTGCGGGCTTGTTCCACAGAATTACTCTCCCACCCAGAGATAAGAGAGAGCTTCTTAGTGGGATTGGCAAACCATCACCCAGGAGCCAAATCTGATCTCCTGCCTGCTTCCACCTGGTCTGCAGCTTAAGAGTGGTTTTTACATTTTAAAATGATTTTTTAAAACCAAAAGGAGAATACTACTCCTTGGCATAAAAATAATAGGAAGTTCAAATCTGTGTCCACAAATAAGGTTTTATCAGCACACAAACAATGCTTTTCGTTCTGACTGCTTCTCTGCTACAACGTTGGGGTGTACGTCTCACAAAGCCTAACATGTTTACTCTTTGGCCCTTTACAGAAAAAGTTACCAGCCCCACTTTATAACATTCCACTGGATCCTCTGCTTTGCTTCAGCAGGCCCACTGCGAGGGGCATGCAGTTTATGCTCCATCAATCCCAAACCCCAAATCTACAGCTGAGCTGCTTTCTCAGAGCAGTTCATTTAGACTCCCACACCCCCGCAGCGAGATGTGGCTCCTCCATCTCACTAAATCCTTATACCACAAAACAAAACTATTAGCTAAGATGAAAGATGCTTAATACAAAAAAAGATAATTGGGCAAATCCTGCAGACAAGCAAGAACTTGATCCCTTTATTCTCCTATCCTGGGTTCAATGCTAGGAAGTTAGTATTCTCTTAAAGACAGAATGGTTTGAAAGCCCAGGCAGCGGCATATAGACTTAGCTTTTTATTCATTGCTTTTGTCCAGTGGTTCCTACCTCCAGCGGCACAATAGGATCACCTGGGGAGCTTTCATAACCCACTAATGCCTGGGCTCCACCCCAGGGATGCTGATTAAACTGGTCTGGGCATGGTTTAACCAGCACTGGCAGTGTGTGGAAGCTCCCCAAAGTGATTCTGTTCTGAGGCTGCCGTTCAGACCCAACCTGGTTCTCAGGCTTAATGTGCACACGAGAATTGCCGTGCAGGGTCACAGAGGTCAAACTCAGTGCTGCACTCCTTGGAGCTCCAGAAGCGGTGACTCTAGCCCTGGCTGGGTAGCCCAGTAGGTTAGAGCGCTATCCTGACTGCTGTTGGATCCCCGGTCAGGACACACAGGAGAACTAACCAGTGAACGCATCAATGAGTGGAGCAACAAAGCAATGTTTCTCTCTCTCTTTCTTCCCCACCTCTAAAAACCAATAAATATTGGGAAAAAAAGCTGTGGCTCTGCTGTCATGTCACTTCTACAACGACAAGACTGTCCAGGTTTCTGTGGAGCACCTTGGAACCCACAGCCCATATCTTTTGTGCTCAGACTTTGCAGGTACTTTCTCCCTGGAGTTTGGGGGGTAAAGTCCCTGGGACCTGGGCAAGGGCAGGCCCCGTAAGGGCAGGCCTGGGGTGGGAGCGTGCGTGTGTGTGACAGTGTGTGTTGGGAGCAGTGGGGGTTAACTGGTAAACAGGGCTGCAATACTCACTGCTGCAGACATCTCCTGCCTGGAAGAGCTCTGTGGTGAGCAGAACTAATCCATAGTAAGAAAACGCATTGGAAAACCTGCCAGGAAGGAAACAAGAGAAGTAAAGCAATGGGCCTTTGGGGGCTCTCCTGGGGCCCTTGGGCAGGTCGGTGGCAGGTACAAACCACAGTGATGTGATAAAGAGAATTAATCCCATGTCCTTTGCAAGAGCAAGAACTGTATTATATCACAGACCCCTAAGGCTGTTTACTCAACTGGCAATAGGGGGAAAAATGGGGGGGGACCGAAATTTGGAAGAAAGCACAGTACTGACACCTGTCAGGGCTTCTGGGTTGAGGTGGTCTGGTGGACTTGGATAGGAAAGCGGGGCAGGGGTGCAAAGCTTTAGTAATCAACAGAACTGGGCTCTGGCTCCTTCCTCGAATTCCTGAGAGCTAAATCAATGCACCAAGCATTTATTAAACACCTGCTGTGTGTCCAGTCAAAGTGTGGAGTCTGCAGACATCCCTAGAATTTCAGATCAGAATAACACGGTTAATTAGTTCCCGACTGTCCCAGGAACCAGAATACTCAAGTCTGTAGGACTAGAACATTCTCACCCAGTATAGTACAGTATGTGGGCACTCAGTCACAATCACATACCAGTGATTAATTTCCCCGGGTTACAATATGTTCTAGCAAATTTACTGATTTCTATAGAGTTCTAAAATGAACCTTTACTTAATAATAGCTTCTGTATTCGAATAGTGTCGGCCCAACAGAATCCCACGCACTCAAAGAGAGATACCCTCAGTTCTGTACCCCCACCCTCACACACTCTGTTTAAAAATCCTACAGACTCCACCTTTATATGGGGCACGCAGCAAGTGTTTGATAAATGCGTGGTGAGCTGGTTCAGCTCTCAGGAATGTGGAGGCAGAGTTCGAGTATGGAGTTCTGTGAATGGAGCCCAGTCTGTACATTAGCAAAGCTTTTCCCTTCTCTTCTCTGACATTAACTGCTTTCACTGACACTCCCCCACTAATTAGCACTTCTGCTAAAAGGTAAACAGGAAAAGTGAGGACTGGTGCAATAAAACAGAACACGAAAGAAACCGTAGCCGAGCCAGCACTGTTAATGCTGTGCACACCATTTGGTAGAGTTGAAAGAACGGCTGGAATTTGACTAGTGGTGGAGATAAAGGTCTCCCCCTGCAGCCCCTGCCAATGGTTGTTATTTAAGAAAAGTAGAACATGATCAAAACGGAAAGTTCTAAGAATGCCCATGTTGACTAAATCAGTGGCTCCCCAAATACGGGCCCCGTGCCACTGCTGGTGTCCAACGCAACATGGGTGAAGCAGGGAACTGATATGGCATAAATATGGGATCTTGTGAAAAAAACATTTCCTTTCTAAGTTTCAATTCTTTTGATGGTATTCCAGTCTTAAATGATGACTTGCTCAGGTTAATGAGTTCTTAGCGACTCCCCTCTCCGTCTGGTTCTCTGTCTCTTAAACACAGCCACTCCGTGCCCTGGCACCTTTTACTGTATTTATCTTTAAAAGCACCTTCTATCTATGGCCTGAAATTAAGGTTTTATTCTGTAAAGAAGACATATAAAGTTTCCTTTTCAAAAGCATTTATCTGAGTAAAAAGTGAGTCAAGTTAAAGGGGGAGAAACGACTGGGAAAATAATAGTACAGGTGACACCTGGATCATACAGAGCTTGGGATGCTCCAACTACTGATTTTCGCGAATGCTGCCTGAGATCAAAAAGCTCTCTGGGCTTTGTGTTAAAACAAAGCCCCAAACAGGGCACAGATGAAGGGAATCAAAGTGCCAAGAAATGGCTCTTCCTGGCTGGTGTAGTTCAGTGGATTGAGCGCAGGCTGTGAACCAAAGGGTCACCAGTTTGATTCCCAGTCAGGGCACATGCCTGGGTTGCAGGCCCGGTGGGGGCCACATGAGAGGCAACCACACATTGATGTTTCTCTCCCTCTGTTTCCCTTTCCCTTCCCCCCCAAAAAGTGAATACATTAAAAAAAAAAAAAAGAAAGAAAGAAATGGCTCTTACCATATAAACCACAGCAACAAGGTCGTCCATCTAAAATGGGGCGTGAAAAGGTCCCTCATTTTGCCTCGGTCTTCCTGTTTTGAGACAAAAACGTGTAGATGTGTGGGTGCCGGCTGGTGGACACCCACCCAAGGCTGAGAGGAGGGTTTCCTGTGGGCTGGACACTCAGGCCCCATGAACCTAGAACTCAGACCCCCAGCCCAGTGCGGCCAAATTGGCCCCCGGAGCCAGGACCCAGCAACTTCCAGAGGCTTGACTCTGAAGGACGGAGATGTTCCGAACCCCCTACCCCAACCTGGGATCCTGAAGCTGGGAAGCAGGCCCCTTGGGCTTGGGCCCCTGACACCTTTCAGGTAATTTCGTGGATCCAGGGAGCAGAAAACCCATCCAAGGGGTGTCCAACCATATCACATCTCACCCCCAAGGTGACAAAAATTGATGTGACAGTCACTTAAAAGCCATTTGCCAAAAGATAGATGAGCTAAATGACCCATTTACCAATTTCATATAATTTGTTAATTTATCAAATTTGCCTTACAATATTCTTTTAAAAATATATTTATTCTATGACTGATTATATTCTTCTTAGATATATTTAATGAACATATTTGTCTTAGCAGTTTCAGAAATGTTTATTTAAACATAAATGAAAAATTACAGGCTGTAGGTCTTTGAGTATTTCCTTCATGAATAAAAATATTTTTGTGATACATTCTTCAATAAAAAGACAGCATTCATTAAATATGCTTTTGAAAATATTTGAGAGTATATTTATTGACTATATTTAGGAATATTTAGAGAGAATATATTGATGAATTAATGTGTTAATATGTACATAGAGAAAATATATTCCTATTTACTAAATGTATTTAAAGAGAACAATTCTCAAAACATGTTTGTGGTAAATGGATACATTGGCAAGTTAATTCAGGAAAACATGCTTTTGGAAAATTGGTCTGCTTCTGGAAAGCCCTTCTCTCCTCTTTTTTCTTGTCCCTAATTCACTACCTCCTTGGAGGCTTCCTGGACCATCCTGCTGCTGGAAGCGGGTTCGGGGGCGTCTTCTGGCCAGTATACTCAGACTATGCAAAAACACCTCTTCTCTATCTGCTGAAATTTCATTCAGTTCTTTTTGCATAATACAAAAATAATCAGGAATATGATTTTATTTTAAAAGATAATTTCCTTGTAGGGCCTATTGTTTGCTTAAGGGTATTTGGCACGGACGACGGCGGGGGCCACAACCTTCAATCTGACAGCCTACACCCCATGTGCTTGGTGCGCCTGCGCATACACACGCAGAAAGTGCTCATAAATTCTGTGGTGTTCTCCCTGACGGTGTTGCCGCCGGAGCTCTGCACCATCCATTAAGGATGTCTTCCAAGCATAGTTTGGCGCCCTGGCTGTAAGCCTATCATAACACTCTCTAATGTGGTTTTCTTGTCCAGCCTTTGCCGATCAATCACATTTGCTAATCAGACTTCATCGGTGCTGAAAAGTGAAGCAGAAGCAGGAGTAGTTACGGGATCCATTAGCGCGCATGGCATTACATTTCTGTAATCATTGGCTAAATTCCGCAGGTGGCACTTTCAGGACTTGGCAGTGAAAACACAGAGACTGGAGTTGTCAGATTGCCCTTGCAGGATTTGTCCACCATGCACAACCCCCCCGCGCCCCCCTGCCACTCCATGTACACCCGCGCTCACACGTGTACGTGCCTGCCCCACCCATGTACATTCGCCTGCACTCCCACACGCACAGGGACATGACCACCACAGGGTCAGTGGAGCAGGAGCTGACCTGTCTGGAAATGATGAGTTTCCCCAGCGGCATGGGGGCTCCGTTTTCCGTCGCTATCCTCTTCAGGGTGGCGATGGCCTTTTCCTGGTTCCCAGATAGCACATCATACCTCGCACTCTCTGGTAGCCACTGTAGGGGCAAGAGAGCCCGGTGTGGCAGGTTAGTGTGGTTCCCACCTCACACCTATCTGCATGTGGGGACCTTAAGGGTGGGGACTCTGGAGCCAGAGGACTGGCTGCAAATCCTGGCTCTGCCATTGAATGTATCGATTATGTGACCTTGAGCAATTATTTGACCTCTCTGTGCCTCCATTTTCTCATCCTTAACATGGGGCTAATGAGAGATCCTACCTCTCAGGGTCGCTGAGAGGGTCAAACAGGAGGACCAGGACACAGAGCTCAGCCCAGTGCCTGGAATCAGTTAGCGGAGCTATCACCGCTGCTGCTCCTGTTCCTGTTACTCGATGCTTCTGTCAGAGCTCCAGGAACAGGCCGAATTAAGACAAGACTGCCACCAAAAATGGAAGGAAGAAAGACAACAAAAAAGGTTGCCAGTCTTACCACCACTATCATCATCCCCAGCTCTCAAGAAACTGTGCCTCCCTTGTGTTCAGCACCATCTCGTAAGCTCAGTCTAAGAGGCAGACAGAACTCTGAAGGACCTTTAGGCCTAATAGAGTCCAACTCCAAGAGACCAGATAAGTATGTTTCTGCAAAATGAAGTACCAGCAATTTGTGAAATGAGAGAGTGTGAGACTTGCCGTCAGAAGCTCCGGTTTGACTTAGTTCTGCTGTTTACTTGCTGTGTGCCTTTTGACAAGTCGGTCAACCTCTCTGGACCTCAGTTTCCTCATCAGTAAAATGATGATGTAGTAGGGATTGCTAACGTCTGTTAAAATCTGTGCTTCTTTTTCCAATAGTACAGAGCTGTCCTTGAACATAGCAGCCCAGCCAGGAACTACATTTCCCAGGACGCCTCCTCCTTGTTTCTAGGTAGAGCCATACTTTCACCAATGGTGTATGAGCAGAATATTCCTGGCAAAGGTATTTAAGACATGAGTGGGCCTCTCCATCTGCCCCTCCCCAGTCTGCATGTAGATGACTCCAAAGCCCTAGAGGAAGACAGAGCTACAACCCAGAAGGAACCTGGACTGGGAATTGCACTTGCCAATCAGGAACACCCATTCTGGACTATTGAGTCAGCGAGAAACTAGTGTTAAATTACCGAATGTGTGGGCTTTATGTGTTACAGCAGCTGGTACTATCCTAACTAATGAGGGTTTTCATCACAGTTCTACCCACTACAGCTACTGGGAGGAATAAATGCAATAATGCATGTGAAAAGCCTGCTATTCAGTTATGCTCAGAAATTACTAATGCCTCTTGTCATTACCAGGAGTTATATTATTTACTGTATGAGAGCTACCCACCTCAAGGCTTATTTGGGGGCTCGCTGGCTTTAAAGTGCTTCACACACGTGGTCTACACATGAAATGATAAAGTGTGTTGCATGATCTCATGGGCAGGGGAGTTTACCCAGAGCTGAGACAGAGAGATCATCTGAGCTTCTGGACCCAGCCATGCGAATATTTAATCCTCTGTTGGGTGTCTACCTCTCTCTTTTACTCAAGCCAGTTAGAGCTGGGTTTCTGTCACTTGCAACTCAAGAGTCCCAACTATTCTAATACAGTTACCTTAAGTGCAGACCTTGCAGTGAGCGGTAGGGCCTAGGTGCCCACCCCCTTCCACTGTCATCTCCCTGAAGAACCTCCCAGCAGTGTTTGTCTGGGGGAAAGCCGATACCTCACACTGAGCCTAACTCGAGGCCCAGTTCCTTTGTCTCATTTCCTGATTTAAAAAAAAAAAAAAACCCTTAGAAGGTGGCTTTGGTACCCTTCTCTACCACCTCCCCATCAAAATATGGAGAACAGCAGGAGGTCACGTGGCAAAGGTTGAGACCTCTTGCAGGGTACCTACAAAACACAGGACAGCGAAGAGGAGGAGCGGGACAGCCGAGAGGATGAGCAGCCAGCGCCAGCCCAGGCTGGGCATCACAAACACGGCCAGGATGACCTCGAACACCGTCCCGATGGCCCAGAACACCTGGCACAGAAGAATGGGGGTCAGAGATGGGGGTGGTGTTGGGCAACACGGTGAGCAATTTCCTGGCCATTGCAGACAAGGTCATCCATATAGGTAAGGGGTCCCTGGGGTTGGCAAGGTCGGAATGGCCATCACTTTCCCTGTGGTTTACATGGGTGGGCCAGAGCCATGTCGCCCATCTCCTGAGAGTACCATCCACAATCTATGATACCTGCATGGCGCCCACTGGAGAGTGGGCTGCGGCAGCTCTGGTTAAGGAATCAATATGTTCGATACCGTGTGAGGTCAGTATGGCAGTGGGCATGCTGGGTTTTGTCCACCGACTTCGTCTGCCCTGCCCAGCAGTGCTCCAGCCCCCTCTATCAGAATGGCCTCCCCACTATGGGGGAGTTAGTGGGGCTGCATGTTCTCTGTTCACCTCTCCAGGTCACTCTCCACCCTTTTCACCTGGCTTCCTCAGGCTCCCTGTTCTCTGGCTCCCTGCTGGGTACAGCCAGGGGGGACCCCCCCAGCGATGGGAGAGAGGGCAGAAAGGAAGAGAGATTGGGTGCTTGTTCCTCTGGCTCCCTCTCTGCAAGGTCACCATGGACTGGCTGTGTCCCTCAGCTGAAGGTTACGGCTGCCATCCAGCACTCCCGGCCACACAACTCACTCTCTCTCACTCCTCTCTCTCTGTCTCTTTCCTCTCTCTGTCTCTCTTTCTCTCAGCTACCAATTACTCCCTCCCTTTGCCCTCTCAGGCCTGGGGTGATAACACCCCTGCAAGGCCATTGTAAACAGTACTTTTGTGAAATCCTCTTCCAATATTCCTAATCTGAGCATGCTACTTTTGTGGCAACACTGACCCCAGAACGATTGTCCACTCCCACACAGCTCCTTTGGCTATCCCAGCAGTTCCGGGGGGCCCCCAGAGCCCTCCTAAATCTCCTTTTGCTTACACTAGCCACAGTCCATTCCTGTTGCTGACAACCAGGGTGACTGTCAAAGTGTCTAACTACTGGTGTAGCACTGACAATCAGAATGGACACTGGCCACACCCCTCATCCACCCTCACCTTGACAGTGCCAGGAGTTAACCCTTCAGTTGCTGGATCTTGAAGAGTTCTTGGGGGTTTCCTAAGGGAGGATGGGGTGTCAGGTGGTGAGGGGTAGTCAGGGTTCAGAATCAGCATTTCAATATTTAAACAACTGTTTCATCCGGACCAGCTGACAACCATCCTGATTGGTCCGGGTTGGGTGCAGTAAAGACAGTTAAGTTGGGCCCTGGGGTTGATGGGATCAATATTGTCAGTGTCATCATGGTAATGAGGGAGGTCAAAGTGGCATCATAGTTATCACTGTGGACATCAGTGTCCAGCAGGGACAAATATACCATTCTGACACTACGTGGAGGAGGGGCCTCTGGCCAGCTGTGAGTTTGCCATGAGAGCCTCCAGGTCACAGTTGGAAAGTGGGTCCCAGGACCCTGGCAGAAGGAGGGCTTAGGAGGACTCAATAGACCAACAGACTTTTAGGGCAGCCTGTAGACCCCAAAGGTGGCCACAAATGGCCATCTCAGACCAGACACGGGGGTGGAAGGGGATGATATGGGCAGAGGACAGGAGTTTGGTCCTCTTAAGTGGTACCATTCAGTGCTAACTCTCAGATAAAAGCCATTTCCAGTTCAAGAAGGACATGCCACCTGCCAGCCACCATTTCTTTTCCTAAGGGATGGTAGACTGAATTTTCTTGCCAGTTGAAGCACTTATCCATATTTCCAAACAACCGTGTCAAAACCAACATAATTGATCCTTTTAAGTCTGTGCATACTGAGTCTGTTACATTTTTCTTAAACTCCCTGCTCCTTGTCCTGAGGCTCAAGACACCCAAGAACCTCATGCCAGACACTGAGAATTCTCCAGAAACCCAGCCACCCTCCTTACCTCAATCAGCAAAATACATTTAGCTCTAGCTTTCATGGGAAGGAACTCAGCATACAGCGTCACCCTGGGAAAGCAGAGACAGAAAGGGTCAAGGTCAGGAATGAGTGGAAAGATTGCTACCATTTACTGAATTCCTAGGCCAAGGTTCCCGAGTGTGGTCCATGAACCACTTGCGTCAGAATTTCCTGGGATGATGACTTTATATGCAGATTCCTCAGGTCCCACCCAGACCTTCAGAAATGGGCTCCCGGGAGTGGGGCCCTAGCATCTGCCTTTTTAACTAACTCCCCAAATGATTCTCAAATGTAATAATTGCTTTCATTGAGCCCTCTCCACAACCCAGGGGAAAATGTAGGGGGAAATTGGGCGGTGGAATGATGGACAGCTTCATTGTAGAACTGTCCCTCAGGTAGTCCCTGTCACTCCTGAGAGCACTCCCTGAAGAAGTCACTTGTACAAGAACCTCTGCGTTGGTCCATCTGCTTCTGTGGCATCCAACCCACAGCACCTTGCCCTGCAGACCAGCTAACTTTTTAAAAGTTGGTCTCAGCAATACCATGGAGATTTAAAAATAGTTTTGTCACCTGTAAAAGTCCTTCTTAGGATTAGGACAAAAGGCACCTCTGTCCAGAGACCGAAGAATTCTCAAGAGCCTCAGAGGAAAGACAGGGGCTTTAGGAGTTCAAATAGACTCTTTTTAGAGGAAATTATGAAAAAAATAAAAGTCCATGTCATCTAGTCTCATCCCATGGTGTATTTTAGTGTATTCCCTCTCTCTGTCCTGGTCAGCTCACTCTCTCTCTGAACTCCTGACTGAGGTCATACTCAGGATTTTTGAACATCTCTTTTATTCTATTTATAAATATTTTCATGCCATTAAAAATCCTCTTACATATATTCTATAATATGTATGAATAATAACTACCTTTTATTGAGGAACTACTATGTGCCAAGCAAGGTTTTACACTGTTCTAGATGTTTTAATTTACATGGTTTATCTACTCAACAAACATTGCAAGTCAATGAGGATAGTTAATTATAGTTTCTTGTATGTGTGTGCATATCTTTAACTCCCATTTTCATGTCTATATCTTCCTATGTCAGAGAAGCTGTTAGCTGGCCAGGGTCACACAGCTAGTAGCAAGTTAGTATGTGGAAGAGCCAAAATTTTAATCCAGGTCTGTCTATATTGTGCATCCCATCAACCATTTCCCTTTTTCAATGATTTCACCATAACAAACAATATTTTAATGAGCATCTTTAGGCTGAAATCTTTGTCTTCATATGGTTTCCATAGGATGGATTCCTGTATGTAGAATTTGCAGCAAAGAGAAAGCATGTTTTTAAGACTTTTGGCGAGACATATATATAATCTCAAAGTGGTTCCCAAAAAGTTGTTCCAGTTTATATTCCTAGAAGTACCTCTTTCAGCAAGTGCTATTAGGGATTTCATTAACTCAACTCTAAAAGCAGGGACCAAGGTCAAAGTGGCTGCAAAAGGTTACAGTGGTCACTATGAGTGATTTCTTTGGAATTTTATTCTATTCTCAAAAGGTGAGTACACCTCAAAAGGTGTACTTACATTATTCTTACAAATCAATAATAATTATAAAATGAGAAGCATACTTACCTTTCACTCACCAAATTAAGGCCAAACCACTAACCATGCAAAAACGGGCAAAAGCATATTCTAAGGGCAAAGCTATTCCTGCCTTAGATGCTGAGGATTTCTTTTTGTAGTGAACCTATGGCATGCAGTCTTCTTCTTCTTCTTTTTTTTTAAGATTTCATTTATTCATTTTTAGAGAGAGAGGAAGGGAGGGAGAGAAACATTGATTGGTTGCCTCTCGCATACCCCAGCTGGGCACTCCACAATCCAGGCATGTGCCCTGACCAGGAATTGAACCGGTGACAGTCGGTTTGTGGGGATGGTACCCAACTCACGGAGCTACACCGTTCAGGGCAGCACACAGTCTTTTTTTAAGCTGAAGTAGTATATGCGTACATTAGGGTATATATGATGACCCTTCTTTTTCCTCATAACTCTTCTTCCATTCTCCTCCCCCAAAGCCATTATTACAGCAGTTTGCTTTGCAACCTTTCAGCCCCTTCTCTACATAAATAAACACATTTAAGCAACATGGTATGTTTGTTTTTTTTTTCTTCACTTCCCTTCCCCTCCAACTCTCCCTTCCTTCCTTCTTTCCTATCTTCCTCCCTCCCTCTCTTCCTTCCTTTACTTAACACAGACAGCAGACTGTCAGTGTCCCGCCCACCCAAAAGCCCCACCTCTTATCACTACTGCGCTTGGCACTCCAACTCCCAATGGCCAGAACCTACAAAACTTTCCTGAGTGCCCGCTCTGGCCATTAAAAGTTGCTTTGCTAACCTGTGTGGCAGACCAGAAGTGCCAAAGAATTTAAACTTTGCAGCAGCAACCCTCAACTCGTCTCTGGCCTAGGACAGTCTGGACATGCATGCTGCAGAGACACGCAGAGTAAACCAGGCAATTGGCCCCTGAACACTCTGAATTTGAATCAGGTGGGTCCACTTACCCTCAGATTCTGGCCCTTTGATATCCTTCAGGTTCACACCTGCAGATTCAACCAACACTAATCTTTGTTGGGTCAAAAACTATTTTTGCATTCCCAGCAGCAGTTTCTCACCCATGGATGGAAAATAGAGTTTTCTATTCGTGGCTGGTTACATCTGCAGGCGTGGAACCTACAGATATGAAGAATTGACTATAGTTAAGCTTTTTGGGAGTCAAAAGTTATACTCGTATTTTTGACTCCACAGTGGACGGGCCCCAACCCCCATGTTGTTCTAGAGTCCATTGTATTTGTTCTTGAATCTGTGTCAGGATCTGCTTCCAGTAAAACAGTTTGGGGATCTTTCCCTATTAATATACATAGATCTACAGCATTATTTTTTAACAGCTGCAGCCCTGTTGATCAATATGCAGACTGTTTGCAATTTCTTGTTTTTTTTTCAACGTAGGCCACAAGAAGCATCTTTTCCTGGAATTGTTGTGCCCCACACTTGGCCATTATTCATAGCAGTTTGTAATGAAAACGAGCTGTTTGATCGCCATCCAAAGTGTGGTGATTATTACAATTACACTGAAGAATAAAAGAATGGACAACAAAATCAGCAACGCCAAGAAGCAGCTGATGCTGGCGTAAATAAACCCCACTGCAAGTAATCACATTCATAGCACTTTGGCGGTTAGAGATTTGCTCTTTGGATCACATGCTTAGAAAGAAATGACCTGTGACCTCCATTTGGCATTTCTGCTTAGTCTTTGGAAGAAAAAGCCATACGAAGGGCATGTTTGTGAGCAAGCTCATTGTAGACACCAGTTTGAAGAACCCTCTAAGGCAGATTTCAAGGTAGAACAGGTGGGCAGCTGCTACCTGGGATATGCAGCATTTTAAGAGCAGCTAAAACACATGTCAGATGCCAGCCTCTTAAGGTGAGTGGCATTTCTTCTGAAGGACACAGCACCCTCTACTGGAAATAGGAATGATCTGCCCAAGTGCCCACCTGTATCTTGAACTTTTGTGTGTGTGTGAAGTGGTAGGTACAATTACAGGTGATCATCATTTCGGTGGTAGGATGCAGACTTGCATTTAAAAATTTTTCTAAAACAAAAATGTCTTGTTTGTAATGATCAAAATAAAGTTACATGTAACTCCCCTGCTCAAATTAAAGTCTCTTCCTTCTTAATGCTCCTTCACAGACAGAAAATAGAATTATCTGGCCTCCTAAATGGGATTCCTCTTTCCTGCCTTAATGAAAGAGAATAGCAGCTGCTCAGAACCGCCTATTCTGCCTTCCTGGAATCATCTCCAAATCATACTGGGACCCATGGACGTTAATGACTTACCAGGAACTTTCACCACATAAGGCCAGAACTCTTTCCCAATATTCGTTCCAATGGAAGAGCTTTGGCATCAGACAACCTGGATTGGAACCCAGCAGATGGTTTGGGAAAGTTGCCCCACAATCTCCCTTCCCTGGATCCCTGCTCCCTCGCAATGAGACTCATTCCATCCAATCTATGTTCCCATCCCTTGAATCTAGGCTTAGTGACTTGCTTTTGATCAATAGAAGGTTGTAGAAGTGATAGTGTGCCAGTTCCAAGCTTGAACCTCAAGAGGCTTTGTGGCTTCTGCCTGCTGTCTTGGACCCCTGCCCAGGCACCATGTGACCAGGTGCCCAGGCTAGCCAGCTGGAGGATGACAGGCTTGTGGCACACAGAGCCTGTGGTACCCATTCAATGCACCAGTTGACTGGAGACACATGAGTAAGCCCCAATGAGACCAGAACAACCAAACCGCCCTACTGCAGGATCATGAGTTAAATAAATCATTGTTTGAAGCCAGAAGTGGTGGGATGGCTTGTTACAAAGCAAAAGTAATGTCCACGCACCACTTAATAACCACCTGACCTTAAGCAAGTCACTTATGACCTCTGAGCCTCAGTTTTCTCATCTGTAAAATGGAAATAATAGGATTGTTCAATGGACAAGATGAGGTAGTGTGAAGAGAGCACTTAGCATAGGCCTAGCACTCAATTAACATCATCATCATCATCATCACTATGAACATTATTGTTCCTATCACCAAGAACCATCATGAACACCTGCCCTGGGGGAAGAAGGGAAAGAAGAGAAAGAGAAGGAGGGACACAGAAAGGCACAGATCAGGGCAGAGGGATGGGCTCCTTATAAATAATATTATTTGTACATGAGATGATGGATGGTACCTAAACCTACTGAGGTAATCGTTTTGCAAGATAGATAAGTCAGGTCATTCTGCTGTACGTCTTAGCCTTAGAAAGTGCTCTCTGTCAATTACATATCAATAAAACTGAAAGGCATTTTAATTAAAATGTATAAATAATATAATTTGTATTTATACTGAAAATTTAGAGTACATTATAAGGACTTCTGAGTGTGGGACTTTTAAAAATTACGCAGCAAACTCCTGCTCATTTGGTTTTGTGAGGTGGTGAAGTTGGGTAAAGCTCTTCTAGTGAATGGAAACTCTTAGTTAACATATAATTACATAAAAATATCTCTAACTAAATGTTTTCCAATAATGAACTTAGGGGAGCCATTTTTATAACTAGATAAGAACATTGTATAATTAAGATGATTATTTTTATGTAAATGGCTGTAGCAAGAGCTGGGAAGCCAGAGGCTTTCTTGGGTGGTAAAATATTTCTTCTGTGATTTTGTTCATGGTTTTTGTTGCTTTCCTCATAGACAAAGGAGCTGTTAAATGGAGTTGTTAAGAGAGTACATTGGGAGGGTCAAGTGAAGTTTAAATCTCAGTTCTGCTGTTTGCTATAAGCTGTGTGACCTTGGGCACATTACCGAACTTTTTTCTACCAGCCTCTAAGTGACAGAAAGAGTCTGGGCATTTGCTCCCATGTTAAATCCGTGTGGTCACATCTCCCTCCCTCCCATTCATTCTGTTCACGATTGCACAGTGAATCCACTGTCCATCACGCTGATGCTGAGCTTCCTAACAAAGTCTTCAGTTTTCTTACCTGTAATATGGAGATAACAATATCTGTGTCCTAAGGTTTTATGAGTTTTTAAATGGTCATGTGTATAAAGCACATGGTCCAGTGCCTGGAATGTAGTAATAGCTCAATAAACAAATAGAACAGCTAGAGTAGTGCTCAAGAAATGAACAGCTGAATGGGGAGGCATGATATTTGGGGTGTGGGGGCGGGAGGTTGGGGATCCTCACAACACAAGGGTAAGGGGTAAAGACCCTCCCAGCTGCACTGTGTCCTTATTTCCCTGGTGTCCCGTCCTCTCTCCTCAAAGATGTCTCCCATTTGCAGTTTTAGGAGGTGGTTTCTCTCACCTCTGGTTCCTCTGCCATGCTAATCCCCTCTTAGAATCTTCTAGAAGTTCCTCAAGATGTCTAGTCTGCTGCTGGCACCCTCTTCCTGCTTTCTAGCACCGTGACAGACTTTCCTATTTCTTATACCTTTTATGCCACTTCCAGCAAATGGGGAGGAAGAAGAAGTAGAAATTAGTGCTGCTCACTGCACCATCTTGAACAAGAATCGCTGCAAACATTGAGAATACTGAGTTCCTTTCTTTTCCTTCACGTGGGAACAACATCCAGGTGGCTCTTTGGGGGTGGGTTCTGCTGTCATCTACCTGAGCATCCCAGGGAGAGGAATTTAATGTGGACTTCTGTGAGTGCATTCCTTCCAGCCACTAGGGAACAACTGTCCCCTAGACAATGAATGGCTCATGAATCGGGGAGCAGCTGCGTCTGCAGGAATTCCCGGAGCTGGGCCTGAATGGAGCTCATGGGCCACAAGCCCCTGCCAGCCCAGATTTATGGGCTTGGCTTAACGGCCGCTGCTTCCAGCTCCAATGGTTTTCAGCTCATCCCGGATCCAGGAGGCTACGTACAAGGCCTGCTCGGCAGAGCTCTGCAGGATCAATAATGAATAAGGGGGGGAAGGACTGAGAACTGAGAGGTACTCACTGTCCCTTCAGCCTCTAAGTGGCAGAAAGAGTGCGGGCATTTGTTCCTGTGTTAAATCCGCGCGGTCACATCTCCCTCCCTCCCACTCTTCTGTTCACAATTACACAGCGAATCCACCGTCCACCACACTGATGCTGAGCTTCCTAACAAAGCCTTCAGCAGACCACACCCATGCCCACCTTTATTGAGTGTTCTGCTAGGCACTGCCCTGGGCACTTTACTGCGTTGTCATTTAATATCCTAAGTGTCCTCATGATGTAGGTATACTATCATCCCCATTTCAGAGATGAATAAACTGGGGTGTAGAAAGGTTTAGTGGCTTGCCTAAGGTCACACAGCTATCATGGGACAGAGTCAGGATTCAAATCCACGAATCTGGTTTCAGAGCCCAAGGCCCAGCGACACCACTTCAGCGCCAGCATTGCTCTTCTAGGTCACCTCTCCGTCCCAGTCTTCCCCAGTTGGCATGTTCAATGGGCTCAAGACGTCAGCCACTGAATGGTTAACAGTGGTGTGGGGTCAGATCCTACCCACCAAGGCTTGTACTACCCATCTTGCTAGTACTGCCACAAAGAGCCAACCCACCAGCAGCCGAGGGCCAAAGCAGAGCCCCCGGGACAGAGCCAGCCCATGTGATTTGGTGACAAGTCATCTACACAGGGCTCCTTCCATTTCAAAAGGAGCACTGATTCGCCTTGACTGGAATTGGTGCATATTCTGCGTATTGCTTTGCCTTCCCTGCCTATAGGGTCTCAGCCAGCACCATTATCAAAGGGTTTTTAGAGTATTCGACCCTTGGACAAAGGACCAGACCATGCACAACAGGACCTGGGACCAAGGAATATATAAAAAAGGAGAAGCAGCCACAGAGGTATAGACCATGGAATCCACGGGCCCTGTCACATGAGAGGTCATCCTGACACTGCTGGACTGAGAGCGTGAAGGAACAGCTTTTTCAAGGTGTTGTGGAGGCATCAGCTTGGAGAGGATGCCCTGTGAGGAAGGGACACTATTTCCTGGACCCAGGGCACCCTTTAATCAATGACTGCTAAGTGGTGCGATGTAGAAAGACTACATGGTTCTGGAAATCAAAGATTTGAAGAAGGACTGTCATTGCTGTCATTCCCAGTGACCCAATTTGAGGAATCTGTCCTGGTTCCCAGACAGGACATGCTTTCACCCAGGGGACAGGGCAAGAGTGCCATTAAACTTTATACAACAGCCACCACCTAGTAACTTTGGGTTCCTTGTGTCCTGAAATGAGCAAGCAAGAAAAAGAGGGAGCCTTTTGTCTGAGGAATCCTGAGCATCAGGAGGCAGTAGGGCCACCACATTTGTCCCCTGGATGAAACACTGGGCATCTCTTGGAAATCCCCTGCCTCATTTTTGTGGAGAGTGGACTAGCAGCAGCAATGGCTGAGAAGGGCCTGGTCACCAGGGACCTGAGGTGAGGGGGCTGGGTCACCCCACCAGGTAAACCATCTGCATCAGCAGACATGCTACCCCAAGGTGAAGGGAATCCAGAACAGATAGTAGAGGAAGGCAATACTAGGCACTGGTTATGGGCATGTGGCCAGCAACACTCGCACTGGCCAGAGTTCATTCCATTAGCCATCCTCTTAAAAGTCTTTTCAGGACAACAACCAACCAGAATCCTGGAGGAGCCCTTCCAGAATGGGGTGAATTTGTTCCATGAAGCAAGTGCATCCAAGCAGTGTCAGGGGTGGGCCGCAGTGGATGCCACGATGCACCACCTGGACTCACCCTCCGGAAGGAGGCACGCGGTCCCTCTGGAACTATCAGCAGTGCTGCCTGCTAAGAGCTCAGAACGGAGTTCCTTGCAGGAATGGCCTCGGCCAAGCGCCACACTTCGTCCTTCAGGGCAGTCCACGTCCAAGTGGCTGATGAGGGTACAAATGTCCAGCTTCTGTGTCTCAATTTGGAACAACTCTCAAGTGTCACCCCAACTTCTGAACCCCTACAGGATCGGCTGAGGCCTCTGTTGCAATCACATTGCAACTCAAATTCTCCCTCTACCCACTCTGTACAGAGGCTGACCCCAACAACAATCTCTCAGTCTGTTTCCCAGGATCCCAACCTGCAACCGGGACTGTGTCTGTTTTGCTCACTGCTGCATCCCCTGTGACATAGCGGGTGCTCAAGAACTATGGGTTGAATAAATGAGTAAACTAGAAGGGAGCGACGTGGTCCTTGTTCAAAATGCCCCTAAATTATTTCGATAGCATTCCTTCCTCCAAGCCCATCCTGCCCACCACTGCCAGATGAATGCTTCTAAAGTACCTCCTCTGCTCCAGAGCTCTCAGTGGCTCCCCACAGCCCGCAGACACCCTTTTGGCCCGGCAGTCAAGGCTTTAGCAGGTTGCCTTGGTCTACCTGTCCAACCTCAGCCATTTCCAGTGCTCACAGATCTCAGCCTAACAAGCTAACTGAACTGGACCATTAGCCCCACCCCCCGACGCAGCTGTAGCTTCCTGGTTCCACGCAGATCCCTTCCAGTGAAAATCCTACATATTCCCCACTCCCCCTCCTGGGCCTTTCCAAATCCTCTGCTTCCTTAATAGTAAGGCAGGAAATTGCAGTGGCCATAGCCCAGGCTCTGGAGTTGGGGGCCTGGGTTTTGTTTCTGGCTCTGCGTCCTCCTCATTGAGTCTCCTGGGGCCAGTTACTTACCGCTCTGTGCCTCAGTTCCGAATTTACCTGATGGGAGTAAACTATTTAAAACAGCCCCCACCCCTTAGTAAACACTAAATATTGGTTATTACCAGCATCCTTTAGGGTGAGGTCAAACACACTTTTCCTATAAAGGGCCAGAGGGTAAATAGTTCAGGCTTTGTGGGCCATGAGTCTCAGCTGAGACTACTCAGCTCTGCCGCTGTAGCATGAAAGTGGGCAGACAAATTTGTAAATGAATGGGCGTGGCTGTGTTCCTAATAAAACTTTATTTAGAGAACCAGTCAGCACATGGATTCAGCCCACATGCTGCTGTCTGCCAAGCGTTGCTTTAGGACTCCCCAATGTCGCGGCCGAGAGTGACTTCTCCCTACAACTCTGACTGCTCTCAGCACCTCCACAGCAGCAACAATGAAACAGCACCCACCTCGCCAACAATGAGTCCCATCCCCTGGCTCTTGCTTACTGTACAAGAGGGTGAGAGGCAGCATGTTTGGCGGTTAAAAGCATGAATGGTGAACGCAAACTTGGATTGTTAGTTCCATCTACACACTGTGACTTGGGCAAATGACTTCACCCTCTGAGTCTCACTATCCTCACCTGTAAAATGGAGATTGCAATAATTCGATAACATACTTCCTAGGGCTACTGTGATGTGTCTGAGTAATGTCCAATCCATGCTAGGTCTATCGTTTTTACTATTAGTTCACATTTACGACCTCCCCACTATTATGCTGTGTTTTTTCAATGGGAATTGTTACAATACTGATAATGATGTCATCAGCTGGTCACAGCAGGCTCCCTGGTACCACATGCCCTGTTGTAGCTGCCTTCACTTTCCTCAAGGGCATGAACACCCCCACCCCCCAGGAATTGACTGCCTGGCTGGAAGGCCAGAGCTGGGTATGTACTTACGACTGGGGGACCCCTCCGATCCCGAAGCCCACCAGGCCTCGGAGCACCAGGATCCAGCTGTACACAGGCGCGAAAGCACTGAGGATCCCATAGTACAGTGTCCAGAGCACGCTGATCTTCAGCCCCTGCAGAGAAGGGAGGCACTGAGTCATGGGGCTTCTCAGCACCCCCAGGTCCGTAGGGCTCCAAGTATTTCAAGTCACCAACAGAGTCACGTTAAATAAAAACCCACACAACCAAGGGCTTTCTGTGTGGGTGTTGCCAACCTCCAGGGGGTATGTGGCAAAACTGTGGGGCCTCCTTGCTAGTCCCAATGATTGGCATTTACTAGCCAGGGCCCGGACACAGAAGACGTCCCACTGTGCACGAAACCCAGTGAAGACTTGTCCTGCATCCCCCACCAGCTCAAATCAAACTTCCCACCCCACCATCACGCAGCTGAAAACTCTGTTTATGATTACCTACACCTGGATCTTCAATCCAGCTTACACATAAGCAGGATTTGGGGTGGGGTGTAGTTTGAACATACTCGACTTAATTTTTCAGGAAAGCAACTTCCAGGTAAATCAAAGGAAGATTGTGTTTTGTTTTATCTGGAAGTTTACGAAGTTGTTCATCATTTCAGAAAACCGTGTGGCCAATGGCAACGCTGTGTGTGGAGCTGGAATCACTGAGGAAACACTTCCGCGTTGGCCTCCGTTCGCAGGGCTTTGACGTGGACCTACGAATAGACTGATCTGAATCTTATTTCCAAATATCAGCGATAAAGGAAAAAAACGTCAACGAGATTCAGTTAAACGCACGCTTATTGATAATCAGGGGCAAATATTCACTGCTTCCTTTTTATCTAGGCAAAGTTGTACAGGAACATCTGCATCTTGAAAAAAAAATCTGACATTATCTTCTTTTAAAAATTTCTCCCTCATATCATAGTTAGGGCATTATAACTGATTTTTTAAAAATTATGTGAGTGGCTATTTCATTTTATCTTTGAAATTATTTCTGGAAATTAGGGAGCACTATTAAAATTTTTAATAACTTTTTTTTAATGAAGGGGACATTGTGTTTGCCAAGGTGAAGATCTACCTGGGGACACAATGTGGCAAGAGAAACATGCTGCATCTTCCCGGATGTTAATTGCTCTCAGGGATTGAGAAAGAATTTAAAGTAAACACAATTGAAAGGACAGTTTTTACACACAACCAACATCATCTCCGTTATGGAGCAGAATGCGGACTTTCCATCGGCTAGAGAACAGGCAGGTCTGGGCAGGCCTCTCTGAAGTGCTCCTCGCAGATCCAATGAACTCTTTCTCCAGTCCGCTGGGGACAGGTTGGGAGAAAACCGCAAAGCCTATGATTTTAGCTTTAAACCCGTAAACTGAATTAAAATGACTTGGGAAAATTTGGAGGTCTAGCAGATGATTTGGAGCCTTTGGGAAAATGATTTTAGGTCATAGAAAATTTTAAATAACTCTGAATCACCTAGCAAGAAGGTGGTTTCTTTTTCATTCCAATGTCCAATCTTCTGATTATGTCCAAAAGGAATTATCTGAGTGGTGCTAGTCTGTCTTTAACCCCTTTTGACCACCTGCTAATCTCTCTTTTGAACCCAGAGAGAGCAGCGGTGCAACAATAACCAGCTAGAACTTAATAACATTGTTTTATTTCTATTGCGTTTATTTTTTGCAGATATTTCCTTGGGGCAATTGTTACTGATTTCCTACTTAAGATGCTCTGTAAAGTTTCTTTTCCCCAAATATTCATTTTATTAAAAAAAAAACAGTTGACACAAAGATACAGTGTGCACAAGAGAACAGGTAGGACAAGAATTATTAAAGTAGGAAGCTCTGGATCTATTGCAATAATAATAAAGCAACGATTATGCACTCCTAAACCCATGACTATGAAATTGGTACCTGCCACATACATACTTAATTCCTTTTTTTTTTTGGCTTAAGCTAACTCAATAGAGATTTTCTTCCCTGGAACCCAAAGAGTCTTGAATCAGAAATAGGACCTCATTAGCAGCAGAGTAAATAAAAGAAGGGAAACAGAGCAGGACATGAGGAAAAGGAAGAGAAGACACCCAGACTGGGGCACAGAGGCTCAGCCTCCCTCCCGGGGTTGCCTCTGTTACCCCAGTGAGGTCACCAGTGACCGGCATGCCAGGCACACTGGCCCATCCTGACCGGTCACAGCAGATCGCAGCTGGCTCTGCATTTCCAGCTGGTGCTGGGGCTTTCCAGCTGCCCAGGAAATGAGGACTCAGCGACCACATGTGAATAGTGCCGTGGCTATTGCAAAGCCGTGAGTACTGCCAGCAAGTCGCCACCAAACACCACTTGGGGATTCTGTAGAAATGGCCTCTGGGCTTCTCATAAACTATACTTGTCACTCTACCCTAACATCTGTTCTGCCTTTTAGACTGTTAGCCCCTCCTTTTCTCCCTTCCTCTCCCCTCCCTCTTTCCTTCCCTCCCTCCCTTTCTTCCCTCCTTCTTTCCTTTCCTCCTTCCTTCATTCCATGTTTATTTATTGAGCATCCCTTGCGTGCTAGCCTCTAGAAAGAGATGCATGGACATTACAGATTCATTAATTTGCTCATTCAATTATTTATTTGACAGTAAGCATGTATTGAGTACCTGCTGCATGCCAGACACTAGAGTACTGATACATATTATTCATTCAATAAACATGTATTGAACATCTGTGTGCCCTGCACTGGAGGTACTGATATGTATCATTCATTCACTCACTCACTCATTTGTTCACTATGCATGTATGGAGCACCTCTTGTGTGCCTGGCAGTCAAAGTGTTATTATTCATTCATTCATCCATTAACTATGCACACATTGGATGCCAAGCACTGGACTTTGTCCTGGGCTGCAGCAGGGAACACGACAGCCAGAGCCTCTGACTTCATGGAACTTTCATTCACTCAGATCCTCACAGTAACCTTTGGAAAGAGATTATTTTCCTTTCTAAAGCAGCACGGTGATGGTCTAAGTATCAATAGTTGAGTGATTTGTTTGGGATCAGCAGAGTCCAAACTGAAGCCAGGGTTTCCAACCCCAAATGCTATACTGTGAACAAGCCACTCCCCTCCTCCAGGGCCTTAGATGGCTCTGCATTACCTCTGGCAGAGAACATACATGCACCATACAGGTGTGATGCAGCAAGGACAGGTGAGTCTGGGTGAATGAAAAAGGACTTGACCTGCCTTGTCAGCCTCTACTCAGCTATGGCCAAAAGTTACATCATGGGCCCTGGCCAGGTAGCTCAGTTGGTTAGTTAGAGCATTGGTCTGATATGCCAAGGTTGCAGGTTCAGTTCCCAGTCAGGACACATGCAAGAATCAACCAGTGAATGCATAAATAAGTGTAACAGCAAAATGATTATTCTCTCTCCCTCTCCTGCTCTCTCTCAGTCTCTAAAATCAAAAGTTACCATCATGGAATGTGGCTCCTAGGCTGCAGATAGGCCAACTGAAAAAAAAAAAAACCATAACTCTAGTATTTTTATGCAAAATATGTCATTTTTGAAATAGAGGCAATTGACTCAGAACCCTGTGAAGCATTGTATGGGATAAAGAACTCACCTCTGTGGGCCGTATTTGGCCCATGGCTCATCAGCTTGCAACCTGGAGCTTGGAAAGGCTCCCAGTTTCTGCTCCAAGGAGCTAAAAGTCTTGCTGCCATTTGGGTGGCAGGCCTGTCACCCCCAAGAGGAGTTTGCTCAGTCACCTACAGGTGACTCTCTTTTAACTGAACCCCCGAAGCCAGTTATTCTTTAGTCATGCTCACGCACAAGGAAAAATAGTCACAGGGCAAGAAGCCTGGTGAATCTTCAAAATACTGAAATGAGAGGCCCCCTGGTCACCTCCTTTCCCTCCTTAGGGATAACATGGACCTGTAGGCCTTGAACTAGAAAGTGGCCCAGTCATTTTCTGCAGTTGTTGTTCTTGGAGTTCCAACCAATAAGTTACCAATGATCACAGGCTCACCAAGCATCCATAAACATGGCCCTGACCTACATCGTCTTCTTTAAACAGCACTATGAGCTCTTATTATTGTCACCCCGATTTTACAGAAGGGGAAACTGAGGCTTATGAAGGTGGAGTACCCTGCTCTAGGTCCACGAGAATGCGAACCTGGATGCGTTTATTTCCATCCCTTCAAGTCTGCACATCTAACATTGCCCTGGCATTTGGTGACTGCCACAAGCCCCCAGGCTCCAGAAACTTCTGCAGGAACCGAAGCAGCCCACTGAGTCCCAACCCCATATGTGAGTCCCCAGCAAAGTCACGCAGCGGACACCCTCACAGAAACCTCCCAGCTGGGCGGAGGCCGACCAAGGAACTAAGAGATTTTTAGCGCTCGCCAAAGCTTGCCAGCTACCCAGCTCTCCCGCTGCTCCTGGAGGAGTTCTGGGGAGGGTTTATAATTAGAGCCTGATCCATCCTCCCTGAGGTTGGGCTAGAACTCCATGCAGGAGACAAGGGGGTCTTGCGGTCTTGGAGTGCTTTCTCTTCTCTGTCCCTGGTCAAGCCAGCTTTGTGTGGGCTGTGGAATTTAGCAAGCTGGTCAGGAGAGCTGGAGAAACACTGCAGGCAGCCCCCCCAAGCTTTATTTATTTGAGATTGATGAATGTCCTACCGATCAACTGAATTCTGGGGATAATTCAGTCATGTCTCCCAGCAGCCATGGTCAGGGAGAAGGATGTCAACTCTGGAGCAAGACACACCTACATTTTAACACTGCACCATCAGCTTGGCAAGTGATGGGAATAATAATGGACATTTTTGAAATGCTTCCTTTGGGTCAAGGGCCCATTTACTCTTCATAACAGCCCAAAGGGACAGACTGTTATAATCTCATTTACAGATAAGGCAACAGAGACACAGCAAGGTTGAGGAACTTGCCAGAGGTCACGCAGCCTATCATTGGAGGAGCTTGGATTTGAACCTAAGCAGTTTGGTCTCAGAGCTCATGCTTGTCATGATGATGTTATGTCAATATTTCATTTGTCCAAATGAGCTCCTTATTGAGCAAATGAGCAAATATCAAGATGCGGGTTTAATGGTCCTCAGGTGATACAGTAAGATGATGAAGAACTAACTCATCCCAAGAAGGCCACTGGCACTGTCTGCACGTTCCCTCTCAGGGCCTGGATTCTCAATCTTGGCACCATTCACATTTGGGATCTGGTAATTCTCTGTGGTGGGGACTGTCCTGGGCACTGTGGGATTTCACACGGAATCTCTGACGTCTACTCGCTAGGTGCTGGTAGCGCCCCTCCCCTTGGTTGTGACAACCAAAAACACCTGAAGACATTGCTAAGTTGGGGGGAGGCAAAATTCACCCCCCTCTTTGAGAACCACTGTTGTAGAAGGTGCCAAAATGTGTTTAGAAGTTGCAAGATTCAGTAAATGGCATTACTGAAAACCCATCTATGAAACTTTTTCAAATCCAAGCTTAGCGCTTTCTCCTCTGAGGCTTATCATAAACACAAAGGCATCTATATTCTAGAGGACTCCCTCCTGGGAACACTGTATGAGTCACTGCCTTTGGTGGCAGGATAAACACACTCTTCCAAGGGAAACCAGGATCCTAATCTATAGTGACCTTTGTGGACTTTTCAGGTAAACAAAGACAATTCATCAGTGAAGTCAGTTGTTTGTCTGGAGAGACAGGGAGATGGCCCAAAATAGAAACAAGATCTTATTCTCATCCACTCAGCTTAGTGACTCAAGAAATATTTGAGTGCCTGCTAGAAGCCAGGTGCTGTGTCAGGCGCTGGGGCCACCTCTGTGAACAGTGCAGGCATTGCTCCTTTCCTCGGGCAGTTGACTAAACTTACTTATCCATCCTTATGATCTGTGCCCATGGCAGACATCACTAATCAATCACAGCACTATCCACCAAGGTTTCTGACTCTTCAAATCCACGTTCCTGCCATCCCCCACTGAATGATTAGAACAGACCCAAGGAACAAAAACCCATTTGCCTTTTAGTTTGGGGAATTTAATAGATGGTAGCTGTTAATATCAGTTATTATCTAATCCAAACTGCTTCAATATAAATAAGGAAATGAGGCTTGAGGTGAAGGAGTGACTTGGTTTAGTCACCCAGTGGCAAATTCAGGCCCCAAATTAAGGTATTTTTACTCCTATCCCCCTATAGTCTTCATGGCTTCAGTATTCAGCATCTGGATGATAGTATTGGGGGCCCAATAAAATTCCTCATTACAAGTTCCTGAATTTTTCTATGCATGCACGTGTTTGCCTTGAGAACAAATAAATAAAAAATGTTTTTAGCCAGAGACAGAGGAATGAGTTGTTTGTCCCCATACCCAGCCTGCTCAGGAAGAAGCTGTGTTAAGATCTCAGAAGAGCTTCTTCCTTTCATTATTTCATGGGCCTGAAGATTAACATTAGATCCAGCAGCAGACAGCCCCAGGCTTATAGCCCCTTAAGCCTAGCTCCACCACAGAAATGGTTTTATTTGATTTTTAAAAGTTCTTCTCTTTCCTTCTTCCTTCCTTCCTCTTCCTTCCTTCCCTTCTCCTTCCTTCCTTCCTTCTTTCCTTCCTTCCTTCCTTCCTTCCTTCCTTCCTTCCTTCCTTCCTTCCTCCCTTCCTCCCTCCCTCTTTCCCTCCCTCTCTCTAGATCTCATTCTGCTCTACCATCCAACCAGAAAAATCTCTAAAGCAGTAACTCACACCTTCCAGAAACAGGAAGTGGGTGGGAGGGTGGATGAGCACAGAGTCTAGAAAGTTGCCCCCTGAAGACCATGGTAATCCAGGCTCTACTCTCTCTAGGATGTCTAGAGTGGCCTTTCCAACTCACCTCTCCAGCCCCTAAAACCAACCAAGATCCTCCGGGCTACGGTGGCTACAGCTGGTTTCCCAGCCTTGCCGCCTCTGGTCCTGCCATAGCCACTCCCCAGTGGTTTCATTAGTCAACACCTCCCGTGCATCTGCTGGGTCATGTGTTTCCTGTCTAGTTGTAGGAGGGGCTGTGGCTGGAGTCTGCTTCCTGTACAGCACTGCGAACATTCATTCATTCACTGAGCCAACATATATTTACTGAACACCTGTGGATTCCATCCACTAGCATCATGGTTAAGGGTCTAGGCTTAGACTTGCCCAAGGTCACACAGCCAGGAGTAGCCGAGTCAGGACTGAACCGAGGTCCACTGACTTTAGAGCTCAAGCTTGTAACCACGGCACTATCCTGCCTCTGGAGGAACTGCAGGCTGATGAGGCGAGTCCAAGAAAGGGAAGAATGAAGCGGTTGGGGAACACAACATCTCAGAACATGCACTAGCAGAGTGGCAGCTTTGCCAAGTAAAGCTCACCTGGAGCTATTGAGATCTTTCTACCCCTAAGGCCCAGGTTTATAGTTGGAAGGATTGCAGCTTCACACACTGAAAGAATCAAAGAGCCCAAGTACAGTCTAGTGAAACAAAAACAACTAAAATACAAAGGAGACCATCAAAGGCATGAAGTAACAAAAGAGTAAGCATTCAGCTCTGGCCAGATAGCTCAGCTAGCTAGAGCACTGTCCCACTATGCCAAAGTTGCAAGTTCAATCCCAGATTGGGGCATGGACAAAAATCAAACAGTGAATGCATGAATAAGTGGAACAATAAACTGGTGTTTCTCTCTCCCAAGTAATAAGTAATAAGTAAAGCTTTAGGTAAAGCTTTTTTGGAAAGCAATAAGAGCTCCTTGCAATTCCAGACCTGGAAATCCCCTTTGTGTTTGCAAATCCACTTCCTGTCATCTCCCAGGCAAGAATTCTAGTGCAAATAGTTTATTTAGGTAGCCGTCCAAGGATGGGTGGGGAAGGCAGACAATTCAGGGTGTCTCAATGAGCAGGTTCCCCTGCTGGCCTCAGAGCTCCATCCTGATGGGATTGAGAAGTAATACTTAAGGGCAAGGAAGCTGATGTCTTTCTCTACCAACCCTTAACTGCCCCTGGCCTTGTGTGAATGCTGAGTGCCCAAGCGATCACGTGGGGGCCAACAGCATCTTCTACACTGTGAAATGCATGTGCTGGCGCCCCGCCCTGGGAATGTGTGATTTCAAGAATCCACAGTGGCCTCAGAGCACTGTCTTCTCACCGCATGTCAACATAGCTCCTAATTAGGCCTCCCAAGTGCTCAAGCAGCATAAGTTTTGCTACTTGTCACCATCACCATGGAGATAACCCAAGGGACATGTGCTTAGGAGAGGTGGCCTTACTGTTTTCCTGCCGTACTGGTCTGAGATGTTTCCCCAGAGGGTGGAGCTGGACATCATGCCGACAAAGACCACCTGCAGGTGGGAAAAAAGGTTTCTGTTAGACGGCGACTGGGAGCATCGGAGAGAAAGGGAACAACAGATTGACCCTGTGATGTCATGCCCTAGTGATAGTAAGAAGCCAGCGTTCACTGCAGTCCTGCTAAGGTGCAAACACTATTCTGCATGCTTCGTATTGCTGCTGAAACCTCAGAACTGTGCTAGGGGATGGGTGTCATTATTGTCCTCATTTTACAGATGAGAAAACTGAGACTCAGAGAAGCAAGGACACTTGACCAGGGTCACACATCTGTAAGTGGGGCCACCTGGGCTGGAATCAGGCACTGTGGCTGCGGGACTAGCATTTCACTAATTTCTAGCCATACCAAAGAAATATCTTATCCTGTTGCTAAGAAAATATCAAAGGTTGTAAGATAGAGTTTGGAGAGTATGAAAACAGGAGACAAGAGGTTAGAAAGTACTGGCATCTCCTTTTTGGATGAGTGAGCTGTACAAACAAGATCTAAGTGACATGCCCAGATGGCTTCCAACTTCCTAGCAATTGAGCAGCACGTCTGGAGCCCCCAGGGAGTAGGACCCCTGGGTGCAGTGGTCCCACCGGTTGCCAACCTGCTGGGGAGGGAAGGAAGCTGAGGTTGCGGTGTTTCCCTGCAGAGTTTAATTCTTTTCTGCTGAGCCTCTGGCAGCAGCAGGAGCAGGGGGACACCCCACAGACCACCTGGGGGACCAGAACTGTGTGCAACAGGAGAGAGCCACTGGCTGCCTACCGAGGTCAGCAGTGCAACCTGCCAGCTGGGGAGCCGCCATTCACAGTGCAGCTGGGGCGCGAGGATGCTCAGGATCATCATTTCCATGGCGTCCGCCATCTGCAGAGGGGGAGCAAAGGTCATGAGGCCAGGATGCCGCCCCGTGCATGGGCGGCTGACCCCTTGCCCAGGGACCCCAAACACAGCATACAGAAACCCTCTTCTACTGCCTGCTGAGCACCTACCACACATCAAAACAAGTCAGACTCTCTAGTAGTTAAAACAGTGTGGTACCATGCGGGAATTGACAACTAGATGTTAATTTTTTTTCTGTGTGGGATTTTTCCATATTTTAAAAAATAAGGGCACTTCCTGAATGAGGTGGGAAAACATCCCATTTCAATGGTCTAAGAAAAACATTTTTCATAGAGATAGAGAGACAAGGATCTTTTCTCTTTAGTTCAATTAAAGATTAGTTTGTCTTTGGGTTAGAGGTCATTGTTTGTGTAGCATTCTCAGTGTATTTAACAAGTGTGACCTTTTAATATATTAAAACACACTCAGAAGCCCCAGTAAACATAATTTACACGACTAGACAGAACGATGGGACAGAAACGAGAGTCCAGACACAGCCCCACAAAGCTGTGAGAATGTGTGGACGATCCAGGTAACCTTTCAGATTAGTGGGAAAATGACGTGGGGAAATTAAAGATCAATTTGGAAAAATAAATTTCAGTTGTACTAATGGTCTAGATGCCCTATTTGCAATAGGTCAGTGGAGGGATTTTCACCAGGGATCCTGCACCTCATGAAGCAAAGAGCTGTTTTATCTGTGCATGATCTTCTGGGGTGAGCTCCACAGATGCCTTCATCATCTCAGAGAGGCCCTGAGCCCCAAAGGATTGAGAACCATTCAATTAGCCAGGAGCTCCAACTCCTCCTTGTGGGCAACTGCCAACACTACCCGACTCCCCCCAAGCACTGACCTGCATTACCACCTGCGTTACTCAGCATAAACCTTATTGGTTCAAGCCAAGGCTCTCTGTGGAAAGCACCGTGTTCTTCCTTGTAGATGACGGAAACCCAGTGGAGCCACATGCATAAGGGTCTCTTGGAGAGTGAATGTGAGGTCTCTGCCCCAGAAATACTTGCCCAAGCCAGGCCGGTGAGAACCGACAGCTTCCATTGAAATTTTCCAAACCCAATGGCTTCCACCGCATCTTCCACCATGAAAGTATCTGGGAAGGAGACAGGGGGAGGGGAGAAGCAAGTCAGGGCATCCTGCAGTTGTCCTAGCGTAGAGGGGACCTGGCGGGGGTCTTCAGGCAAACTCATTAAAGGCAGCACATGCTGCTTCTAGAACTTATCCTAGAAAAACATTCCAGCAAGTGTGAAAAGATACCTTGCTATCGAATCCATTGCAACATTGTTCACAAAAGGGAAAACGCAGAATATCTATCAACAGGTGTTGGTCGAATAAATGATGACATATATTATAACTTTAGGTGTTTATATATCCACATTATAAAATATGCCACAAGTGTTAAAAAAATGCAGATGTAGAATGATGCATGCAACATATTATTGTTAATTAACTTCTTAAAAGTAAGCAAGATAGACAACAAAATATTTAGTACAGTTGTCTTCTTTGAAATGGATGCGGTGTATAGTATATGTGACTATGCACAGAAAATATACAAAACTTACATTATGATTTTATGTTCGTTGTCTTTGGAGGGAGGAAGGGAGAAATCATCTGCAACTTTAGCTTCCTTCCTTTTACAATGTATTACTTGCATAGTCAGAAAAAGAATACTTTGTAAAAGCAGTATTTCATCTGTACTAAATGGAAAGGTGTCCACACTCAATTGCTACAGGAAAGGCAGCGTGTGGAGAGGTTGTGCGTGCTGTAAGAACTGTCTCCGAGATGAAAGCAGATGTGTGTGTGCACCACGCAGGGGAAGTCGGAATGAGCGGACACAGGCTCATCTTTGAGGACAGCAGCCGCTTACCTACTTTGCACATTTCTAAAGTGTCTGAATGATTTCCAGGTAAACACATGGTATTGGTATGCTAAAAAAATAAAGACATAATTGGTGAGCGAATAAGTGTTTTGAAAAATACTAAAAGACTAGGTCCAACGTGGTGTGCTGGGTTGTGTCTTGCAATGGCACTGCTGGAAAAACTGGCAAAGTTAAAATAAAAAGTCTGGATGTAGGAAAATGTACTGCACCAGGGCTCATCTCCTAGTTGTGACGAATGTCCATGGGTTGATGCGCACATGAGGCACATATGGGCATTCTCGATAGTATCCTTAAGACTTTTCTATAAATCTAAAATGGTTTCAACGTAACTTCTGGCAACTGTTGCTTTTTTGGAATGTCAATCATGAACCTCTAACATCAATCAATGTTCTCCAAAAGTGTGAGCTGGTCCTGGCTTTTTTCCAGCAAAAATTTTGAGGAGAAAGCAGAGTGAGCTCTCTAACATCATCAGTAATGTGAAGAGTGATGGTGACATAGTGGTGCACTACTGAGTTCGCCACCTGCCAGGCACCGCCCTGGGAGCTTGGTGGGCATCACCTCATTTAGTCCCTGTCGCAGCTTTGTTAAGGCCCAGTCTTACCCCATTTACAGAGGAGGAAGTGGACTCTCCCAGTGTCACACAGGTGACACACCATTGATCTGGGAGTTGAGCCCAGACCTGCCTGACAGTAAAGACACTGCTCCTAACCACTGCCTCCCCTCTCCCCAGCCATTGCCTCCTTAGCTCTGCTAACAACAGGCCTTGGGTTCAGGTCAGTAATCCTCCTTCCTGTTGGGAATTGGGGGCCTTTCAGGAATTCATAGAATGATCTCACCCATCAGCATCAAGCGATGAGGGGAGACCAGGTCTCACAGCACCACCTCAGGCTCTTTGTCTGAACAGCTCTACTCAGAGGCAGCACAAGGTCATAGGTGAGAATGTGGATTCTGAGGTCAGATCACCTGACTTAAATACAGTTTGTCTGATTTCTAGCTGTGTGACTCTGGGCAAGATGCTTAACCTTTCTGTACTTGAGTTTCTTCTTCTGTAGAATGGAGGTGATCATAATAGTTCCAATTAGAAATGTTGTGAAGATTAAATGGGTAATATGTGTAAAGTGCTTAAATCAGTGCCTGGCACAGAGTAAACCTTCAGCTAATGTCAACTGTTCCCATCACAATCATTGTTATCACCATCACATTCACCAACATCACCATCACCACCACCACCATCACCACCATCGTTATTATCACTATCATAGTATCACCATCGTTACCACCATCCTCATCACATCATCAATACACTATCACCATTATCATCATCATCATCATTACCACCACCATCATCACCATCACCACTTATCATAATCATCACCATCATAACCGTCACGCTCACCAACATCATATTCACCACCACCACTATCATCACTGTTATAATTCTCACCACCATGTCACCTTCATCAGCACCACATCATCAATATACTATCATCATCATCACCACCACAATTATCATCACATCATAATTAGCACCATTGTCATACCATCATCACCATATCATCATTACTTTATCATCATGACCACCACCATCATATCACCATCATCATGGTCACTACCATCATCACCATCATCATTATCACCATAATCATCATATCTCATCAACATCATCACCATCATTATCATGCTGTCCTCAGCCAAGTGTTATGCAATGATGCTGATGGCAGGGATTGTGATGTAACCTTGCCTGGTGATATAAGCCATGTAGGTTCAGCTCACACTTGCAGTATCACCCCTGGGCCCTCCTACTTGCCCCTTCAAGAGGTCCCTCTGAAAGTGCCACCTGGGGAGGCAACCCTGGCATCTCAGAGCCCCTGACTGGGGCCTGGGCTGAGGTCTCAGCCTCAGGGCCCCCTCACCATCAGTGGGGTTGGCAAACTCCTTGGGCACAGCTGCTCCATCGTCTAGCTCCACCGCCTCTAGGCCCGTGCGGACCCCTTCGATCTGGACCTCATGCTCTCCCGAAGCCGTGTCTTCCTCTGACCTTGCACTCTCGCCCGTGCGACGAAATTTCACCACTCTAGAGGACAGAGCAAATCCGGTCATGAAGGCTAGAGCTCCCCGCCCCAGCCTTGCTGCACAGCTCTCGTTCCCAGGACAGGTGAAAAGCTTTGTTTTCACAGTCAGGGGAGTTCAACGGGTAGGGGGTTAGCATTTCTGTTGAGTCGGGCTATAGCGGGTGACACAACTTCGAAGGCTGTGTATCAGTCAGGACTGCCACATACAGGTGTATAGGTCAGGCACTGCACAAACCCAAAGGGACCCTGTTCACATGGTGGGCTGTGGGAATGAGGATATCTTCATCCTAGACTTGAATACTGTTTGGAAGCATGTGTTTCAGAATTTAGACTCATCTCTCTGTAACAGAGATAACAATTTGGTCACCTAAAGGTTATATTATGCCCACAAAAAGTTGCTTATATGTAATATTTTTAAGTGGATGCCCAACTTTTTAATGGAAAGAATTCACATAAAAAGCAAGACTTCTAATGTCTCTTAAAGTAGAATATCTGGCCATCTGGGGCCCACATTCCTCTAAGGAAATAGTACGGCTGGACCTGGGCAGCGTGGTCCTGTAGATGAGACATTTCAACTCTGCAACCCACTGAGAAAGGGGCTGAGAAAGGGGTAGTATGAAACGGGTTCTGGGAAGGGATTCTCTGTCCCCAAGAAGCAACCCCAAAATAAAAAAAAAACCACAACAGTCCCCCAAGGTATTCAAACAAGATAAAAACATACATAATTATTAGGCAAAGGAAGGACATGAACATTTACTCACATTATCACTTCATTTTCAGGGATGAAGGAAAGGTCCGTGGATCACCCTCAACTCTGAGGGTGACATCAGAGAAGGAAATGACCATGGGGCCTGATAACCTTCCCTGATTACTGCTTTTATCACATCCTCTCCTGAAGGACTCTCCAGGACTCTGTGCTTCTTTCTGTGATGAATAGCAACCACTACAATCTTTTTGGAAGGTAATCTGTGATATCTTTCAAAATTTAAAATGCTCTGCACCCCCACCCAGATTGGCCATGCTGGTAATTCATCATAGACCTAAGTAGGTAGGGATTTACCACACAAATAACAGCTAATGTGGACTGTTAGCTTGCCATGAGTCAGGTCCAGGGTTTGTGCTTTCATTGATTGTCTTATTTAACCTTCACTTCCACTATCCCCATATTCCAGGTGAGAACACTCAAGAACAGAGGGGCTGGGAGCTTGTCCAAGGTCACACAGTGGGTGTCTAAGCCAGACTTTGGCAAAGCCACCCGACTTCCCAGAGTCCCCAGTCCCAGCCACTCTGCAGGTGCTGTTCTCCCCTGGTGCTGGCAGGCTGTTTGCAGCTTTGCATGTGATAATTGTTAACTGAATGTGATAAGTATTAACAAAACTAGAAACAATCCTCAGGAAAGGAGTGATGAAAAAGATTATGGCCCATCCACTTAAGAAAATGTTTTTTAAAAAAATGTTTTTGAGTCGATCTGTATCACAACAGCCAAAGATGGAAAGAATCCAAGTGTCCATCAGGGGATGGATGGGTGAATGGATAAGCAAAGTGTGGTCTATCCGTACAAGGGATTGTTATCCTGCCTTAAAAAGGAAGGACATTCTGACCCGTGTTACAACATGGACGGACTTTAAAGACATGATGCTAAGTGAAATAAGCCTAACACAAAAGGCCAAATATTGTCCACCTTCACGAGGGGTCCAAAGAGAATCAGATTCACAGAGACAGAAGGCAGGTGCTGGAGGAAGGGGAGAGTGAGGAGTCAGTGTTTTGTGGGCATCGAGTTCCAGCAAGGAAGATGGAAAAGTTCTGCAGATGGATGGTGGCAATGGCTGCACAATGATGTGAATGGACTTACTGTCGTGCCACTAACAGTGCACTTTAAATTATCACAATGGCAAATTGAATGTGATGTGTATCTTACCACAATAAACACTCATATGTAAACATACAAGTTCATCTGTGAGAGCCAATGGGAAAAATTTTCAGGGCTCATTATTGAATAAGCTAGCATGTGATCCCGTGACCTAGGTCCTAGCCACTGAGATCTACGTGTGGTCTCAAACCAGAGGCGGGGCATCCCCTGGGGGCTTATTAGACATGCAGTCTCTGCCCCTGACCCAGACCTACTAAATCATCATCTGCATTTCAACCAGGCCCCCAGACAGTGTGTGCAGGTCAACTAAGTCTGAGAAGCGCTGCCAGAGATTATTTATGCTTCTAGAGCCTAGACGTTCTGGAAAGAGACACAAGGAGCTGAAGACTGGTTGCTTCTGGGGAGGAGAACTGCCTGGAAACAAGGTGTTCTGAGGAAAAGGAAATTTGTTTGCTTTTTATTTTGGACCTTTCTGTAATGTTTGCCATTTTTAACCAGGGCATCTACCTGTTAATGATCAATATCCATAACAATAGCGACTATTTGCAGAACTCTTGTGGATCAGGTAGCATCTGCTAAGCATGTCACATCTGTGAAATAGGGGCTCGCAGGACCATCAGGAAGATTAACTGAGCTTGATGAATGGGGAATTGTGGGCACTGAGTAAATGTTAGCTTCCTTCCTGCCCAGCTTCACCCAAGCCACCTTTCTGCCTTGAGCATGGAGTACATTGACCTTTGTGAAATGTGACTTTGAGAAAGTGGCTTAGCTCCCTGCAGTTTTAAACCAGGATCCGTTCACATTCCTGGCAGACCACAACAAGCCAGGGCACCTTTATTTATGAATGCTTGTTTTAAGACAGACATAAAAGGAGACCTTTGACATTAAATTAGACTCAGAAAGCCAAGCTACAGCTTGAGTCGGCTGCATTTCTAAAAGTATGCATCAAGTACATGAGCCAAGATTTCCCAAGGGGGGAAAAAAAGAAATATGAAAGAAAATAGCAGTGGCATATGTTAAATATACGAGGGCTTCAAAACAGGCTGGCTTGCAACTCCTTGGCATTTGTGGGGTATAGATAGCATATAATTCACCAAAATAGCTGGGTACATTTATTTTACATAATTTCAGTATTTAAAGAAGAGAGGAGCTTGAGGAAATAGCTGTCAATGTGAAGATCTTAAATGCACCATCCTGAAATTCAATCACCTTGTTCCTTGGGTTCCTAAGTTGGGGTCTGAGACTTAATTCATATATTTTAGATAAAGAAGATTTTTTTTCTCTCTTTTCATTGGAGTTTTCTAGACCTTTAGCTCCTGAGTTCATGAATCTATCAGACTGAAGAGGAAGCTTAAATCTAATCGTGATCATCTCAGGCTGCCATTGAAAGTCTTGTGAGAAGAGTGGTGGTCTGCCATAGGGAAGAAGAGAGCCCAGCTCTGCCACACAAAGCGACCTGGGTTCCAATCCCATGCCTATGCCATTCAGTAGCTATTGGGCCCTGGGTAGGCTGCTTTACTTCTCTGAGTCTGTTTCCTGCCTGGTAGAACGGAGATGAAAATTCTTATCTCTCAGCGTTGCCATGGAGATGAAAGGAGGCAACAGAGAGAAAGCATCACGCAGAGGTCTCCTCAGTTAGAGGAAACAAAACCTGCTTCTAGGTCGTTCTCTAGAATTCAAAAATGAGTCCTTATCAGGGTGACCATGGGCCCAAAGAGTTATCAAGAAGTCAGACATGTAATCACTAAGTCAAAATGCGTTCTCCCAACCTCCGTGATTTAAGAAGGGGATGAGGAAGCAGAGAGACAAATATGATGAAAGATCAGGCTATGTCTGATCATTCCAGGTGGACGCAGCCATGTAGACACCGCTGTTAGGCAGAATGATCAACGTGATAAAACACATTTTTCTGTGTTTTCATTCATAAAGTTTTAATCTCTTGGCTTATATATGCTGGTCTACACTGGAATCCAGTATCAGATAGAACCTAGGTGATGTTCCAGGTGCTTGGGTACCTCAGACTCCTGCCATGTGTAGCTGTCACTCTAGTACAGGAAGACAACCACTAAATGATAAATAAGTAAATTGTATGTTAGAAGGTAATAAGCATTATGAGAAAGGAAAAAGTAGAACATGGTGCTGGCAGATGGAGAAAGAGGGCTACATTGTTCTCAATTGTGGGAAAATACACATATGATTGAACTCGCCATTTAACCATTTTTGAGAGTGTAGTTCAGCAGCATTAAGTACATTCGTGATGGTGTGCAACCATCACCACCATCCAGCCACAGAACTCTCTTTATCTTGCAAAACTGAAACTCTGTACACATTAAACAACTTCCCACCCCTTCTTCTGCAGCCCCTGGCAACTGCTATTCTACTTTCTGTCTCTGTGAACTAGACTACTCTAAGTACCTCATATAAGTGGTATCATGTAGTAGTTGTCTATTTGTGACTGGCTTGTTTCACTGAGCACAATGATGTCCTCAAGGTTTATCCATGTTGTAGCAAGTATCAGAATTTCCTTCCTTTTCAAAGCTGCATAATATTCCATTGTATGGATAGAGAGACCACATTTATTTACTCACCCATCAAGAGATGCTGGGCTGCTTCCACCTTTTGGCTATTGAAAATAATGCCACTATAAACAGGAGTATACAAACATCTCTTCAAGATTCTGCTTTCAATCCTTTTGTGGGTGTATACCCAGAAGTGAGATTGCTGGACTGTATGCTTTATTTTTAATTTTTAAGGGAACCACTATCTTGTTTTCCACAGAGGCTGAACCATTTTTCATTCCCACTAGCAGTACACAAGAATTCCAACTTCTCACATCCCAGTCAATACTTGTTATTTGTATTTCTATTTTTTGCTAGGAACCATGATGATAGTTGTGAGAGAGGGTTCCAGTCTTAAAGAGGGTGGTCAGGGTAGGCTTTGGTGAGATAGTAGTATTTGAGACTTGATGAAGGAGAAACAGAGACTTTGAGGAAGAGCTTTCTAGAGAGAGAGTGGGTCTATAGCAGTGAGTCCTGAGGCAGGAGTCTACCTGGAATGTTTGAGAAACACCAAGGAGACCAGAGTGGCCACAGCAGGATGAGTTGGTGGCACAGGGTAAGAGACAGGTGAGATGGGGAGCCATGGGAGGGTTTTGAGCTGAGGAGGAACATATTCTGACTTTTAAAGAATCCCTCTAGATGCTGTGTTGAGAAGGGGCTGTAGGGAGACAAGGGCAGGAGCAGGAAACCAGTAAAGTGACCACTGCAATCCATCCAAGTGAGAGCCGATGGGGTCTTGAAACAGGAAACAGCAGTAAAGGTAGAGAAAAGTGGTTGGAGTCTGGATATAGCTTAAAGGCAAGACCAGGGTGATTTCTTGATGGATAGAGGTGAAATATAAGAGAAAGAGGAGTCAAACTTGACTCCAAAGTTTTGGGCCCAAATGGGATGATAGAGTTACCATCAAATGAGAAGGTTGAGGCTGGAAAAAGAGCAAGGTGGAAGAAAGATCAGGAGTTCAAATTTGGACATGTACTTTCATTAGCTCTCAGTACGATATTTTCTTAGTGTTCTAAAAAGGAGACCACAGCTTCCTGGTGCTTTACTACCTGAACAAGTTGGAGGATAACAGAAACAAATCCAAAGTAAAGGAAGACAAATAACATCAGTGCCATTGACTGAGCCCTTACATGGAGCCAGGAACTGGGCCAAGGGCTCCCCAGTGGTGATCTTCCTGCCATGCAGAGACTGTTACTACCCCAATTTAAAGATGAGCTCCCAGCCTTAGGGAGATGAAACTATTGGCCCCAAGGTCACCCAGAGAGTAAGTGACAGAGTCAGGATTTGAACCCAGATCTTTTACCCCTGTTTAAGACCAGGAGAAGTCAGGAGAAGATTCACTGAAGTGATGGACTTAAGCTCAATCTTAAAAGATAGGATTTGTAAAAAAGGAGAGAAAGTGGATTGAGTGAACATAAGATGAAGTTCTAACTCCTTGTCACAAACTACAGGGTCCTGTATGGCTTGGTCCCTGCCATCCTCTGCAGCCTTCTCCCAAGCAATGGCCTGACTTGGAGCTTCTCCCCTCACACACAGTTCCCTCTGTCTGGACTGCTCCACATCCCATCTCTCTTCCTGGATGACTCCTACACATCTCTGGGGACTCAGCCCCAGTGTCACTTCCTCAAGAAAGTCTTTTCTGATCCTCTCCCTCCTCGTTCTAAAACTAGTCTCATTGTACCCTGAACTTGTCCTTTTGTAGCCTGTAAGACCATTCTCTTAATTATTGGGCAGTTAGGTGTTCAGTGGCTGCCTCTCCCACCAGGTCAGTGCTGTTCAATAAACCTTTCTGCAGGTATGTAAATGTTTTTGACCTGAGCTGTGTACAGAGCAGCCACTGACCACATGTAGCTATTGAGTACTTGAAATGTGGTTAGTGCTACTGAGGGACTAATTTTTCAGATTTCATGTATTTTATTTTGTAAATTATACTTATACTATATATTATACTGTAAAGGTTATTTCACATACAAATTGCATGATTTAGGCTTAAATTTAAATAGTCACACATAGCTAGTGACTACTGTATCAAACATTGCAGAGCTAGATTATAAGCACCTCAAGGGCAGGGATAATGTCAACCTTATTCAGTTGTAGAATCTCTTGCGTCAAGAATGGTGCCCAAGTAAATTGAATGAATAAATAAATGCAGTCTGCAAACTTGCTTTCAGGAAATCATCCTAGAAAGGAGAGACTCAGAAAAGTCTAGCTTGCAGAAGGTCACACATAAGGCCTAACTAGATACAAAAATCTCAGCTTCCTGGATCTCCTATACGTGGTGCTGTGCCTGAGTGGACAGCAGGTGAAAAGCTAAGGTTGTCCATGGTCTCAAATGAGCCATCCTAGAGCTATGAAGGATCCCCCAAGTACAAGGAAGAGTTGTTTTCTTAGACATCCTCATTCCCTTTTCCCCAAGCCCTGACCCTGTAAACTATTTAGTGGCTTATAATCTATTAACACTTGGCCTCCCAAGGGTCTGAACCTATTCCAAAGCCCACGCTTGCCAACCCTCTACAAGGCATTCCAATTTTTTAAACTGTATTGCTCTCAGGAAATATGCTGCCTGAAATCTGTGTATAACATATACAGGGTGTGGTTTAAAACCATCCAAGTCATGATTTGTAACCCACTCAAATTTGCACAGCTATTCCTTTTACTTTACTTTTAAAAAAATAAATCAATCAAGGTCGGTACATCTCTGGGCTAATTTTGACCTGATTGAAATGCAGTTTGGGGTTTGCAGATGATAGTGTTTGGAAGTCCAACAAAAGGAGCCAATATATTTTGTTTTTATAAATGATGTTTCAGATGTAATAATAATAATAGTTAATATATGTTGAGTGGTTTGTATCTGTCAGGTATGTAGTACGTATTAGCTCACTTGAGCTTCACAATAACCTCATGAACCAATACTATTGTGACCCCCATTTTATGGCTAGGGAAACTGAGTCTTAGAAAGATTAAGTCACTTGCCTAAAGTCATATAACCAGAAAGTGGCAGAGTTAGGGTCTGAACCTAAGTCTGTCTTACTGAAGGGCCAATGAATGCTCTTAACCAGTACACAACTTGGTCTCTCTAACAGATATTATATGTATTTGTATGCATAAAATGTCAGAAGGCATAAACAAGAAACATAAAACTGGGGTTTCAGGAGAGACTTACTTTTTATTCTTGTGCTTCTTTTTGAACTTTACCCTGTATAGACGATATAGTACCTTATCTTATATATTAATAAAAAATAAATGAATTTTTAGCCCTGGCTGATGTAGCTTAATGGATTGAGTGTGGGCCTGCAAACCAAAGAGGGTCACTGGTTCGATTCCCAGTCAGAGCACATGCCTGGGTTGTGGGCCAGGTCCCCAGCAGGGGGTGTAAGAGTCAACCATACATTGATGTTTCATTCCCTCTCTTTCTCCTTCCCTTCCCCTCTCTCTAAAAATAAATAAATAAATAAAATCTTTAAAAATAAATTAATTAATTTTTAAATTTAAGGAAAGCCTCTTATTATTTTACCTTTTTTAATTAAGAAAGGATTTGCAACAATAATGTCATGACTATATATTAGTAAATTAAATATCCATGAATCTTTGAGTAATTTGCAAAGTTCACATGCTCTGACATTGTTTGAAAATTTATGCCAGTAAAACTGCAGCTCCAATATGAATCACATTGTTATTCTAAGTACCAAATTTTGTATTTTAGTTTCTGAATTATTTTTTATTTTGAGATAATATGTTTATCTCAAAATATGTTTAATATGTTGTTTTTTAACATGACTATTTATTTTCAATGAAAGTATTCACTTTCAATGGAAGTGTTTTCCTTGAGAGATTTGCACTCAGATAATATGTCCATTTTTATGTATTCATACATCAGCCTCTGCATATTATAACTGAGCATCCTTGAGCATTTGTGAAATAATGTTGTATTACATAACATGTTATTTGTGGATCCATTAATAAGAGCTTAAAATTAAAATTTGAATTAATTAAAATATGCAATGAAAATTAATTTTACACTGATTAAGAAGTAAATATTACAATATCCTTCAGTATTCAGAGCCCAGAGAACTGTATCAGTCACACTTAAAGTCACTTGGGAGAATTCCTCAGTGGCTGGGAGAGAGAGAAAAATTGAAGTCCAGAAAATACACACATACTAACAATATTATATCCTTCCCAACAAATCCAAATGGTGTCTACTGTTATCCATTTGGCTAGTGCTTCTAAAAAATAAAACAACAGTGCCTCTAAATGTTCTTTTTAATGTCCCATCCCACGCTCTTGGAATGTGCTCAATAAATCACCATCAGCTTGTGGTAGAAGAATCCAGAAGCCCCCTTGCAAGGCCCCTGTCCTTTCCATTGCTCAGTTGTATTCCCTCAAGAGACTCAGAACAAATTTGGTATCGCTTTAAAATACCCATCCTCTAAGCAGTGTATTCCTGATGTTCCCAAGGATAGCTGTTGACAGTGAGTCTCACTCTAGTTGTTACAAAAGCCTTCCATTCAGAAGAAGGCAAGAGGTTTCAGCGAGGGTGCTCAGCCCTCTCATTCACACACTTCATAAACAACCGGACTTTGCCCAAGCCTCCCCTCTTGGAAGGCATCTTAGCTTTTTAGAAACCAGTTTGCAACATCAATTATCATCCCCTTCCAAAAGACCTTGCAGAAAAATGAGGAATTTCACAGCACAGGAGAAGGGCTGGAAATAACCAATGTCATTGCATGGACTCATAAATTCAGTCCACATTTGCAAACAGCAACTGATGCTTTCTTAAAACACAGACCTCAAAATCCCTTTAGGATTGAGAGCAATTAAAAGGGAAAACATAACACCCTGTAGGTCCCCATCAGATTCTGACGGATCTAAAAAATCGAACTGACTCAAAGATACAGAGACTGGGCTCCTGGGGTAGGAAAATGGCTTTTCTCCTCCAGGCCTAATTCTTTCCTCTGAAAGAGTCCCCTTTGAATTCAAGAAGCCATGCAGCGATGCCCCCCTGCAGGTTTCTCTTTTTTAAAGGAAAGCCTGCCTGCCTCTCACTCGCCCCCATGGTACTCACGGCAGCTGCCTTAGCTGGAATAAGTCTTCCTCCATGTCCGCGCTGCGCCAGGACGAGCCCTTTTCATGGCCCTTACATGGTGGTGGTGGATGACCAGCGCTCGGGGTTTCAGCACCGGGGTGCCGGACAGCTCCCGCGCCGCTTCCTCCCTCTGGCGGCAGCTGCTCGGGGGAGGAAGCCGCCAGGGACCAGTCCACGAGACAAAGCCGCCGCCACCAGGAGACCGCGGCGAGAGTGGGCGGAGAGGAGGCGGCGGAGGGCAGAGCCGGCTGTGCAGGGAGAGGGGGCGGGGAGAGCCCTTCTGGTTAGAAGAATTTACTAGCTCTCTGGGGCCGGTGGTGTTTTACTGGGGTGCCCATAGGGCGCCCCAGCCCGTGAAATGGCTGTCGAGGTACCAATGAACACTGTCTGGTTGATGACACCTCTCTAAATGTTTATCTGTAGGGATTCATTAATGTTGCAATGGGTATAATATCCTTGGAATTCAGGCTGTTATAACAAATGCAGAGAATGAAAAAAATTAATGTTGTCATGCATTCAAGTACTGTTTATTGAGTGCCTATGGTGTGCCAGGCACTAGGCGTGTGACAGAGAACAAGTCAGACATGTCATTGTCATTACAGAGCTGAAGGTCTAGTGAAATGAATCAAGAAAAAATGTAAGGTAAGTATAAAAAGGGCAAAGAGCTCTCGTTCATTCATCCAACAAGCATTATTAAGTGATTTCTACAGCTGTGACGTTGGAAAATCAAAGATTAATTAAACCAAATTATTCTCCCCCATCTAATTCAATGGGGAGTGACGATTAATGCATGTGAGATTTCTTTTACAGGGGACAAAAATGTTCCAAAATTAGATGTGGTAACAGGCACGTATATTAATTATACTAAAAGCATCTTTGAAATGTACACTTAAAAAGGGTGAATTATATGGCATGTAAGTTGTATCTCAAAGAAGCTGTTCCTTTCATAAAAAATTACTTTTAAAATTGGTTTCCAATTTTGCCAACATATAAATAGAGAGATTTTATATAATAAGATTATTAGCTTCTCAGGAAAAGGGGAGACAGCATTTCTCCACTGGGTCTTCCTTTCTCTCTGGCCCCTGGCCACCAGGGTGTAAAAACAGCCTGCCCCACACTGTCCAGGTCGCAGCCAGGCCGGAGCAAGCCTTGCACATGTATATTCCCGGCCTGCACCCCCTGAAAACTTGGAGAACAGTACTTAGTACAGGATAGTCAAGGCAAAAAATCTTAGAGAATTAAATTAATACATAATGTTTTCATTAATTTATAATATGTAATGTTTTCTTTCATAGAAAATTGTTATATTTTTTCTAAAGCAGTGGTTTTTCGACTTCTTATGTGGGTCAGCATCCCCCAAAGGGCTAGTTACCACGCAGCTAGCTGGGCCCCACTCCCACTGTCTCTAATTCAGCAGGTCTGGGGTGAAGTCTGAGTTTGCATTTCTAACAGGGTCCCAGGTGATACTGATGCTGCTGAGAATTGTGAATCTCTATTCTGAAGTTATGTCTGGATCATATTATGAGCCAAGAAAAATATAGCTCATATTTTCATACCTCTGACCTTTGAGACATCCTTGGGCAGGTGAAAATATTACAAAGGCAGTTGCCTCCAGCTAACCACATTATTCATCTGCCTGGGAAATGGGGGCATGCCAAAAGCCAGATGGGTTTTATTTTGCATCAGAGTAACTCACCATGATGTCCCTCCTTGTGTTCTTTTTTAAATTTTTATTTATTGATTTTGGAGAGAGAGATGGGGGAGAGAGAGAGAGAGAGAGAGAGAGAGAAATGTTGATTTGTTACCCCACTTGTTTATACAACCTTGGCATATTGGGACAATGCACTAGCCAACTGAGCTACCCAGCCAGGGCTCCCCTCATATTCTTTTTTCAAAAGTGAATATTTTAAAATAGAGGCTGAACTAGAGACTGACAAGCTGCCCCTTAGCCTGAAATACTGAATATAAAAAGCATGTGCTATGTAAAATCAGTTCTCCAATCAGCTGAGTTTTTTTAATTTTAATTCTTTTTTAAAATTATATTTTATTGATTATGCTATTACAGTTGTCCCATTTCTCCCCCATCATTCCCCTCTGCCCTTCACACCCCCTCCTACCCACATTCCCCGCTTTAGTTCATGTCCATGTTTCATAAGTTCTTTAGCTTCTACTTTTCCCACACTATTCTTACCCTCCCCCTGTCTATTTCCTACCCACTGTCAATGCTACTTATTCTCTGTAACTTTTCTCCCTTTCTCTTCCTCCCACTCCCCTGTTGCAAACCCTCCATGTGATCTCCATTTCTGTGTTCCTGCTCCTGGTCTAGCTGTTTGCTTAGTTTGCTTTTGTTTTAGGTGTGGTTGTTAATATCTGTGAGTTTGCTGTCTTTTTACTGTTCTATTTTTTATCTTCTTTTTCTTAGATAAGTCCCTTTAACATTTCATATAATAAGGGCTTGGTGATGATGAACTCTTTAACTTGACCTTATCTGAGAAGCACTTTATCTTCCCTTCCATTCTAAATGACAGCTTTGCTGGATACAGCAATCTTGGATGTAGGTCCTTGACTTTCATGACTTGGAATACCTCTTTCCAGCCCCTTCTTGCCTGTAAGGTCTCTTTTGAGAAATCCGCTGACAGTCTGATGGGAACTCCTTTGTAGGTGACTGTCCCCTTATCTCTTGCTGCTTTTAGGATTCTCTCCTTCATTTTAATCTTGGCTAATGTAATGATGATGTGCCTTGGTGTGTTCCTCCTTGGGTCCAACTTCTTTGGGACTCTCTGAGCTTCCTGGACTTCCTGGAAGTCTATTTCCTTTGCCAGATTAGGGAAGTTCTCCTTTATTATTTGTTCAAATAAGTTTTCCACTTGTTGCTCTTCCTCTTCCCCTTCTGGTACCCCTATAATTC